>VYXD01000737.1:85271-105672 GCA_013397195.1 Hylia prasina
AGATTCTCGTGGGTGCTGCTTTGATGAGCGGCGTGGCGGCTCGTCGCTGGCGTGCCGGGAGGAGCCGGCATGGCGATCGTACTCCCTGTGGTGCCGGTGCTCGCGGTGCTGGGGGTAGTCGTCGTGCTGCCATGGGTCTTCATCGGGGGGCTCGTCATAATCGTGGTAGGTGTGCTTAACTGGGGGTCTCTTCTGCGAGGAAGAGTGGCCACCGTAGTGCCTGACCCTCTCTGCCCGCGCCTCCCTGGGCTTATCAAACCAGTCTGTCTCCTCCTGACCCAAATGATAGGCTTCGGAAACCAAAAACAAACCACAGTCAATCTCTCACTCGAGGCTGCGCGGGCAGAAGCCATGCAATGAAGTGGGAGGGGCAAGCAGCAGGCACGCGCGCAGGGGACAGCACGTGCCGGTGGGGATGGGACGCGGCGCAGCAGGGCACCGTGTAGGACCGGCTAACACCGAACACCCAGGGCAGGGGGAGGAAGGCACGTGTCAAGCAAACTGAGGCGGTGAGAGTGTCTCTGCGTACGAGCGGACGGGCATGCCCCGGGGAAGTGCCATGCTCTGGGGTGGTCACCATGGGGGGCTGTTACCTTCGCTGTCCGAGACAACGCAATGGGCATCATCCATGCCGTAGCCCTCCTCGTGCTTGTACGAGTGACTCCTTGGCACGTCTTTGATGTGCTTTTGCACATCAGGCAACGAGTGGCTGGAGCAGAACTGGGAGCAAGGATCCCCCGCTGACTGGGGGCCCGGCCCTCCCACAGTGCGTGACCCCCCCATTGACTTCCCCACGGGGCTGACGGGGCTCTCCTCCTCCGAGGGCTGCGAGCGCATGGGTGCCCGCCCACGGCTCTGGCTCATGCTGAGGGATGAGGGCTTGGAGCTGACTTTCTGGGAGCGCTCCATGCTCTCCCGCTCATAGGACTTGCTCCGGCCGCCCATCTCCCGGCTGGAGGACTTTTCCACCCCATAGCCAGAGGAGCGGGTTCTGCTGCTGGAAGAGTAGACCCTCTCCTCCTCGTCCACCAGATCTCGGCTGGAGACACCGTAGTACTTCTGCTGCTCATAGACGTTCTTCTTCAGGCCGTAGGTGATCTCATCCTGCAGCTTCTTGGCCCTGGAGGCCACGTTGCTGCTGCCAATAGAGGTGGTTGTTGAGTAGGAGGCCAGGTCTGACTCCACATCTTTGGCTTCTTCAATGGGGGAGAACTTGGAGATCTTCTGCTCCATGCCCTGCTTCCTGTGCTTGCTGCGCTTGGAGGAGATGACGGCGGGTGCCAGGTTCTTGGATGAATGCTTCGGTAGTGGCGTTCCAGAGCCGTGCTTGTCCATCCGTGAGGAGTGCCGGTACTCGCTGTCCCCATAGTAGTAGCTTGAGCTGGTGGAGCTTCCTGACACCCTGCCATTGCTTTCTGTGCCCCGGTAGTAGCTGTTCTTCCCACGATGGTCAGGGCCATGGTGATCATAGATGTCCTCCTCAGACTCCTCCTCGGCTTTGGTGTAGCAGCAGGGACGGCTGGAGCCCTCGGTGTCCCCTATATCACTCTTCTCTCTGCTGTGGCGGCTATCGGTGCTCATGCCCACCGGCTCTGCTTTCTGCCCGTCCACCGCTGGACTCTCCTTGGTGAGCTCGCTGATGTCCTCAATCATCACATAGTTACGGGGGATGTTCTGCTCCAGACTGGTGTAGAGGGACTCGGAAGAATAGCTGGCTGAGGGGCCCGGTGCCGTGCTGGTTCTCTCAGCCGGCCGGGTCTCAGGTGCCTTGTACTGCTCGTAGCCACCGCTCGCCGGTGCAGTGCTGAAGGTGACATCAGGCACGGCGGAGGAGCTGGTGGCTGCACCAATGACCTCGTAGTTGGTGGGGATCTTCTGCTCTAGGTCAGCCAGAGAAGTCTGCCGCGGCTTCGGGTGCGCGCCAGCTACGTCTGCCGGGCTCTGGTAGAGGGCGGGCTGTGCCGCCGGCACGGTGGCTGCCCCAGCGAAGGCGCTCGGGGCTTGGTAGGGGTTTTGGGGCTGGAAGCCTGGCTGGGCTGGGGTGCCCAGCTCTGGGTATGCGGTGCCGGGGCCCGAGAAGCCACCGGGCGAGGTGAAGGTGGGCAGTGGAGCTGCCGGCAAGCCATCCTGTGAGGTGCTGGCCGTGGGGTACTGGGGGTGCTGCAGGCGTGGTGGCGGGAAGGCAGCGGGGCCCTGCGGGGCAGGGTACGGGTAGGCGCCATAGGAGGCGGCGGCGGCAGCGGCGGCGGCTGCGGTGTAGTCAGGGTACTGCCCAGCAGGGCGCAGGCCGGCGCTGTCGTAGGCGGCGAGGCGCAGGCTGTGCAGCTCGCTGTCCGACAGGTAGTCGCGGCGATCCCCGGGGTAGCGCAGGTAGGGGTGGTCCCGCCCACCAACCCGATCCTTCAGCAGCGACTCCTTGCGCTGGGTAATGCCCAGCTCCAGGTACTTCAGCTTTGCATCGATCTCCTTCTCCTCCTCGTCCAGCTCCGCCTGCTTCTTCCGGAGCTTGGTGGCCTCGTGTTCCACCAGCCTCAGGTCGCGGTCCAGCTCCTTCAGCAGGCTGGCCTTGGTGACAGGCGCGGTGGCTTTGGGAGCCAGGCTGCTCAGGTAGAGCTGGGAGGCAGCTGGGCTTGCCAGGGGGACGTGGGGCTCCTCAGGTGGTGGGCTGGGCAGTGTCCGCTTCACCTTGCGTGCCAGCGAGCTTGACTGCAGCCCGCCCACCTGCAAAGCCAAGGGACATCTGGTCAGGGGGGCAGGTGGGTGTCCCCCCCACATCCCACCCCACGCATTGCAGTGGTCCTCCCATGTCCTAAGGGCTGGGGTGAGGCATCCTGCTGTGCACGTGTTCCCCATGCACTGATAAAAGCGGCGTTTATGTAAAAACGCAATAAATAGGATGGAAGTAACAGGCAGGGCGCTTTCTGTGAGTAATTACCGGGGGTGGCAGCCAGCCAAGCGCTGAGCTGGCCATGTGCATACTCTGCTGCAAAAAATGCTTTCTGTCTGTGGGCACTTGGCAGAGGGACTCGGGGGACTGCCAGTGTGTGCTGCTGCCCCAGGAGTTGTCCTGGGACTTCTACTTGACTGCCCAAGGCAACCTCGGTGTGTGGGGCAAAGGTGTGAGCAAGAATCACCACAGCCTTAAATGGAGCCGTGCATGGTGGTGGCTCCTCGAGAAATAAGGGGGACCCATCTGGAGCAGGAGACAGCCCTGATGCTGCCAACCTGCAGCATCTCCTGCCTGCTGACAGGCTCATGCAGCCAGTGGACCTCCAGGGCCTCCCTCCAGCTGCTAGTATTGGCATGCACGTCTGTGCCTGCTGGCTGCCATCAGCTGTCGCAGGGAGGTGGCCTTTTGAAATATTAATTGCCACAGCGCTAATGAAACTGAAATGTCCCGAGGTGCCTCCAGGGGCTGTTCCCTGAGGGTAAGGTTGTTCCCTGAGGTGACGTACCTGTGAGCTGGGGAGCAGCGGGTGTTGGTAGAGGGAGAACCTGTCCTTGCCGGCTTCCTCAGAGGTGGGGCTGATGGGCTTGGGGTCGGACAGGGAGCGTTGCATGGTCTTGATGGGGCGTGGCAGCGTCTGCTGGCGCTGTGCTAAGTCGGTGGTGAAGTGCTTCTGTGGGGGGACGTGGGCTTTGTTCAGCCGCTCGCTGGTGGCAAAGGAGGACTCCAGGAGACGATGGGGGGACAAGGGGGAGACGGGTGAGTAGAGAACCTGGGGAGAGCGGGGTGGCTGGCGGGTCACCAGCTGGGAGAGGGATTCGGCTGGCAGATGGGACTGGTAACCAATTTCCAGGGGATCTGGCTTTTTCTTCTCAAACTTGCCCAGGGTCTGCTGCCGGACTGTGTGGGGGTCCAGGGGGCCTGTGCTCACTATTTGGAGGTTGGTGGAGTAGGGCGGGATGGTGGTGGGCACTGTCAGCTGGGGGACCACGACACCAGGTTGGGGAGCTGGCTCTGGCTCTGTCTGGCAGGCCAGGCTCTCACCCCGCTGCGTCTTCTCTGGGGCTGAGATGTACTTCACAATCTCCACTCGGGGGTCATGGGTGGTGATGTGAATGGAGGGGGAGACGCGGAGGAGCTGGTCGGGCTCTGTCTGCACCGAGCAGTCGCTGATGGTCTGGATACCCACACTGGCTGTGCGGGTTGCGCCATCCGTCTTGCCCTCAGTGCTGGCCTCAGTATGCCGTGAGGCCCTGGAGCGCCGGCGGCGCACGGGCTGCTCCCACTCCCCGCTGTCCTCCTCGTCTGTCTGCACACTGCAGTCAGCGCTGCGCCGCGTCCGCCGCCGCCGCGACAGCATGTACCGCTCCTCACCGTCCTCCTCATCCGTCTGCACGCTGCTGTCCGCCATCTTCCGCGCCGCAAAGGTCTCCTTCTCATAGGCATCCCTCAGCCGTGGCATCGAGTTCCTCTTCTTGATGCCCCGGCCGGGCTCCCAGGACTCCTCGACTTGAAGTGACATGTCCGAGGCCGAGCTGCTGAGTGGCCGCTGTGGCACAGGGTAGCGGGGACCGGTGGGCCCCTCTGGGGGTGTCTGGCCCGGTGGGGGCCATGCCTGCCCATTGTGCGGCAGCACCCGTGGAGCCTCAGCGGGCCCCTCGGGTGGGCGGGCAGTGGGCTCCATGGGAGTGGGGAAGATGGTCTTCTGCCGCTTCTGCTCCTCCAGCTGCTGCTGCAGCTGGTGCTGGAGCTGGTGGATGTGCTCGAGCTGGAGGCGCTGCTGGGCGAGCTGCTCCCGTTGCAGCGCCAGCTGCGCATGCCGCTCTTCCTGCTGCTGTTGCAGCACCTGCTGCTTGATGCACTGCAGCTCCTGCAGCTCCCGCTGCACCAGCATCTGCTCCTTCTCCCGATGCCGCTGCAGCTCTGCACGCTCTCGCTCCAGCTCCTCCTGCAGCCGCAGCTGCCGCAGCTTCTCCAGCTCCACACGCTCCCGCTCCAGCTGCAGCACGTGCTCCTGCTGCTTGCGCTGTCGCTCCTCTTCCCGCTCCCGCTCCTCTCGCTGAGCTCCATCCAGTGGTGGCTTGGGTGCTGTGGCCACTGGTCCGCTCTCCTTGGGGGCCGCTGGTGCTGCTGGTGCCTCTGCACCGGGGGCAGCTGGTGGCGGCTCCACTCTCTGCAAGCCACTGGCAGGTGCAGCGGGGGCAGCAGGTGCTTTGGGAGCGGGAGCAGCTCCCACCGCTGCCGGTGCTGTGCTGGCGATGGGCTTCCCCAGGTATACGGGAGTCTCCATCATCGAGGCTGCTGGGGCTGGCCGGCTTGGGGCCGGGAAGCGGTAGAGGCCCTGTGCTGCAAGTGGGACACGGGGGGTGACAACTGGCAGCCTCCCCAAGCTGGCCAGTGGGACTGCTGCCACCCCGCCTGGGCCATAGGGTCTATACAGCCCACGCAGCATGGGCCGCAGCACCGAGGCCGGCTGGGTGGTGATGGGCAGCGTGGAGGCGATGGGGGTGTTGATGGTGGAGTAGATCATGCCGTCGGCAGCCCGCACGGTTGCGGTGGAAGGAAGAATTTGCCGGATGGTGCCCAGGCGGACACCAGGAACGTTGTATTGTGCCAGGTTGCTGAAGCCTTGCCGTCCCTCAGGGAAGGTGGGGTTGTACATCCCACTGGGTTTGGGGGGTACAGAGCCATGCTGCTGAGTTGCCAGCCCCCCTGTGCCGCCCTGTCCGGTGCTGGGGCCGTAAGGCAGCACATCAGGGCCGTTGGCATGCCGGCCCCCGTACTGGTCCATGGAGTTGAGGGCAGCACACATGCGGCTGATCTCACGCGCCGTGGTGGCACTGTAGTGGGCCAGGCTGGACTCCTGGAAGCTGGCCAGGTCCCCCCGGTGTGAGAAACGGTAGTCAGAGTAGATGTTGGAGGCCGAGCTGTACCTCCGCATGGGGAAGGGGTGGCTCAGCAGCTCTCCCGGCTGGCGGAGGTCAGAAAAAGAACCGTACTGTAGCCCTTGGCCCAGGTAACCCCCCTCGGCAAAGCCCACACTGTAGGAGTGCTTCATGGTGCTGAGGTCCACAGCGGCATCACCTGCTGGGGCAGGGAAGGGCTGATCCCCCTTTGTGTGGTAGTAGCTCATCCCGATTTCAGAGAGGTTCGTGTCTGACATGGAGGAGTAGAGACGTCCGAAGGCGCTGGCTGGGTAAAACTTCTGCTCCTCGTAGAGCGCAGGTGCTGGGGCCGGCTGCTCCCGGTAAGGGAAGGTCTCTGGTAGCTCTGGATCTCTGCTGCCATACATTGGTCCACCAGCTTTCTGACCAGGCATCATTGCCGCCTCCCCCGTTTTCTTCTCTGGTACCTTGGAGGTGGGGTTGAAAGCACCTGTGCAGCTGCCTCCAAAGGGGAATTTGTAGACCATGTCACAGCAGGCCACCTGGCTCTCCGGCTTCACGCCCGTGAGGTCCAGGACGTTGGCTGGCACTTCCTCCTTCAGCACTTTGGTCACTGGGCCAGTTGCTGCCTCCTCCATTTGCACCATCATCACCTGGGATTTCTTGCCACCCAAGGCAAGGAGAGGGCTCTGGCTCTTCAGCTCTACTGGCACTGCCCGGTACACCTCCGATCCTGGCTCTGGTGGGAAGGACTGTGGGAGGCCGCTGGCATTCTGTGCTCCACTGGTCTGTGTGAGGAGCACATCCTTCTTCACCATCTGGCCTGGCATGCCGTACCTTGCAAATTTGGTCTGGGGGGCAGCGGTGGGCTCAGGCTTGCCACTGGCCACCCCACTGGCTCTGACAGTGGCTGTCTGAACACCCTGCTCCACCTGCTTCGCCTGTGCCAAGCACACTGGGCTTCCGGTTCCCTGCCCGAAATCCACACGGCTCTGGAAAGGGTCCCCATAGACCACAGGTTGCTTGGACTGCGAGAGAATCATGGGAGAGGCGATGGCCAGGCTGGCAGTGCTGGCTGCTGCAATGATGGCATGGGGCTGCTCCTGGGCATTGAGGTTGATGATCAAGGGCTGGATGGCTGTGGACTGCCGGCTGGGAATGTGGTCCAGGGTCAGGCAGTACTTCCTGGCCTCGGTGGCCAAGGACGTGAGATCCATGCCTTGGTCTGTTATGATGATGGGGGCAGATTTCAATGCGGTCCGTAAGTCCACAGCGTTGCTGCTTGGCACCTTGGGCCCTGGCTCCACCCGGGACGTGCCGGGGATGGAGGAGATGCGGCAGAGGGAGATGTTTTCTGCAGGGAGTGCTCCCCAGCTGTACAGCCCTGTGATGCCGTCAGCGGCTGAAGTCACAGCAGGTGCTTTCTGGGCGTGGTCCTTCACTGGCTGTGCCCTGATGTAGGCTCCTGCCAGCTCCTCTGGCTCCCGTGTCTGGGTGTAACCATGTGCCAGCAGCTGCCGGCTTGGCCTGGTGGGGGATGAAGTGGGAGATGTCAAGGCGCCAGAGCTGACTGGCTTGGTCTGGCTGGCTGCATCGGCCGCCAGTGTGATCACCATGAAGGGGGAGTCCTGTGAGGAGGCCTGCCGGGTCAGGCGTGGTGAGCTCGTCTGGTGTGGCGTCTGCGTCCCCTGTGCCACCATGGGGGTAGAGGTGTCCGGGCTAGCAGCAGCAGCAGAAGGCCCCTCATAGGAGAGGACCGGGCTCTGTGTCTGCGTGGAAAACTCTGCTGTGGCCTTTGTGGTGCGGGTGGGACTCTGCGTGGGTGAGGTGGGTGAGAGCGGAGGGCTGGAGCTCTTGAAGAAGGTGTATGTCTTGGGCAGTGTGGGCTTGCTGTCACTCGCGGCTGGGATCTTCTCCCTGGCTGTCTGCACACTAATCTCCACTGTCCTGGTTCTGGTGGTGTCCTCAGTCTGTGAGCCATAGCTGACAGTGCTCTTTGATGGAGTGTAGCTTCTCTCAGCTATGGATGGGGCCTCCGGGCTTGGTGAGCTGTAGCTCTGCAGCGCACTCCCAGGGCTGCCTGCTGCTGTTGTCACCGTGCTGGTGCCTTTGCTGTAAGCATAAGGAGCGGTGGTAGCCTTGGATACTAGGCTGGGTGCTGCCGGGGCACTCTGGAGCTTGGCTGGGTCTTGTCCTTCTTTTGCAAAATGCTGAGTGACCCGGACATCAGGAATAGTCTTGCCGGTGGTGCTGTTGGAGCTGGCAAAGGAGACAGGAGCAGAGAGCTGCGTGGGGCTTGTGCCAGGGGTGAGTGGGCCACCGTTCTGCTTCAGCAGGTCAGCGTAGGCGCTCTCGGCATTGAGGAAGCGCTTCTCCTGGTACGCCTCCTCCTGCCCCTTCACCTTCTCACCCTGCTTGAGGACCAGGTCAAAGGAAGAGGATTCGTGCATCCTGGAGATGCTCTGCGAGGTCTGCAGGATCTCCTCGTACACTGCTCCTGCCTTAGGCAGGGCAGTGGGATAGTCGGGCTGAGAGGGGCGCGTGAGGCTGCTGTCGTACCGGTATTCCTCACCATATTGGTAGTCAAAGCCGTTCTGGCCCTCAGTACTGCGGTAGCCAACCTGCTGGTAGGTGTTGCTGTAGAAAGAGGTAGGCTGCGCCTGCTGGACCTGCTGCTTCTGCATCATCTCTGCCTTCCTCATCATCTCCTCATAGGCTTCCTCAGCGCTTTTCAGGGGCTTGCTGATGGTCTGGCTGGCACCACTCTCCACCTTCTCTGTCGGGGAGTACAGTGACATGAAAGTGGGCAGGTTGTATTCACTGCCAGACTTGTACAGCTTGGAGGCCACAGCATCAAAGCTCTCTGCTTCTGAGTCAATGGAAGGCGAGTACTCGGAGCAGGAGGAGCGGTGCAGCTCCTCCATCTCCGCCGCCTGTCGCAGCTCCTCTGTGGGGGAGGCATCCTCGATGGGGGAGAGATTGCTGGGGGGGGTTTTGGAGCGCTCCCTCCTTCGCTGGGCCCTCAGCTCCTCCTTGTCACGCTTGGTCTTGCGCGCTGTGCTCCGGATGCGCTGCTGCTCCACCTCCCGCATCTTCTCCTGCTCCCGCAGGAGCTCCTCTTCCTCCCGCATCTCCTCCTCCTCAGATGAATCCTCAATGGTGGGCAGCAAGGGGCCATGTGAGCGATGCCGAGCTTTCCTCTGCTGCTTCACCTCCTCCAGCCGCTGCCGGCGGCTGGGGCTGCTGTCACTATCCTCCTCCAGCGAGGAGATGGAGGTGGGTGAGGTGCCCGAGGTGTAGCTGGGCGTTGTGGCTGGCAGGGTGGAGGAGTACTCGCCCCGTGAGCGCTCCTCGGGGGAGCCTGTCAGGCTCTCCATCTCCAGCTCGGGCTCCCGGTCCACACTGGTATCTGGCTCCTGGCTGATCTCCATCTCCCGGCCATAGCCAGTCGTGCTGTTCAGCTCGATGGTCTTGAATCGTCGCAGCCCACCCTGAGCCGTGCTCAAGTCATCACCCTCCACTGCCTCCACCTCCTTGCTCTCCTCAGTGTACATGCTGCTGGCACCATGTGGCAGGCGCCGCTTGGCTGACGCTGGCTCTTTGCCCTTCTCTGCCTCGGTCTTCTGCCCAGCTTTGGAGATGTACTTGGTGCGCCCATAGCCTTCTTCTTCCTCCTCGAGGTTGTCCTCCTCAGCACTCATCTCCAGGATTTGTCTCCGCATGAACTCCTCATCGGTCACATCTGCCTCCTGGCCCTTGGTCCTGGGGGGCACTGGGGAGAAGCCCCCCTCACTGCTGTCCTCCACATAGTCATGCCGCAGCTTGCTGCCAAACTCATCTGAGGATTCCGCACTCTCCCGACGCTCCCGCTGGTTCTCCCACTCCTCATCCTCCTCCAGGATGTCCTCCAGCTCCTCATCTGAGTCAAAGGCTTCAGGGGTGATGGAGAGGTACCGTGGCCGCTGCTGTTGCCGCTGGTCCTCCTGTGACTCTGTCCGGCTCTTGCTACGTTCAGGGGACTCTGTCGGTGCGCCCCGGCCTTCCAGGAGAGGCCGCATGCTGCTCTCCAGCTTGGTGAGCTCGGAGGGGCTGGGGGGGCTCTGCCCAGCCAGCCCAGTGCTGCTCAGCTTCTCCTCTTCCTGCTGCACCAGGCCGGTGATCTCGCTCTGTGAGCTGGAGATGCCGTCGGAGGAGTAGCCGGTGTCACTGAGGCTCTGGGGGCTGCGGGACAGCTCCGGGTGGTAAGGCTTGCTGCTGTCCTGCAGGCAAGGGAGAACACAGTGTCAGATCCAGGCAGCTCCAGAGCTGCTGCTCCTACTTCCCCCCAAACCATCTCCCAAGGAGCACACAGAAAGTCTGAGCACCAACGGGAGCCAGCCCAGAGCAAAGGCTGGGTGGGGGCCACCCTGTGTCCCCCAATTTAGTGGCACATCAGCAACTTGTCTGTGCTAGCAAAGGCAGGTGAGAGTGTGCGCTGCAGGTAGGGGATGGTATAGCAAATGGCCCCAGGCATAAAGACATTGGGGGACTAACAAATGTTTGAAAAACTGGGCCCCCAACCCCCAAGGCACCCTTCAGAAGCAGGGCTGGCCCCAGGATCCTTGCTAGATGCCAGCAGAAATAAAAAGCCCCCTTTAACTGGCTTGAAAATTAGGCAGTGTGGGGGACACTGAGCCATGGGGACTGTACCATCGCACCCAGCCCTGGTGCTACTGGCAGGACCTGTCACCCTGCCAGCACAGAGGCACCGCAGACCAGTTGATTGTGGGGGCACAAGGAACCTCTTCCCTGGGGGGTTCTGCTGGCTGCTGCTGGGATGGTTACTTGTGGGGAAACACCATCCCAAGGCATTTTAGAATTTTAGAAAAGGTGGAATGAAGAGCTTGAAAAACACCCACTGCTACAACATGGAATGCTGGAAAATGAGTTTTCCATTTGACAACAAATCCCAACTACCCTTATATTGCTTTAAAAGAAATCTGAAGGCCAGGTATGACCTGAACTATGGCATTTTGCCCAAATTGATGTGATTCTAATGAAAAGAAGGCAAATACCAGCATGCTGCCATGGAGCCTGTAAAGGTCCTTCCCCATCTGTAAGCATAACTACTGATAGAGGCACAGCTCAGTACCACACCAGCCTGGGGCAGGGTTTGGTGCCCAGGGATGCCGGGAGCGGGATGCACCCTGAGAGCTCACCTCCTGTTCCTTGGCCCGCGGCGCCTCGGGGAGTGCCTTGCTCTCCTTGCTCTCCACCTCTGCTTTGGGGGTCATGCTCTTCACCTTTGGAGCGACGCTCTCAGGAGCTTTGGAAGGCTCCGGGGCAGCTTTGGGCAGGGGCTTTTCCTCCGCCAGCACCGGGGGCTTCTTTTCAGCTGGCGGTTGGGGCTTCTTCTCCGCTGGGGCGGGGCTCGGGGTCCTGCTCTGCTCAGCAGCCCGGAGGCTCCTGGCGGGCGAGGGTTGCTGCTCGGGGGCTGCCAGCGGCTCGGTGGGCACGGGTGCCGGCGTGGGCGCGCGCTGCTGCTGCTGCTG
The DNA here is from genome assembly GCA_013397195.1 of Hylia prasina. Classification (NCBI taxonomy): domain Eukaryota; kingdom Metazoa; phylum Chordata; class Aves; order Passeriformes; family Sylviidae; genus Hylia; species Hylia prasina. Next base: position 96,635 of record VYXD01000737.1, read on the forward strand.
CCCGGCGGCAGGCGGCTGGTGCCGCGGGGAGCCGGTGGATGGCGGCTTTGGGGTAGGCAGAGGCATTGGGGCAGGGTCGCCGAGGCTGCCTTCGAGCAGCCGCTGAGTTTGGCAGTTCAAGCACAGCCATTCGTTCTTCTGCAAAAGAATGGAAGGAAAAGTCCTGTTGAAATTCTGAGAGCTTCACCCCAGCAGGGATCTCGTGGAGGAGCTCTGCTGGTGGGACACCTGGCGATGGTGCAGAGGACTCGGCCCACCCAAACCAAATAACCGGCTGTGGAGGGGCACGCAGCCCCTCATAGCCATACCCTGCAAACCATCCACATCCAACTTCATGGGTATCCCTACCCTTGTCCAGAACCCAGAGATCTCCAGCCAGAGGTACCATGGCTGCGGCACAGGGGTTACACACTCCCCCACAATCTCTCAGTATCACCAGCTCTTTCATTCTTCAGCCTTGTGATATTTCGGTTTTAAGCAAAATTAAACAAAGGCAGATTACTACCGTAGCTTAACCTTCTCAGCTCCATACAGTTCCTCTCTCGCTCCGATTTGTTTTCTTTGATGCAATAAAGGTTTAATAGCATAATCATAAGACTTACGGCTCTTTTTATCTAGGTTAACAAAAATACTGGGTACACAAATATGCCAGAATTTCCCAAAGATATTACCTAAAGTACACGCTGTGCAGGAAAAGAACAAGACAATCTTGTCTAGTGAAATTCTCAGCAAGAGCTGTTGTTTTATGGCCTGGAAAAAGCAGAGGCGAGTGGAGCTGTGAGTGGCTGAAAGCCCGCAGGGCTACGGCAGGGGCGCTGCATTAAAAGATCAGAAGCGCTTTCCTCCCCCGGGTTGCCCAAGGGCTATTTTTACCCTCCCAGGAATGTCCAGGAATAGGAGCCTGACATTTCCATCCTTTTAGATGTTTCAGCACTTTAAATCTTTTCGGTTTTGCTGCTAACAGCACAGTATGCTCCAGGTTCTTTTCCCAGATTTCTCTTTTGCTTGATCCATGGCTCCCAAAGCTCAGGGTGGCCAATCTCAAGCGGTGGCTGGCCCTGAGGAGCTGTCGTGCTGTCAGAGAGGTGGTCTTGGTCTTCAGCTGGACCAGCCTGGGGCCAGGGCTGTGAGCCAGCTGTGTCCCTGGGGCCCCAGAGGCCATGGTCTGCCTGGAGAAGATGAGGTTCATCAAAATGACATTGAGGAAACAGCCTCAGGTTGTGCTCGGGGAGGTTTAGATTGAATATTAGGTTGTCAAGCACTGGAACAGGCTGCCCAGGGAAGCAGTGGAGTTACCGTCCCTCAAGGGATTTAAAAGATGTGTACATGTGGTGCTTAGGGACAGAGTTTAGTGGTGGGCTTGGCAGTGCTGGGATGAGAGTTGGACTCCAAGATCTTAAGGGTCTTTTCCAACCTGAACAATTCCATGCTTCTAATCTATGACTCTAAATCCCACACCTATGGGACAGCAGCCCTGTGATAGCCTTGTCATCTGCATCCCAGGAGTCTCCAGGTTATGATGAGATGCTGGAGATGCCTTGCAGCTGGTGGTGACCAGGAGCAGCAGGACTTTCCCATGGACACTTCTTCACTCCTGCAGCAATCAAGCCCAGGAGCGGCCCTCCAGCCCCATGCTCTCCAGGGAGCAGAGGGGCAGGAGGGCTGCTCCTGCAGCAAAGGGGCAGGTGTAAAACATCCTCCCACATCCAGCACCCTGCAGCAGCCCCTGCTCTTCACACCAACATCTTAAGAATACATTAGGGCTTTGGAGGGCCATTAAAAAAATCCCTTTCAGCACGGTAATATTTAATTACTGCTTAATCAAAGAGAAAGTCTAATTAAGGGGCAAGTGCAGCCTATTGTATCTTAATGATTGCATTTGTCTTCTTTTATTTCAGAACTCGTTCCCGTGCCTCTGAATCAGATCTGCGCACCCCACTCTGCTGTGTAATTATTCCAGACCGCAGAAGGAAATGTGATTGTGTGACATAAATTGAAACCATGCCTCATGGAAATACACGACCTTTCATTTTTCCTTCCCATTTTCCTTTGCCAGAGCTCCCTCCCTGATGAAGGCAGTGAGGGGAGGGCACGATGCACACGGAAGGGGGTGGATGTGCCAGGGCAGAGCTCAGCTCAGCTCCTGCCCATACCTGTCTGCCACACCATCACACCAGCTCCCATCATGGTCCTGAAGGAGCTGGAGGAGATCAGCTTGACTTGAACTACCCAGCCTGCCTCACTCAGATTCTTTACACCCTCCCTGAAAGGGACATTGTATAATCTCATGATGTCCCAGCCTGCCAGACTTTGGTGAATGGGGAGCTTGGCATACGTGATGGGCACAATTGCTTTTTCCCTCCCAGGGAAAAATTCAAGCCTAGAAAGACCATGGAAGGCCAACACTGGCCACCAGGTAGCAAATGCAGATGCTGAGTGCCAATCAGGTCCATTCCAGGAGCTCATGGGGTGACTGGTGTCACTGCTGGTGTGATCTCATCACCACGAGGCTTAGGGCTCCTCCACAACCAGAGGAGCACAGTACTAATCTGTTCCATGGGAATGCCCATCCCTGGAGGTGTTCATAATCAGGCTGGATGGGGCTTTGAGCAATCTGGTCCAGTGAAAGCTGACCCTGACCGTGGCAGAGGGGTTGGAATGAGGTGAAGGTCCCTTCCAACCCAATTTGTTCTACTATTCTATGATCTGATGTCTCTGCAGGTTGGTCTGAGCCTCCTCCCTGAGGTTCCTCCCAGCTGTGGCTCTGCAGCCATTCCTCTTGGCAGCTGCCCCAGTTTGAGCAGCTCACCCTGCCATCCTGCTCTCGTAGATGTGACAGCTCAGCTCTTCATGGGACCACACTGGGAAGAGGATAAGGGAACAATCTCTGTTAAAAATAGCTCTGCCAAAAAGATTGTGGAGCTCCACTCTGAAATGCCCCTCATCTTTCAAAGCAGGCAGGAAGGCCTGGGTACAGTGGGAAGGCAGGAACCAAAGAAGGGCAGGCAGAGAGGGTCCTCTGGCTTTCTCAAATGTTGAGAGGTGCCAGCCAAGCCCCAGAGACACTCAAATTGAGAAACTGGCATATGCTGAGTTTGCATTTTCTCTTACTGACTTTTCTTTCAGCACCTCTGGGGTCTTACATGCTGAAGAGACCCTGCTGATAGTCCTGCACCCTGCGCTTCAATCTGAACTTCTGTGGAAGATCACTGTGGCAGAAAAGTAGTGAAAGGATAACTGAATTTTCCTGAGCTGTGGGAGAGCCCCATCCCTGTCACAGCCAGTGCCACGTGGAGCTGTGTGTGAGCACAGACTGTGCTGCAGCAGCCAGTGCAGTGAACACTCCAGCAGCAGCTGTGAGCTGCCCAGCTCCCACATGCACATAAGGGAGAGAGAAATCCTGCCTATGGCAGCTGTGGGAAGGTGGAGGCCCGTGCCAGTGGGACTGTCTCTGGCAAATCATTCCTAGCTCTTGGTTCCATCTTTAGGAGACCTCTGCAGCCCCATCAACCCCAGCACTTACACCTGTCATGTGTCTGGTGTGTGAGGATGCTGAAGCTGAGGCACCTCCCAGCCTTGTGCCAGTGCCCCATGCTCTGCTGGTGACAAATGATCTGTCCCTCTCCTGCAGTGTTATCAGCTCGGTGTTTGGTTATCCCACAGCAACTCTGCTCCCTCTCAGAGGGACTGGCTCTGAAGCAGCTTCCTCCTCCATATAACCTGACCTCAGGCATTTCCCAGAGAACAAGGCCAAGGGGATTAAGCTGCCCCTGAGAAAAATGCAAACATTGGAGGAGCGGCTGCTTTGCTAACAGCTTGTAAATCCCCATTGAGATTAACCAGATCCCACGAAGATAATAATAATTAGGCTGTATTTAGTGCTTTACATGTCCAAACCCTTGGATGCCCAGGAAGCCTGGGTGCCTCTTGCTGGGGTGGAAAATGGGTAAGGAGCTTATGGCAAAGGCATGGCAGCTTCTGTCTGGGTCTTCACACTTAAAGATGCTGGAAACCTTGGCCCTGATCAGGATGGGGATTGGGCCTTGCTTAGCACTGAGGTTTGCTGCCCTAGAACCACTGTGGTGGTGAGCATGGAGGGGGGTTTAACCATGTGGGGCACAGGTTATGGGGAGCTGGGGCTGATGAAGGCTGTGGCACACAGGGAAAATGGGCAAGACTGCTGGGATGCAGAGCAGGCTGCAGATGGAAGAAAGCATCAATAATTAAAAAGAGGGATGAAACCAAAGTGCGCCTGAGATGCCATCTGAAATGAAGAGGTGCTGGCACGGCAGGGCACGTTGGAACACAGCCAGCCAGGCAGCGGGGTGGGGCTGCTGGGGGCTGCCCAGCCTAGCTGGTTATCAGCTTACAGCCTTTGAGGATCACTGCCCTGATTCCTCAGGCTCCCTGCTTTCCTTGCCTCCAAAGAACTGGGATTTACAGAAGAGTCACAGAAAAAGTGGGTTTCTGGAGAGACAGTGCTGGTGGGGTCACAAGAGGCAGGACAGAGCTCTGGATGCAGGGCACAAGGGACTGAGGGAAGGCAGCTTTGTTTAAGACACTGTATCTAAGTGGAAATGACCAGGCCAATTTTCAACTGCGCACCATGGGAGTGGCATCAGGGGACGCGGGATTTGGCCACAATTCCTGCTGGCTCCCTTGAATGGGGAGCAAGTGCTGTGGCCAGGGCTGCCTGTGCTCCCTCCTGGGGGGGTGAGGCAGGGTGTGGGACAGGGGGGGTCAGCAGTGAGAGCTGCAGGGATGGGCTGTGCCCGGCCTCCCCAGAGCTCCAGAGCTGGCTGGCAGGTGGCCACAGCCCTGCTCGCCAACCTCCAGCGGGTCTTACCCTGCAATTGTTTTAATTTACTAATGGGCGACAACAAAACTGTAATTAACTAAAATAGAAGTCTTCCTGCATAATTCTGGTCAATGTTACCACTTGGCAAGTTAATTAAATGCTGAATTCCCCCAGCGCCGCTGGGTTTTTTTAATGATGGAGCCAGAGAGCTTCAGCATCGCAGTTAAACATGAATCCCCTGTTCTTGGAGGCCTGAGAGGCTTGGTGGGAGCCAGTGGTGCCAGAAGCTTCCCAGCTTCCCCAGTTAGATGCTGGTTACCAGTCCCACCATCCCCATCAGCCCCCAGGCCCTTTGTCTCAACCTCTCCAGTGCCTGGAAGATGCTCAGCCATGGTCTTTATTCTCAGGCAAACTGCTCCCCACAGTCTCACCCCTGGGACTCTGCCTGGTTACTTATGCTCTACAGCATTATTTTTTACACAATCAAAACACTATCTATTAAAATACTGGGACAAAAATCTGTACAAAATAAGATAAGCAGCATGAGGTACAAGTATCTCGCAAGCCAGATCTCTCATCTCCCAGCATTAAATGCAGTGAATCTCACCAGAATATTTCATTTATTTGCTGACAAGTACTGTGCAGGGCTCATCACCGTGACAGATGGATGCCTGGAAAATATGGAAAACACTTCTGGTATCTGAATCAAGATCCAAATTAACAAGAACCTCATAAAATCACTTCCCGAGCCCTCTTCTCTGCCCTGCTAGCAGGAAAGCTCCCTTTAGGAGGGCTCCTGACAACCAGACACCTTCCACACACCCTCCCACAGCAGAAATGGGGGCATCTCACCGTGTGATCCCAATTCCCTGACACTCTGCATCCTTGTGCTAAGAACACTGCAGCTCTGTCCGTGCTGTGCATGGTTTTTAGCCCAGTGTTAAAGGAAAGGACTAAGTCATGCTTGATCACTGGCTGCCAGGGTTGCTTCAGACCCACCTCAGGCAATGCTGGGGGTCTGGCTGGCAAGTTCCCCACCTTCTAAGTGCTCCTGTGCCCTTCCCTCTCTCGGCCAGCAGCCTCCCTGGGCAACCCTGGTGCTCACTCATTTCAGATGCCCGAGCACAGGCTGATGCTCACTCACCCTTGGATTCTGCCCATTCTCCCAGCTGAACTCTCCAGAGCCCCTCCAAATCCCCTCCCCACGCCTCTGCCAAGTGCCTTTGACTGAGCTGCCACAGTTTTGGGATGGGAGGGGGTTGCTGACCAGTGCCAAAGGCTCTTTCTCAGGGATTCTTGATTACAGAGGAGAGGTTGTACAACAAAATCTGACCAGGGCACGTTCACAAAGGGTGCTTTGAACAATCATGTGCCATCAGCAGACAACCACAGGCCTGGTTTTACCTCCGCCCCAGCCCTTATCTCTCGGAGGAGGCTGAGGCAGTGATGGGATTTGAAATGAGGGCAAGGAAACAAAACGTGCACTGTGACGGTGGAAGCACCAGAGATCAGGAGGAGAGATGGAGCACACACAGGAGGTGCTTGTGGGATCTGCATCTGTGGTGGGAACAGACCAGAGGGAATTCAGGTGCCCCAGTACCAGGAAGGGACTGAGATCAAGGGAAACTGGGGGCAGTGTGCAGACAGAGGCATCCCTGGGGTGAGCGTGGGGTTGTGTGTCCCACACCATCACTGACAGCCACCTCCAGGACACAGGACAGGGCAGAAACTGTGGGGTACTTTATTAACCAATTGTGCCTTTTTTTGCTCTAAAACCACCTCAAAATCCCACTCAAGCTATATGCAGAACTGTCTGCATGTGTGCTTGCTAACTGCAATGCTGCTTCTGAAGCTTAGCATATGTGTAGATACATATATATATACAGAATCTGTAAACAAAAAAGGAGCACTAAATTGAACTCCCAAACAGGGGTCAGCAGCGATGCCTGCTAGGCTGGGGGAGCAAGTGGAGCTCCCCATGCATCCTTCCCCCTGCCTGGCTCCCCCACCCACAGAGTGGAATGCCACTCCCAGGGTAATGCCAGGGGCTCCCAAGTCCATCTGCAGGGAAAGGCAGAGAGGGGACTGCACACACCTCAGGCAGCTGAGTCTCTTCAGCTGCCAACTGCTCCACACTAATTGACTTCATTACCATCAACTGGGCAAGTTTTAGCACAACCTCGGGCTTGCAGATCAGCTCCTCTGAAAGCCACCACAGTTATTTCAATCCCTTGCTATTTATAGCGTTTGACTAAGCCACCCAGTGATGTGTTTTCCAGCAACAGACTATTCTTATCTGTTCCTGTGGCCTGTCTCAGGCTGATGGAGCTGATGGTCCCTCCCCAGCTCTATTTTAAATGTGTGTGATGTATTGATGGCCTTCACATCTCAACAATGTGATTAAAAGCAGCACAGGGTAATGAGCTCGCCGGGATGAGTTCTGCCTCACAGGGCTTGTTTTCTGTCTCCCATCTGCTCCACTTCATCCCTTCTCTGTGCTGGGACCTCTCTCCTGTGGAAAACAGACGCAGAAAGAGAGGATGGAAGAAGCTGCACATGATGGCTGAGCACTGGAGCTGCTGTCAGCGTGTTGGCAGGGAAGGGAAGGACACGGGCAGAGGCATCTCCCAGCCCCGTGACAGCTGCAGGGAAGATGGTGTGTGTTGCACCAATGCTCCCTCCCCTCCCCAAATTTACCCAGAGGGGACCTGGAGCAGGAGCAGGGTGTCAACTCCACAGTCCATCCCCTTTACTGATGCCACGGAAAGGGGAAGGCAAGTAGAGATGAGCAGCCAGACAACAGCCAGGTGCCAAGTGGCCATCACAGTCCTGGTCCTTGTCTCTCCCTTCCCCTTGCACATCTCATCCCAGGGATTATGTTCCCTGCTCCTGGCTGCAGTAGGGATGCACCAGCCCTCCAGGGCAGAGCCCGAGGGGCAGCAAAACAGCTCCCACGGGGCTCACAGCCTCCCACCCTGCAGCTCGATACTGCACATAGCCAGAGGAGGATTATTCCAGCTGAAAGTCTCTGACTGATGAGTAATAGCAACGCTACCCTCCGCTTGCCTTCGAGGAATAGCTGTGCTCTTGCCAAGTCCAGCTTATTCCACTGCAGCAACCCATGGCCAGGCCGAGGGGAAAGTGTCACACGCCTCTGTGGCCACAGGAGAGCTGCACACGGGGCTGTCACCACCAGGACCAGCCCAGACCACCTGCAGCTCCTTGCCCAGCTGCAAATCACACTGGCTGTGACCTTGGGTCAGGGCATCCCATCCTGAGCAGTACCTCCTGTGGCAGAAGTGGAGGTGGAATCATAGAATTATGGAATTGTTTAGGCTGGAAAAGAGCTCAAACTGTTACCCCAGCACTGCCGAGACCACCACTAACCCATGTCCCAAGTGCCACGTCTGCATGTTTTTTAAATCCCTCCAAGGGTGGTGATTCTTCCACTTCCTTGGGAAGCCTGTTTCAGTGCTTGACAAACTTTCTGCACAGACATTTTTCCTAGTATCTAATCTAAACCTCCCTGGCACAACTGGAGGCTGTTTCCATTATCCTAGCACTTGTTACTTGGGAAAAGAGACTAACTCCCTCCTGGCTACATTGTCCTTTCAGCTAGTTGTAGAGAGTTGAAGTTTTCTCCAGCCTCCTTTTCTCCAGGCTGAGCCCCCCCAGCTCCCTCAGCTGCTCCTTAAACAATTTGTGCTCCAGACCCTTACCCTGCACTGCTGCCCACAGCAGTAAATGGATGGACTTTTTGGGGTGCTGACCTGTTGACAGCTCTGCTGTCCCCTGGGCTGCCCCAGGGCTCCCAGCAAGGGTCCTTCCCAAATCTGCCTTGACAGAAGCTGAGGAAAATGCCACCTACTTTTCCATGTTATCAGGAACTGTGGTGTTAGTCAAGCTCAGACTACATTTTGATATTGTTAATTCACTCTTGGACCCCCAAAATTTTATTCCACAATACTGGGAAAGCAGCTTACCCTGATTGACCCAAATGCCAAGGGGCCAGTTGGACAATCTGTTTGGGACATCTGGCTGGGACCCCAGAATAAACCCCTGGCTCTGGCATCCAGCTGAAGCCCCCACAGCCAGCAGCAGCTCCCACCCTGGAAGATCTGCATCCCTGCATGGCTGTAGCCAGGAGCCAGGCTCCCCCCTGCTCATCCCTGCCCATCTTCCATCCCCTCTAAAATTAGGGCAGCTGCTGCGGCAGGAAGCACCTTCTGTATTTTTGGAG
>VYXD01000737.1:105688-169813 GCA_013397195.1 Hylia prasina
TGCTTTAAAAAAAAAAAAAAAAAAAAGAAAAGAAAAAAAATCTTTTTTGAATGGCAAGAATGTTTCTAAGTCAAAGGATTTAAACTATTTTGCAATCAAGGAAGCCTATTTCCAAACGAGCTGAAGGCGAGAGCCTGGGTGCTGTGTGGGCTGTGTGAAGGGGCTGCTAAAAAAGGGTATACAGCTGTCCAAAATTTGGAAACCGGTGCTTTTGCAGAATATATATAGACATCCCTCCCCACTCAACATATTTCCTTCCAGTTCATTAGATTAAAAAAAAAAAATCAGAAAAAATCAGTAGGATATTGAGGGGAGCACTTTGATGCTTTTGGCTTGTCTAAAAGCCATGGGACCAATTCCCAGGGCTGTGGGTCACCATCCATTGCCCTGGTAATGGCCTGCTGAGTAGCAGTGTCACTGCCATGCTCCTGCACTAACACAGACATCCAGCCATAAACCAGCTGCCTTTGGGAATGGGAAGCAGAGGTGCCACCTCCCAGCAGGGCAATGGTGGTGGAGATAAACATTAGTGGGTTTCCTGGAGATGGTGAGGAGACATGGAGGCCAACCCCCAAACTCCTCCAAGGGGCCATTCTCTCTGTTACTACCAGCCACGCCCATCTGCACCTGGTCACCCCTCAGAACTTTGGTTCAAATTTCACATTTCACCTTTGATTTCCCACAGTTGCCACCAGTGGGTGAGCTTTGACACTCATTTATCTCTGTTGTTATTTCCAATTTTGGATGTGCTCCTGTTTTGTCTTGGCCATTGGCTATTACCACACATCTTCTGCTACCTTGAACATTACCTGATACTTCCTTCTGCAATGGGCAGGGTGAGTTAAAACTGCCCCTAACGTGGGATGGACTCAAGATGGAGCATCTTTCAGAGAAATGGGAGAAAAGTCATGTCCAGGCTGGACAGCTGGAGGTGCAATGATGGGAGGTGACACGTGAGCACGTGCTGACTATGAAAAAGGAAAATAGGAACAAGAGAGCAAATCTGATGCTGAAAGCACTTTTCATTTTCCTTTTCACCAAGCCTTACTATTCCTCTCTGTTTCATCTCGGAGAAAGAGCTAAATTAACTACCAGCTCAGTTCTGAGAGACTGGATCCAAATGGATGAAGTATTAAGAAGATTTTCTGTTCACAATAAAATCCAGGCAACGGTATTAAAGCAGCAGAGGGTTTGGTCTGGTTTTCACAGATTAGCTATGGCTGTCCCAAGGACTGCAAGCTCTAAATTTCCCATTTTGCTCCAACATGATGTTTATAGAGCTGTCTGGATCATTTACAGTCATTGCAGACCAGACTGGGATGATCATCATCTAAAGATGTAGAAGAGAGGAACGCAGCTCTTGTTCTCCACCATGTCCAAGCTCCCTGTCCCTTCTCACCCACACACAGACCAGTTGTTTCCAGAGCACCCTCCCTGAGGGCTCTGCTGGGCTCCTGCTCCTGCACTGCCAGGGATGCACCCACTGAGAAGCTGCATCTTCTCAGCAAGCTCCAGTTCCATCCAGCACAGCTCCCCCTCCAGCACCCAAACCCACTAGCACTGAGCCAGGAGTCTGCTCCCCCAGCTGATAAAGAAGTAATATATTGTTCATTTTTGTCTGAATCGATCTGGCCGTGCATTGTAATTTACTCTGTGATCTGGTACTCCTTAATGAGATTTATCAGCCTGCCAACCAGCCTTATCTTTAACAGTGCCCATTATCAGGATGTATTTCTCAGCCAAGGTTAGCAGCAGCAGGAGCATCTCTGAACATCAGCTGCATGATAATAATCCGCAATAATGCCCAGGAGACGTGAAGCAGGTCCAGCAGAGCCCATATCCAGTCACCATGGACCCCACTCCCCTTGAAGCAGGTGTGGTGTAGGTGCAAGGTGTCCCTCCTGGTTATTTCACGTTTGACACAGTAACTGTGACTCCTCAGGAGCCACTTGAACCCCCATGAAGAAGATTTCAAGCCTGCAGCAAAAATTATGCCTGCTAAGGGAAACCTGGCCAAGTCTGCAGAAAACAAATACACTACTCTATGTGTTTTTCCAACAGAATGGAAGAAAATCCAAGAGAAGCTAAGTTTATCAGAGGAGTCTTATTTAACTAAAACCTTCTTTTTTCATAGGCACTAGTGTTGACTAAAATATCCAGCCATACAACTAGTAATTTTCTGCATCTGATAAAAGCAGATTCAAGCTGTCTGATTGCTCTGTTTTAAATTGCAGAGAGCCCCAAGCGTCTATCAGACACTCATTTCCAAACCAGAAGAAAATCAGCATCTTGGGAAGCTTCAGCTTCCTTCCCCCAGGAGCTGCTGAGTCCCCAGTCCCCTCACCCCAAAGCAGTCCAGCAGCAGCAACCCGGGTTTGAACCTCTCTCATGATCACAAGGGATCATTTTCATAGCAGGCTGGGGAGCCATCAGTGGTATGGCTTGGAAGCTGAGGACATCACAAACCAATTTCCTGCAGTACCTGCACATAAAACTTTCCAAGCTTTAAAAATAGTTGTGGGGGGTTTTTTTATATTATCACAGGAGACAACCCTATGTTGGCAGAGACTAAAACCTCCATATGGAGGTGCTGAGGGTACTCAGGGCTGTACTGCTAAAAGCCACCAAATTCCTCTTCCCATGGTCCTTCCTTGGGGAGCAGATGCACCACTGGAGGAGATATCTGCATCCATAAATTTTGCCCTGAAATGCATGTGTGCCTAGAGGACTGGATGCTTTGGTTTCTGTGGGCAGTGCTGCTTGACCACATTAAATGACTGCTGCTTCAAAAAAGCCCACGCACCCCGCTCCAGGCTTCAAGGCTGTGAGTCCTAATTCCAGCAGCAGAAATATTTTAATTAAATGAACTACCTTTATGGAATAAATCAAGTGATAAGCTTGAAAAATTAACTCCCATAATCTTTCACGCTGCTGTGCAGGTCAATTACACTAAAAGGCTGGGAAACGTTCTAGAAACACGAGTTGTTACAATGGAGATGGATGAGCCATTTTACTTCCCAAATTATACACAGCAGCATCTTTCCACACTCATGCCTTGCACACCCATTCCCAGCCCATGTTGCCCATGGCAGAGCTGGAGTGGCAGGGCCAGCATCTCCCACCTGCTTGGGGTACAGTTCCCAACCACCCTCCCCAGGAACACATCCCCTGTCCTCAGCATCTGTCCTCATCTTGAGTGTTTCCTGACTCCTTACAGCCCACATTTTGGGGACTTGGATGGAGTCAGGAATCATGAGCTGCCTACGGAAGGATAATCTGTCTTGGTGGGGCCAATTCAATTTTCATCATCTTCAGAACTTATTTTAAACTTAAGATTCTTTTGAAAACCACCTTATTTTAACTTCAGCTTCTGTTAGGAATAGCTGATAGCCCCTCAGCTGGCACGTGGTGATTTGATGGTGGCCCTGACCTGAATGGATGTTCCCACCAGCAGTGCCCAGTCTCTCTGAAGCCAGGAGGTAGGAATTGGCTACAGCTGCTGGGGTGGAAGAGCTGCAATTTTCCATCTCAAGAGTAAATGCTGCAAGAATGAAGCTGAGAGGCCAAAAGGAAATGAAATGGTGAAGTTCACATAAAATGGCTGTTTAAAAAAAAAATTTAGAAAATCATATGAATCACATGTTTACTCAATTTAATATGATCTGTGAAGGCATTTCCTTCCCCAGCTGCCCTTTCTGCAGACAGACAGATGCCTGTGGGACTTTGTGGCTCCTGAAGCCACAAGAGGATACACCTCACATAAACCCTTTAAGTAATTTAAGAAGCTCCACTTTAAGAGTAGTTTGAAGCCACTGCAGAAACCTGCTCCTCTAAAGGTTGGCAACACTGCCCTGACTTCCAGCCTGAAGAAAAAGCCAGATTTGTTAAAAATACTTCTGCCTAGCTCTAGTTTTCTCCTCTTCTCCTCATGTCCTTTTTGCTCTCGGCAAACAGATGACTGTTGGTCATACTTAACAGTTCTGACTAAACCAGGGAATTATGTAAAAGGGGGAATTTCACAGCTCCTTCGCAGACCCGAGTGCGGGTGTTTGTTCCCAGCAGCCAGTGGGAGCCAGCACTCAGCCATGCACATCCTGAGGATCCTGCTGCACAGCCTGGGCCCTGCCCTGGCTTGGACACAGCCCACACCTGCAGAGTCATGTCCTCATATCTACAGCCACACTGTGGGGTTATTCCCAAACCAAGTATCTCACTTCTTTGCCAAACTACGGTTGCTTTTCTTTTTCTTTGAGAATATTTTGTCTCTGAGTCAAGCAAATCCCTCTGAAATCAATGCTTACTGCTTCAACAGGCTTGGGAACCAGGTGCTCTTTGAGCTCCAAACAATTAAAATATCCTAACCAAAAAAATGCCCTAAAACAGCCCTTCATGTCGGAGCTCAGACTTCTACTTATCTCCTAGTCATGGGAGACCACAAATAATGGCCACACGCTGCTAGCTGTGGCATGGGACAATACAAAGCATTCAGTGATCCCATCTGAAAATCCCAAAACAGATCTCTAAACTTAAGAAATCCCTCTTACTGCTCCCAAAGGTGTCTTTAATTCCCTCAAATCCTCGCTTTGTGTTCCAGTGTTTTGTTGTATGCTCTCTTCCAGTATCCCATGGCAATGAGGTCTCTGGGCTAACTGTGCAAAACATCTTCTCCCCACCTCCCTTTCTTCTTTTGTGTTTTTTTTTTGTGTGTGTGTTTTGTGTTGTGAGAAACACAGAAGCAGATGAAGGACTGTCCTCTGCCATGTGTTAGGACACAGAGTGATTCCCACCCCATCCTGGTCATTCACATCTTTGGTGCAAAGAGGCCCCCAGAAAATCTGCCTTTGAGGCTTTACATCACTCCAGGGAAAAGGGTGGTGGAGGTGGTCCCATATCTATTTCCTTAGAGTAACTCCTTCACAAGGAAAGCATGGGAGAGGGCATCAAGGGATGAGAGCAGCATGAAGGACTTGGGCCATTCTCCGGAGACTTAAGCACTCCTAATGTAGGGTTTGTTTCACTTAAACTATCTAAAATTTGAGCATCCAGTCTCAGCAAGTCACCATCTGCCCCAGGTGGGAGATGAGCATCTCCAGGATGAGAAGCCAAACCCCTTGCAAGGCGTCACCCTGGGTGGGTACCACTCTTTCCACCAACTTGGAGAGATCAACCTGAAAGTGGTGCGGAGTGGGGGGTGGACAAACCCTCCCCTCCCATTCCCAGAGGCCACAGCATTCCCAGCAGAGGGTCCCTGTGCTGAGCAGCCCGGGCAGAGCAGAGGCTCCCTGAGCACAGCACGGCTCACCCGCAGCACGCTGCCTTATTTTAGCAGGCAGAGCAGATGGCAGTGGGAAGATGAGGAGGCAAAGCAGCAGTGAAGAGAACGCTTTAGAAATAAAGCCCCATGCTCTGCTGAGGGGGTCTGGTGCATTCTGATGGTTGTTGCCAGAATGAGCTTTGAGGCAGCTCAAGGGTTTGCTGGTGGGGGACCTATAGCCATGGAGAGGACAGACAGGGAAAAGCCTGCCCTGGTTCCCAAATACTGCTTGGCACAGACAGGGACAACTGGCACTGGCTCAGCATGGCCTCAGTGAGGCAGAAACAGAACTGAAATAATCCTCAGCAAAGGAGGCAGAGCCCTTGCAGAGGCTTCCAGCCCTGGCAAGAGGGTGCTTGGGCTCCACTGGCTCCTGGCCAGGGGCTGGGGGAAGCTGGGATTGTTCCCTTCCCCGGTGTCACCACGGATTTCTGCGTGGCTGAGCCTGAACATCTCTCAGGGCTGGATCTTCCCTGCCTGAAACACAGGGGATGCTCTGCAGAGCACCGTGGGTTTTGCACCTCTCTGAGCCTCTGCAGAGCTGGGGACCACGACAGCAGCACACAGGGACCAGCCCAGCACTGAGCTTGGACTGCAGGATATGCTGGGGAAGGTGATTTACTCACACCTACCCTGTACCACCTGCCAGCACAGCCCCCCTGTGCCCCAGAGGCTGAACCCCACAGCGTGGCTGCTGGGATGCTCAGAGGTGACATCCCAGCCTCTTCCTGTCCCCCTCACCTGGTTCCACGTCCACTGTGCAGGATAAAGCCCAGCAGTAACCACAGCCACGTCCTCCAGATCCCTGTGCCACCACTTTGCCCTCCAACGCACAAAATATAACTACAGCAGATGCACCTCTCAAATTGTTTCTCTTCCAAAAACCCCAGAAAGTTGTTTAAGTTGCAAAGTATTACCTGGGGTTTTCTCATCAGATTTTTAATTAGCTGAAACAATTTGCTTGTTGGGGAATCGTTTCTAGGAGCTCCTAAAGAGCTTTAAAATCAGCTCTAGGAAGAGTCTCAGAAGCGAAATGAATTTCAGCTGGGCAGAAAGTCCAGCACTGGGCTACACCTCTGCCCACCCTCACCCCAGCAAATTCCATTCTGCCACACAAAGAACTGAAGCAGTTTTTAAGAAAAAGTTTGCTATTCCTTTCTCTTGGTGCAGGAGGCTCCCCTGGCTGAGCTTCTCAAGCTGCTGTTCTCAGGCTGGGGGCACATTTAGTTCCTGGATTTGTGGCATTACCCTTGCTGGGAATTCCAGCTCCCCAATACTCTCAGCGCACCTGTGTTTGTGCATCAGGACTATAAACCAGCCACCATTCAGTTTGCAAAAAGCTATTTAACAACCCAAAAGGAGGATGTTTTTTTCAAAGAGAAGGTGCCAGCATTCCTGTTAATGAGCTACTTACTTATAATAGCTCATTTTGTGTACTGCCTAGAAGATCTCACTTCTCTAGGTGCCATTTCAAGCAACATATTTAGAAACTCTTGGCAAAGTACAAAGTAATAAATAATTTTGGATGTCCTTTTGCCAAGAGGGCAGGCACATGAGCTCCTGCTCAGTTTCCTGAGGGTGTGGCTACACTCCCTCTTTAAACCTTGCGTCCCATTTCTTATCCATTTTCTTATGCCTGGCCAGGATTGCCTTTAAAATCTGGGGGATTTTAAATTAAAAATAATTGGGTGGAAGAGCAGCCACTTGCAGGTGGAGCTCCTTCCCATCACCCCCAGTGCTGGAAGTGATCAGTCCCAAGCAGATGCTGGCATTCCCTCTGGAAGATCATAGAATCCTAGAATAGTTTGGGTTGGAAGGGACATTCAGGGATCACCTTGTTCCAACCCCCTGCCATGGGCAGGGACACCTTCCACTAGACCAGGTTACCCCATGCCCCATCCAGACTGTCTTGAACACTTCCAGGGATAGGGCATCCAGAGCTTCTCTGGACAACCTATGCCAGGGCCTCACCATCCTCACAGCAGGGAGAAATTCAGTTTTCACTGGAGCAATCAATGTCCTTAAGAAGCAGGCAAGCCTCTGGACACACTGAAACCCTTGCTGGCCCAGCCTCTGGCACTCTCCTTAGCTTTGTCAGTTTCTCAAGGGACATTTCCTAAAAACTCTCCATTTTCTCAGGGGATGATCACACATTTGATGGAGCATTTTATCCCCTGGTGGCTTCCAAATATTGCCTATGCTTTCTAAATATTGCAGGGTGAACACACAAGGGAAGGAAAAGCAGAGGCCCAAGCTCTGGAAAAACCTTTCCACTTGCTCACAGGAGCAGGAAAGGGATAAAAATTGAGGAAGCAAAGCAATCATTGCTGGATCAAGCATAAGCATCTCTGCTAATGCCCTGGCTTACAATTACAATCACTTACGTTAATAATGGCACCTCCTGGCTAATCCCTCCTACGCTCCCGATCCTTGGCAAGGAACTAGTTTACAGCCTTATGGGAAGAAAGAGACCATGGAAGCATGGGGGTTTTTAAGGAATCCTGTCTCACCACCAAGGAAGCTGCAGCATGGCTTCTGGCTGCCCAGTGGAGCAGCTGCTCTTAGGCACAAAAAAATAGGGACACATAGGTAAACGAAGCCGTTTTGGATTAAATGTCAGGGGCAGGGATGATGAGCTGTGCTGAATGGGTTGACTGAGGGCCAGGAAATGAACAGGAAGGGAGAGACATGTCATTCCCTCTTCTGCTCTGTGGAGAAAATGCAGATGAAGGAAAATATGGTTCACAAGGTCCTGTGACAAGGCTTTTAAGCAGGTTAAGAGGCAGATGAACCCCCTGGAGGAGGGTCAAAGTCCCTGTAAAGGTTTGGTACCCAGCTCCTCCTCATGCCAGGATGCGGGTTCCCAGAAGCCATGCAAGAATTTCCTCTGGGAGAACAGAAAATTAGTATAAAGAAACCCATTTCTAGCATCTGGGGCTTTGCCACCCAGCACCTGCCCTGGGGTGCCACACGGGGACCCACCTTCTGCAAGGGTCTCACACCTCCAGAAGACAAACTGTCCCTGTGAAACATTCTCCTCTCAACTCACATAGCAAATGCCAACCAAAAAGGCATTCAATCATGTGTTTCCACTCAGTCCCTGACCCCTGTGACAGAAAAATTATTGGAGAGGTGGCTGTGAGGTAGCCACAGGCCACACTAACAGCTCCACCACCGAGACTGAAAACCAGCCTGGGTAATGTAAGAATGAAACATTCCTCAAAATATCCATTCAGAGACCTTCCCCGGCTCAGAGCCTCGGTATGCTTCAAAGAATGAGCTTCCTTTCATTTTCTATTTCACTTTGGTGTTTATTTTTGCTTCAGGCTGGTGCCATCTACCTTCCCCAGCTCATCAGCCCAGTAACCAGGCCAGGAGGAGGAGGAAGGAGCAGCTCCTTAGTGCACTTCCCTGGTCCATTCAGCTTTCTGCCTTTTCACATGCTGTGAGGTTTTGTGCTTTGAAAGAAGAGGCTGAAGTGCCCTGGCTCTCAGTGCTTGCTCCTTGCTGCTGCCTGCAGAGGATGGCTGCATGCAGGGAATGCTGCACTGGAGCCTGGGTGAGTCCCAGGCACTGCAGCACTGCAGAACCCCCATTCTCCTGGCAACATTAATTATAGAAGGCCTCCCTCTCCACCACAAGGGAAGGTTTTGTGGACAGGAATCACAGGAGAAGAGAGTTTACGCTGCAAAGCAGGGAGACTTTTGGAAAGGGATGATGGTGAGGGCCCAGCTCCCCATCCCACACCTCCTGGCAGTGCCACCTGATGGGACAAGCTTGTGTCCCTCCAGCAAAGCCCCACCAGCAACCTAATCATCCCTTCCCACGGTAGGGGATTGGAATCAGATGGGCTTTAAGATCCCTTCCCACCAAATCATTCTGTGATCCTATGATTTAATGGAGGAAGAACAGGATCACCCAGCTGGCCACCTCCTGAGTAGTAATTTTTAGCCACACCAAGAATGACATTTCTTTCCATAGAAATAAATGTAATTTCTTCTCTTACCCAGGAGCATTTTCTCAAACACCCAGTGTACTCCTTGGGAGATGGGATCTTAGTCCTTACCTCGCATGGCTCACCCCAGCACTGTGTAGTCAGGAAATGAGTGCATCCCAGCACACAGCAAAGGCTGAATCTGAAACTACATGGTATGTGGAACAGCATTAAACCAGGGTTAATCCCTGCACTGGTTGAATTGTAGGTACCACAAACTGTCTTTCAGGTCCTTACAGAAGGACACAGCCTTCGATAGCACACACTGTGATAAAGGCTTGGGCTTTTTCAGCAGCACAGCACCAATGTCCTTCCAGTGCCCAAGCTGCCCATGTGGGCTTGTCCTGCCCATGGACTTCACCAGCACAGCTTGGATATGGCAAGAAAGGAATCAACATAAGCCTGGCCTGAACTAGCAAAACCCAACCCCAACAATCCCATCCCATCATCAGCATTCCCGTTGGATTCTTTCCCAGCATGGCCACATGATTCACTGTTGGCAGCCCCTCTCCTCACTCTCATTTTGTTCCACGGACCTCTACAGATCCTAAAGTCTGTAGGATACAACTGCAAAATGCCACTGGGCTCCACAGGAAAAATGGTGGTGCTTTGGTAAGTGGATCAACGCCAGCAAACTCAGTCTGAGATGCTCCCATTGCAGCTGGAAAATTGAGCATCTCCACTGCAGCCCAGTCCTAAAGCAGCCTCCTCCTCAGCCCACTCAGAAATCCACTGTTACAAAGCCAATTAAACGCTCGATTAAGTGTCCCTACATGTTCCAAATAAAGCACTAACATAGCATGTTATTAAAAAAAAATAGAAAGAAGAAAGAACCAGGTTGTATAATGGTTTGTGAGCCCATCAGGATAAGCTGTGGCTACTCCCAGGGGTGGAAATAGGAGCTGAACAGCCAAATCCTCTCACCATGTCCCACTGAAAGAGCTGTTTCTTTGTCTGCCCATCACAGCGTTAGACCAAGACTCTGATTTAGGTGGTCTCCCCATCCTCTTCATCTGCAGTAGGTATCTGCTCAGCCCCCATGGTGCTCCTCAGAGCACGCTGCTCCAAAGATTCCCTCCAATCCAACCCCTTCACACCTTCTGCCTTTGTAAGAGCAGCATCCACCACCTCCATCAGCAGCTCCTGCTGTGGGCAAGGGGAGCCCACACACTGCACCAAGCAGCCTGAACTCAGGGGTCAGTGCTGCCATGTCCTACCAGACCCCGAGGAGCCATCTCATAAAGCTGACCATCACAAACATGATCCAAGTGTGATCCAGACCCCTCTGATCCAAGCACTTTGTCTCCCAGGGTAGAGATGGCAATAATCTGCTGACGTTGGGTACCAGTCCCTGCACTGGGGACTGATTCTGAGCTTCTTCAGACACTCATTGTTCAATGCAAGACACAGCAGGAGCAGCAATTAGTGTCCCAGCTGTCCCCATTCCCCTGAGAGCTCCATGCCTCCTTTGTACCATTGCCCTCCTCTTCCCCTGCCTTCCTCCATCATCTGCTCTTTGCTGCACCTGGCACAGCGTTTGGAGAATGGCACAGGAACCCCCTCACTTTTCCCCCATGCCAGCTGTGTGACTGAGTGAGGTGTCCACTGAGGTCTGCACCAGCTCCCTGTGAGGGGGACTCACCTGGGGAGCCAAGGGGACATCTCTGGGTTGGTGCTGCTGTGGACATCAGCGATACTGCCCAAAGCAGCAGAGAGGCACGAGGCTCCTTGTGGCACAGAGTTCCAGGGCTGCCCCACCAGAATGGCTGCTGGGTCTGACCTGAACAGCAAAGGCAGAAAACCCTGTGCTAGAACCAGGTGACCTGAATTTTGTGAATAAACTAGGTTTCTTTTGCTCTCCAGTACATATATATCTGAAACTCCTTCTGATATCTATAAAACACTACAGCAGCTTTAGCTTGTCCTGCTTTCTCCCTGTGCTTCCACTTTGCCTATTTTTGCTGCCTTCAACCTTTCATGTGCACAACAGTAACTCTTTTCAAAGCTTCTCAAGGTCAAGAACACTCCTAACAAGGTGCATTAGGGCAGTTATTGATCTTCTCTCAGCCTTTCCCGGAGCTGTTCCAAACTGTGAAACCTCAGTCGGGTGATGGAAAGTTACTCAGGCCTTTCCCATGTTGGTGAATTTTAATATTCATGACACCCAACTGGTTGAGAATATCCAATGCCCTTGCAGTGATGGCCCTGCACGTCTGTGTCCATGTCCCTGCTGCAAGGTCACTGTCCCTGTCTGTCTGCTCAAGGATGGCTTGAGTGACTTTCTGAAGGATGAGTCTGTGGAAGTCTCACGGACTGAATACCATCATCCCTGAGAAGCAGATCTGCAGTACCTACCAAAAAAAGCATTTGCTGGGAAAAGCTGTCAAAGCTTAGCTAGGGAGGAGACCTGCCACAAAGACCTATTCATGTTATATGGGCAAAAAGCATTTCCCCAGTTTTTTCCTTGTCACTTTCTAGGAAACACCATGATCAATACCACATGGATGAAGTTTCACCACCAATTAAAGCAGAACCCACAGTGAGATGGTGGCTCCAAGAGCTCTTGAGAGGGACATCTGCAGTGGAGACTCAGGCATCACATCTGTCCTGCTGCCACCTCACCTCCAGCACCATGGGCTGGCCCAGAAGCAACACTGACCTCTCCAAAGCCAAACAGCTCCCTGTTGTAAACCCAAATCTTCTAAGCCACAGTGAGCACTCAGGCTCTGATCTTGACATATCCACTCACTTCCCAGCAGGACAGCTCTGGAGACACCTTGGCACTGCTGACCCTAGCAGCTTGCTAGCCCAGGAGCACAGTAATACAACAGGCAGTGGCTCCAAGTCCTAGGGCACAGCAAATGTGCTCTGGAAAACCAGCCTGCCATTGGGGAAGCATCATTCACTTCAAATATATCTTCATTTAGAAGGCAGAAATCCTCTATTTTGCTCAGCCACTGTCACCCCTGTAAAAATATTGTTTTATGAACCATTGAAAACAATCTGCAGTATCAGAAGTACCAATCAGCAGGGTCAACATACAGCTGACATTTGTCCCTTAATAATATAATTGGAGCAAAAACAAGAAAGGAACCTGGAGCTCTGGGCTATTTTACTGATTAAAGAAACGAACAGCAGTTCTTAAGATCATTTAAAAGTGGCCAGAAGCTGAGAACACGCACAGTGAGGCAAACGCCAGTATGTGGAGCAGTCCCAGAAGTTCCAAAAACACACAGCAGAAGCCAAGAAAGAGCCAGCAGCAGACACAGTGCTAACATCTAATGGGGTTCTTCAGAAAATCCACAAGTGAGGTCTGCCACAGAAACAGGGATTGCATGAGTGGACCACCCACAGGTGCTGCTCATCACCCCTCAGGTGGGACCCCACTCTTAATTCAGACTCGTCTGCAAGGTTACAATGACCCCAGCCCCGTGTCTGCAGGAGAAGCTGTTGGGGAGCCCAGCACTGCCCAGCCCAGCAGCAGGAACCAGCTTAATTACAGCACGTTCAGCAGCACAGAAAACTCCTGAGTCACAGCGAGCTGTTAATTACCAGCCCTTAACAGGATTTGAGGGCTCAGGCCAGCAGAACCGTGCCTTCCTCTCTCGTGCTGCCCTACTACGCAGAGCTCTCAGTTTGACTTAAGTTCATGTGACTGACCCAAATATTCATACCCTCAGGGCTGGGGTGTTGTTTAAAATCATGATTGCTGCACCAAAATCTAGGAGAAACCCAGCAATTGCTGCACCTTGTGGCCTGCATCTCTGGCTACCTCTTTCTCCTGCAGAAAACTCCAGGGTCCAGTCTCCTGCCCACCTTTCAAGAGTGGCACTTTGCTCTTCCTCTTGTCCCTGGAAAGGGGACTGGGCCATCCCAACACCCATCCCTGAGCTCCAGGGACACTGCCAAGCTGTCATTGCAGGACACTTGACTCAGGGAAAACAGCCTCAAAAGGGTGACTGACAACAGCTGCTCCCTGCTCCATCAGGAGCTGCAGAACATGTCCCTGCTGCCCTTTGAGCCTGGTAGGAACAGGGCAATAACAGGACCTGGATTCCTATGGAAAAAGGATGCCTGAAAACTTTAAGCCCCTGTCCCTGCTTGTCACCCACCCTCCCTGTCACCCTACAAAGGCAGGTGGCTCTTTGGGAAGCATTTCTGATCATCCCATGAAGGACACAGGGCTTTCTGAGATGGAGAGCTGCTGGATCCCCAGCACAGACACCTGTTGCCCAGAGGGCAGGAGACAGGTTCTTCTTAAGGCACATACATCCTGCTTTTCTGCCTTGGAATGAGGGGGAAATGGCCCCAGACGCCAGACCGGGGCTGGGATTTCCACCCCAGCACAGTGCTGAGCTGGAGGCTCTCTTAACCCCGCTAATCCTCTTTGCCTAGGAGCTAATTACATTCCCAGCGAGAGCAGGGACCCTTGGGAAGGGGGGAAGGGGGGGCAGGGAGGCACGGCACACCGGGAGCTGAACACAGGCTCCTTCCTTGCTGCACCCCCGGCAGCGAGGGCAGGTGAGGCAGGAGCCCCACGCTCCTCCCGCTCTCGTCAGCTCTTCTCTAAAACCTGTGTGCCGACACCAAAATAATTTTGGCACAAAACCCTTCCTCGGCTCTCCTTCTCTGACCCATCCTCCGGCTGCCAGCAGCGACACCCTGTTCTGCACAAAGGCTGATCTCAGGGAGCTTTTTTCATCTCACCGAAGTCCCTTTTCCCAGACATTCCTCCCTGCAGCTGAGCTGCCGCGGCTGCTTCTGCAAGTAGGGCAGGTCAGCCCCATCCTCAGCATCCGCATCTCGAACCTGAGCAGTGCAGCATCCCACCCTGGGGAGCTGTTCTGCTCAGGGACCAGTTTTATCCAGCAGGAGCTCTTGGATCGTGATGAAAAGAGAAGTAAAGGGCTTTCCAGATAGTATTTGATACAGTGATTCACAAGCTCTTTGCAAGAAATCCATCTGAATGGGGTGGTTTGTACCTGGCTGCAGGTACAAGGGGAGCAAACAGAAGGGGAACATGTCCCATGAAGGGCTCAAGCAAATGCTGCTCCTGCATCCTGTGATACCACATCCAGGATAATCACAGAATCCCAGGTTTGAAGGGACCTTAAAGCTCAACTCATTCCACCCCCCTACCATGTGCAGGGATGCCATCCACTGGACCAGGTTACTCAAAGCTCTATCCAACCTGGCCTTTAGCACTTCTACAGATGGGAAGTCCACAGCTTCTCTGGGAAACCTGTTCCTGTGTCTCTCCAACATATGATAGGCATATACTGTATTACATATGCATATAATGCATGTAATAAGGAACCTAACAGCATTAACTGGTGAGATCAGACAGGGCAAAGAGCAGCACCACCTATAAAAACACGAGTGTTATTACAAAAAGGATGTTTTTTACAATGCATGGGGAAATCAGGGGTAAAAAAAAAGTGGTTTCAGGATCTGGATGGGGTATGTTGAGTACCACAAAGCAGTAAGAGTCCCCTCCTGAGGGTCAGGTGCCTACTGGAGGTCACAGCCTGGCACCTGGCAATCAGCAGTGTTCTGCAATGAAACTCGTCACTGCTCCTGTTTCAGGCTGGTTAATAAGGCAAAGGGGCATCCTGCCATGTTTATTTAGCAACACAACATGCATAGTTCATTTGTTCCTTAATACAAAACCCCTGGAGTCAATTGGGGTCAACTGGGGTTACTGGGAGAACATAATGCAAGCACAAGGGCAATCACACTGCGAGCCAGCTCTTGCCAGATCACTTGTTCCATCAGCAGACTCTGCCATAAACAGGAGAGATTTCCTACCTCCCCAGCAAAATTACCCAGCACCTGGTCTTCCTGCAACAGAAACCTCTTCCATTCCTGCACAGCATCAGGCTGAGGCTGTAGGTAACTTGGGAGAGTCCCAAAGTGTCAGCTCTGGGTTGAGAACATCTCATGGTGCTGCTCCCAGGATGCAGCTCCTGGAGGAGGTGTGAGGAGGTGGCAGGAAGCTCCAGGCACCTATACTCTTGGTATTTCACACAACTTATTTAAACCTGGGTAATGTGTATTATGGCAAGCATGCAGAGAAAGTGGAAGTCAGGCACGCTTTTGGGATTCCTCTGCAGGTCACCCACAGCTTCCAGAGCCATGGGCCACCACACCCCTCTCCTGGGATGTACTGCCAAAATGCCACCCTTATCCCTAAACTCTTCACATGCCCTACTCTTCCAGTCCTCATCAGCACCTTCTGATCATGCCCACCAAGACCCAAAGCCAGAGAAAAGCCAGCCTTGCTGGCAGATCTTGTGGAAACTCAGGGCTCACAGGCACAACCCAGCTTCTCATGAGTGGGATACTCCTGGAGCATCCTTCACCTGAGTAAGCATCAATCTATAGCGGTGCAAGGACAATAAGAGAAGCACAAGTTACCCTTTTCTTTGAGTGGCTCAGCACCTATGCAGCTCAGCCAGTGAGTTCACAGGAAACCAGCACTTTTAGTATCTTCTTCTCTTTTGGTAGGTTTGAGTGCACTTGGCTGAACAGACTGCTGGGGAGGAGGCAGCTCCTTGGATACCTCCCCAGGCAGCTGCAGAGGGTGGGAGGGGACGGCAGGGACGCAGAGCCTCTGACTCCATCTTTAGATCAGGAGTGGGATAGGAATGAAAATACCATGGGTATAATAATACTTCTTTGCAGGGAAATCAGAAGTTTTAGGGGGTTGCAAATCAGGTTGCAAATTAGAGTTGCAAATCGGGGCAACAGCCTTCCCCGCTTTCTGCAAGTGACAATACAACTTTATTTGCAGGAAACACATGGTTTTCCTGCAAAACGCCATCCTTCCTCCAAAAACCAGGGCACTGTGGGCCATATTCTCTCCCTCCCTGTGACTGGTGCTTTTTGGGGCCAGGGTGAAGCCTTGTCCAGGCTCCAGGGGTACATACAGAGCATACTGCCCATCTCACCAACAGTTCATGCTCCTCTGCACTTAACAGACTCGGGATCAAATCCCTCATTAGTTTTCACACAACTTCCAAGGGCAGCTTATAGCCAAGGTCCTAATTCATCATGCAATTAATGGATCAAGCCTCACTACTTCAAAGAGTGAGTTCTGGTATTTGCATGAACCTCAGGGCTTGGGACAAGCCCATGTGAGCTGCAGGCAAAAAGAGATCAGACCACAGAGCAATTTTCCCAGAAGATCAAGCAAACCTAAAGCCCAACTGCGTTAACAGACCTTGCGATGCTTTCCTTTCCTCAGAAAGTTTTTGTTAAAAACATCCACAGCACAAGTGCTGCACTTCTTCCTCAACTCTTAAAAAAATAAATCTCATAAACCAATCCAACCATGCAGAGCTGGACAAAGGTTCAGTGTAAAGGGAAACAAAACCCATGACAGCACAACGCCTGAGTAAGACCTTGCTGTAAATTTTCACTCTGTGTGAAGGCTCATAGATGTTGCAGGGATGAGCTACAGGAAGAAACTCTAAGAGGAGCATACATGCCAGGGTGGGTTTGCCCAAGGGTGTCTGAAGGCATCTGCTCAAGAGCTGAGGGAACCCAGGCAGAGTCCAGACTTCAAAATCTGAAATTTAATCCCAGGTGTCAGATAGTGACCCTAGAGACAAGGGCTGAGGAGAGCTCACCTTTCCTTGGTACATGCAGAGATCACCACGTTACTGGCTACAATCCAACCCCAAATTAATTCTCTAAATAATTAACTAGCAGCCGGGTGCCAGCAATTGTTAAAGCCTTTTCACCAATCCATGAGCTTTCTGAAGCCTGGGAAAACATTGCTGCCCAGGGGCATGACAGCACGGGGTTCAGCCCTACCCAAAGAACAAACGCTTGGACAGCTTTCCTCACTCAAGCCCCCGGGGCAGGGTGGAGACAGTGGTGGGAGCAACAGCAGGAGCAGAGAGCACTGGCATTGAAGACAGCATTATGTACACTGAGATGACCATTTGGGGGGGTTTGCACCTCCACAGACACTCTGGGAGAGCATCTCCTCCACCGTCAACGTGACCACAAGCGACGGCAGCAGCAGCAGCTTCAGGAAGAACAGAAAATTACTGGGTGTAATTGAAACTGCAGGGAGGAGCTAGGGACATAAAATGTAATTATCTGCTGTGGAACAGAGCCAAGATTAGCAATCCTAGTTCTGGTCATTTCGAGTTCCCATTAACTTCTCCATGTGCTGATGTTATCAATTCTGTGTCTTAACTGTCTGTGAGATGCAGCACTTCCAGGAGGAAGCCCTGGGCCTCCTCTGGTCAGGGTCTCAAATCACCTGTACAGGAGGGGGTGAAGGGCCTGGAAGATGTCCCTTCCCAGCTTCCAAGCTGGAAGGGGTAGGAGGATGCTCCTGCTGAACCAGTTGCACCACTCTCCTCTCCAGGCACCAGTGGCTAGAATTGGCCAAGGTGCTTTTTTGGTGCTTGGGAAGAAGATCTGTGTGGGCATCACAACAATTCAGAGATATTCTCAAATATAACAGGTAAGCTTGGGTGGATTTCAGACCATCTCAGCCTCTGTTCTCTTCTCCTTGCACTCCATCTCAGCAGGCTGCAGAATGCACACCCAATTCACATCCAAACAACACTGGGCATCCCCACATCCACCCCACGCTCAGCCCATTCCATTGTCCTGCACTCAGGCTCCTCTTGCTGAGGCCCTGACACTTTCTTCCTCTGTATCATCTTCCCTGCAGTCTCACCACTCGAGAATGCAGGAGCTGCAGAACATCCCTCATTAGTCCCATCTCCAGTCTGGCCAAGGCCTTCACCCACACCAACAGGAGGAGGATGCTAGTTGGTGACTGGCACTTGCATGACCTCACCCTTGGACAACTCTGGGGAGCAGTGGGCACTGGTGGGGGTGCCCTTAACAACAGCTATGCCTTGCTCTGCTCCTTGCATCAAACCAGCATGAAATCAGTGTACACACATGAAATCCATGTCTTTGCCAAGACGTGGAAGACTATAGACTCCACCCCTGTAGCTTTCCTCAGGAGGAACTTGAGTTCAGCAGTTTCTTAAAGGCTTTTTTACAGACCTTTGAAAGCAAGCACCCCATCTTTTCTCCATTTTAAGCAAGGAGAGAACACGCACCCTTGGATCAGAAGACGCCCGTCCCCGCCAGCCCGCTTACCTCCACGAGGTGAGGCGTGGGGTTGAAGCCACACATGTTGCAGACCTGCTGCCGGCAGGTTGTGCAGGTGTTGTAGTTGGGGGGCTCGCTGGAGCCCACGTTGATCTCCGCCTTGCAGAGGGGGCACGAGACCCTTGCTTTCGGCACTTCCTTTGGCTTGACACCCTGCTCCGGTTTGCCCGGCTTCGCGGCCGGTGCGGCACCAGCCCGGCCCTGTGCCCCTGGGGCTTTGGGACCAGCCTCTTTGCTGGCATCGCTGAAGACAATTTTTGGAGGCACTTTGCCAGGAGACGGCTGGCTCGGAGCAGGGGCCTCTGGCTGGACAGACATGAGCGTGCTGGCCTGGGTCAGGAGGGATGCCCCGAAGCCAAAGAGCTTCCCTGTGAGCCCCTCCTGGGGCTGCTCTGGTGCTCCAGCCCCGGGGGCCGGGGCAGCAGGCTTTGTTCCCGCATCTCCCGGCGTCTTTCTCTGCTCAGAGGGGGAAGGCTTGGCTTGCTGATGCTGCGGGGAGGACCTGGCCTGATGCTGTGGGGAGGACCTGGCCTGATGCTGCGGGGAGGACCGGGCCGCCTCCTGAGGTTTTGGCTGTCCTTGGCCGTGCGGTTCCCTCTGCGGCGTTGTGGGCTGAGGTTTGGGTNGGACTGGGAGGGGGACGGCGAAGGGGAGTGCAGCTGCTGCTGGCTCTTGGAGCGAGGAGCGGTGGTCATGTCCATCCCCAGAGCCCGCTGCATCTGGCAGTTCAAGCACAGCCATTCCTTCACCTGTGAGACAAGGAGAGGACACGGGCAGTGAGTGATGGGCAGGTACAGCTGCCTGCAGGCAGCCCCAGTACACCCCTGTCTCCCCCCAAACAGACCCCAGGAAGCCACAGGAACCAGCCATTAGCCCCTGAAAAACATTTTGGTACCACGTTCTTCACTAGCAGTACCTCGCAGTCAGGGCAAGCGGCCCCCATCTGTCACAGGTACCCACGGCACAGCACGCAGGCATGAACGCCAGCTTTAATTAGCCTTGGTCTCCTTCCAAGGCTTCTGCTGTGAAGTGACTGCTTGCCATGAGGCTCTGCCTCTCCTGAGGGAAGAGGGGCCTTTCCGAGGCTCATAGCTCCACCAATTCCTCAAAGCCCGTTTTTTTCCTCCTGCTTGGTGACCAGAAATACCAAAGAGAATAGGCAAGGCCAAATGAGGAAACACCACTGTGCCATGCTCAGCGCTTCCCTGGGGCTAGCAGAGATGGATTTTCTGGAATCATCGCAGTGGTCATGATATTCCACCTCGAAATTGGGCTCTGGAATGCTATAAGGGAGTGCAAAGAGAACTGTTCCTTGCACAATGCATCTGCACTTCCATGAAGGAAAGTGCAGGCTGGGGAGCAAAGGGTTAATTTTCACTCTCACCACAATGAACTTTTGCATGCAAATGAAAAATAGAACAGTTCCCTGGCTAAGTGGTGATAAACGAAATACTTAAATACTTTCCCCACGAGAGATGTTCCCTGTGACACAGTAATGTCTAAATTAAGTTAATTAAAGAGGCTGTAGAGCCTTTCCATATGAGGAATCACCAGGATGCTCAGCAGCTCCACAAGTATTAATATACAGCACAGTCAGCAGGACAGCCAGGTCTGCTTGCAAAAGACTTCTCCAAGACAAGCAACTAAGGTGGCAAAAAGGACCAGAACATTCCCAAAAACCGGAGCAGCACCCAGGACAAGCAGATGCAGAGCCTGGCAGGGGCAGCACGCAGCAGCTCCTGTCCCTTGTGCTCTCTGGGGGCTGCACATCCCACAGGCCTGCACCCACTGCACGAGCTGTGGATTTTCCTGCCTTTCATTCTGGAAGCCATCTCTTCATTCCAGTGTTACGGATCACCTCCAAGGCTCAGCTTAATCCCTGCTGCAGAGACATTAATCACCTTGCCCAGTCCCACAGCTCACGGTCTGCCTGGCCTTTTTGTCCTACAGTTGGAGGCACGGGTGACTCAGAACTTGGCCACAGGGTTTTCCCCCCTACACTCCAACCACACAACAGGTATATTTCAACCTTTTTCTGCTCGCAGGAACTGCCTGCAGAGATGCAGCTGGGTGTTATTGTAGGTCTCATGATGGGACATGATGGCAATCCTCCAGAAGTGAGGCAGATAAGCCCTAAACCCCTCCTTACAAGTCCCCTCCCCAGAAGGGTTCTCATAAAGGCCAGCCTTCAAATAATAAACTTCTAAAAAAAGAGGAAATTCAGATCACCCAGGAAAGATGGGTTTAAATTCATGGGGGATACATGAAACCTCCACCTGCCCACAATGCCCCGTTCCCCTCTCCGCCCAGCACCTGTCAGGTGCCAAGGCTTGGCACTGCCTCCAGCAAAGCTCTACCCATCACCTTACAAGCCTGGCTGCACATCAGCTCTGTGCTTTTCCCAGACTTCCCTGTACTTGCTGAGCTCCCACGCTGCTTTCTACACCAGCCTCCACTCGAATCCTTCACTTGGAGCTGAGGGAAAACAGTCTCAATTTTGCCCAGCAATTTTGCGCTACATTGTTGTTTCTCTGAGCTGTTCCAAAGGAGCCCCATTACATTTAGTTCCTGAAAATAGTACTTTAGTTTTTAAAATTTCTTAGGGTCTTGGCGTCTCTCTTCTGACATCCAGAATTTCTTGCATTATTTTTGCTTTCACACCCCCTGGAATTTCTTCCCACAGTTCTATTTCAAGAGCGTGTCTACCAAAATCCCATCAGCTTTGCCCACCATCCCCATCAGCTCAAATTAAGGGAGAACCAAGTCTTTCTGTTCAGGTTCTTGTTCCCAGGATGCAAGAAATTCAAATCTTCCCTCTCTGCATAATCTCCTTACCCGCACTTTAAGACCCTTAGTGAGGTGGAAGCTGAGGGAAGAGGAGATCCACTCCCTCCCTGTGCCACGTACAGTCCCCACTCTGCCCTTGGCTGAGGCTCCTGCAGGTAAACCTGGACAGTGGGAGGCACTGTGCCTGGGTCCTGGGGCCACAGGAGCTGCCTATGGCTCTTGGACAAGCCCACCAGGACCTCCCTCAGCTCAGGGCTGAAGAACAATGGGATCATTACAAGTTTCTCACTTTTCACAACGAACCTACAACTCAGAGAGGAAAAAGCCAGGGCGTGTTTTACATGGGATAGGAGCATCCAACTGCCCTTGGTGACTTGGTGAGGAACTGCTGAGGAATGGCTGTCCTAGGGAGCAGGAGAAAGCTGCAGGAAATACAGTGGGCCATGAGCTCCCAGAGCAAGCATTTGAAATGTAAATTGAGTTGGGATTATCACAAATTGCCTGGCCGGCCTCCACGGATGAAACCGATGACACACCGTGTGGGTTACACAGATCAAAGACAACTTAAAGGATGCTGCAGGGAAGATAGCAAAGAGGAGGGTTTGAGTTGTCTTGCCAAAGATCCTTCCCCCAAGGAGGAGAAAGGAGAAGGGAAAAGCCTGGGTGATAAAGAAATAGTAGAAAAAAATCATTATTTTCAGTCTTTTCCCCAATTTCTCTCTACTGTTTTCTGGGCATTTTCCCTCTGCATGATGAATCTGCAAGCTGGAAGAGAAGCATTTAGAGGGTGGTGATGCAAGTCAATGAAATAATCCCGTTCCATCTTTTTCTGTGTCCTGTTTGCCCAGTTCTTCACCAAATCAAAAGTTTCAGGGGTTGGATTAATAAAGGTTTACACCCAGACTCTTCCTAGAAAGGATGGGAGTCCAT
Source organism: Hylia prasina (assembly GCA_013397195.1). NCBI lineage: Eukaryota > Metazoa > Chordata > Aves > Passeriformes > Sylviidae > Hylia > Hylia prasina. The sequence continues at coordinate 127,861 of VYXD01000737.1, forward strand.
CACTGGGTGAAGATGGAGGAGCAGCTAAATGAGACAGATATGATGGACATGCTGTAATCACTGTCCTGGAACATTTGGGAACAAGCAGGATAACACTTGTTATGAGGATGAAGCATTTCCATCCTATTAGCAATCGAGAAGAATATTCAACAACATCTACCAGCACCAGAAGATATTTAAATTTGGCAGAACTGAATAATTTTGCATCCAAGAGCTCTAAGAGAACTAAGAAAACTGCTGTAATAGCTGATGTTCATTTTTAAGAGGAAATTTTAGGAGGCTGGGAGAGCCTTCTGCTTGAAGAAGGCAAAGGTATGGCCTGAAGGGGACAGGGAGACTGACATCTGTCCAAAGCAGAAGGACAGTGCAGAGAACTGAAGGACACACAAATATGCCCATCAACATGGTTTTAGGAAAAATAGGTCACAGCAAAGCAAACCTGATTTTATTCTCTGCACATCTGATATTAGTAATGCACAGAAGCAATATCCTTGATGTCCAAAAGGTGTTTTGACCTAGTATTGTATGACATGCTGACAAAAATAAAAAGCACTACAGAATATGAATAGTGAATATGCTAAATGGATGTCAGACTGGTTACCCTGGCTGAGCTGGGGGCAACGAGAATTCATCACTGCCAAGGTATCACCATCTCACTATGTGTGTGTGCATCATCACTCACACACAGTGGATTTTGGTAAAACCACAGAATCAGAACGGTTTTGGTTGGTAGGGACCTTAAAGATCATGTTGTTCCAGCCCCCCCATATCTTAAATATTGATGAAGATGAGTCTCTGCTGCCTAGCAAACCTGTGCTCAGTCCATGCAGGAAGCCTGGAGCTGGAAGGAGGAGTGAGGAGGTGGCTCAGCCTCCTCTTCCAGCACCAAGGGACTCCTTCCAGAGCCCTCCACGGTTCCACACTGACATTTTAAGGAGATTAGTAAAACGCTGTGGGAGATATAGACCGGATCTGTTAGAGTGATTCTAGGGATGCAGAAAATGTCTGAAATGAGAGAATTGAAGAGGTTGATCTTTTTCGTTTATCAAAGAGAAGATTAAGAAGTGACTTGATTACGATATAGCAGCACATTCAGTGGAAACAGTATCAGGTACTAAAAGGTTGTTAATTAGGCAGAAAAAGGCATAAAAAGAACTAATGACTGGAAGTGGAAGCCAAATATATTAAGCATCACTTTTAACAGCAGATGTTTCTAACCATTGAAGCAAATTATACACATGCAGAAGACTGCATGTTGGGCTCAGCAGAAGACTCAGGGAGGTAAAGCTTGCAGGCCTTTCATCTATAGGGTATTTTATGCCTGTTCTGATCTCACAAGCTTTGACAGCTTGAACCATCCCACCTGTATGGACATTTGGAATGTCTGTATCTGATGCCTGACCTGCCCCAGCCTGCACACAGTGCCCAACACATCCACGACCACCAGCCTTACCTTTCCCACCACAGAGCCCACCAACATCCCAGAATATTCCTCAAAACCCCCTTGCAAATGTTATTATTCCCCAATGCATGGGTAGGTCAGCAAATGGCTGTGCTTGCTGGGTCACAGCTGCCAGATGTGCCTCCTCCCTCAGTGCTGTTCTGTGAGCACCAACCATTTGCAAATCCCATTAGCAATGAAAACTTTCCAATCAGCGTTTTCTTTAAAAAAATTGCAGCAGGAATATCCACAGCATGTTCTGGCTCTGCCCAGTGCAGATTTAAACATTGGTAAGAATTATAAATTAAATACACACACACGTATAAAATTACAGGCATGGTGGGCTAGATTGTGACCCTCTGCAGAGCAGGTGCATAAGGGGGACCAAGATCCATCCCTGTGCACTGTGGTTTCCAAACCCTCTAGAAAAACACCAAGAACAGCACACATTTAAAAAGGATCTGAAATGATAGACACAGTTTAAGTCTATAAGGCTTCTGCACCTATTCTAACACCACCTATTTTAGGAGACCATGTGAAAATAGCCCATGCCCAGTATTTGTTACCAGGAGATGTGAGGGACTGCTGGTTATGTGCAGGTTGTTTTGTTCCCCTGAGGTAAGACAATACAGCTCTAAAAGTATCTCAAGTATTCAGTTTAGCCTTTGCAGTGGGCAGAAGCTTTAAAATGAGCATTGTAAGCAGAAAAACATTGTAATTGAACATCCAAGATATTTTCACGCCAAAATTTAGGATTATAATAAAGAGCAATTCTGTCTTTGCTGAGGGTTGGTTATTTTGGACCATTTGGAGGTCACCCAGGATGCTATCCTACTACAGAGGAATAATAAAACCAAAAAGGAGAGACCATATTTAGATCACCATATTTATGATTTTGGAGACTTGAGATGGAATGGTTCCTCACCAGCTCTACCCATTTAGACCACGCTGCAGCCAAAGCCATTGACCTTGCTAGCTACACACTCCCATGTCAGAGGAGGCCACTGGGCTCAGTCCATCTGACCCGTTTTAAACAATTATTTTAGACTAAACAATTATTTTAGACTGGGAAGAACGGCTCCCAAGTCATCTTGAGTCCAGCATAATCAATCCCACCCAAAGGTGGCCATTTTGGACAGGAGAGAGAAAAGGAGCTTTGTTCTGCAAAAGGTACAACCCACAGTCATCCTTTGGCATGAGACAAGATATACTATGAGCTGAAAAAACAGAAACCAAGTTCATGGGAATGCCAGAACAGAAAAGGAATGTGGGTTCTGTGAGTTTATGAGAACATGTGTATTTAATAATTCTACAAAACTGGAAATCCTGAAAATAAACCCCCAACTGTGTTTGGGAAGAGCACGACAGGGCACCTCCAGCAGCAGCTCTTCAAATCCAAGAGCCCCAGGGTGGCCCCTTCCCCAGAGCCCCCCTCCAGATGAAGCCACCCTTCAGCAGATGCACCCCAAGGCCACGGTCACAGCTCCCTCTGCCTTTTGCAGGCACCAGTATGAGAATAAAAATAACCCCAGCTGGAACTGGGTAATGAAGGTACTGTGTTAATCAGGCTAACAGAGAGGCTTAACAGCAGGATTCACTGACTGGGTGGAGACAGGTTTCATTCATGGCTGCTACTGGCTTATTCTGGAGGAACACTGCAACAGCCTGGCCTCTCCCAAGAGCTGCCAGTGCCCTGCCTGAGAGTGTCCTTATGTGTCTTCAACTCAGCAGCTCTGCCTGCACATGAAGAACTGTTGTCTCACGAAATCAGCCAGTTGGCGAAATGTCCCTTCCATCCGTGCCTCCCGGATCCACTCCTGAGGAGCTCTCTGGGGGGCATGTCTCCTGTTTTACATTGTCACACTGAAATCTCCCAAAGCCACATACATACTCTGCAATTAAACAATATCCTGATCCAAGGGAAGAGACAGTGCTAGAAGGCAGCCCTTGGCTAGGGAACAGAGGGAACAGAAAGTTGTGGAGAGCTGGGATACTGCTGGGAAGGCAGGAGGTAGGAATGGCTGCAGGACAGCAGGGAAAGCTCAGCAAATCCTGGAGGAGCTGCTGATGCATGGTAAAAACTAAAGGTACCATGTGGATCAGGTTTCCTACAACATCCCAGACTAGCTGATGGAGCATGACAAACACCAATACACACCTTTTTCTGAAGTTTTGGGTTTGTTTTATAGCAGAACTAAACTCTCTCTGGAAGTGTTTGAGGCAAAGGTTGGATGGGGTCCTAAGCAATCTTATCTAGGGGAAGGTGTCCCTGCCCATGGCAGGGTTGGAAAAGGTATCTTGAAGGTCCCTTCCAACCCAAACCATTCCATGATCCTGTTGCTGAGTTCTCCTACAGCAGTGCAGGGACAGTTTGCCTGCTCCTGTGTGAAGGGTAGGAAAAGCAGCCCTGGTTGTTTGGATCTGTGCACAGCCTACATGTGAATGCAAAGAGGAGCCTGCAAAGCATCCCGTGGAGGTGCAATGTGGTGTTATCAGCCAGAGTCCGAGCTGAGGGGGACATAACCCCAGGAGATGGAGTCCTGAGGTGCCTTGGGAGGACCATGAGCAGCCCAGGGTGCAGGAGCTGCTGTGTGCCCGGGGCGAGGCTGCATGTCAAGACATCACCAGAATTCACGCCTGCATCCAGGTGGAGAGGAGGCGGATGCAAACATGCAGGCAGCGTGGGCTGAAGCTTCCTGGTCCAAATCTAAAGCAGTTTGAGGAGAATCCAGGGCTCCAGAGAAAATGTGCAATTAGGAGTCTTTCAGCACTTAATTGACAGGGGAACTGGTCACTGAGGTACCGAGTCACTTGTGAAAAAAGCCACCTTATGTTCTTCTTTATCTTCAAACATCTCAATATAAATAAAATCTAGTCCTTGGCACGCCTGCCCAGAAGGGGAGGCCACCGGAGCCGTCAGTAATCATCCTGCTAATGCTTGCCAGAAAATAATCAACTTGCTCGCTTGTTGGCGAGTGAGAAGAACCAACCCCCAAACTCATCTCCTTCTCTGCAAATAACAGATGGGAAACTGCGTTTGTCCAGAGAATCGAGCTGTGAAATAAGACAGTGCCATTTCATCCTATGAGTCACTTCTCAACCAGTTTCCTTTCTCTGGTTAGCGCTCCCTGAACCAACGCCCGGCTACTTGAGCACGTCTCCTCTCCCCAAAGGGCATCAGGAGGCACTGACCCCCACGAGGCTCTGCAGTTTCAAAGACGACCTCCAGCTCCTGCAACTCACTGCTCGGTCCATCTTTCCCTGCACCACGCAACCACGGACACAGGGATGAAGCAAAGGATCAAAGGAAATAACTGCACGCCCAACAGCTTTGCAACTAACCTCGATCTGCCGTCACAGGCAGGACGGTGCTCCCCGGCAGCATCCCCCATGGCTAGCTCCTCAGGAAGTTAGAGCATCCCCTCCTTCACTGCGTGCCCTTGCTGGCAGAGAGGAGCAGATGGGCAGAGGAAACCTTTCCAGCGCCAGACCCAGCGCTGCTCCTCTGCTCCCCCCGGAGTGCGGGTCCCCCCGCCAAACAAGGCACTGGCTAGCTAAGCAAGCACTGCCGCCCGAGGCAAAGGGACAAGTCCTTCCAGTTCATTAGGGAAGGTTTCTTGTGCGATTTGCTGCCTCACTAGCTCCTGTTTAGACAGCCTTTGTTCCCCGTCCGCAGGAGCGCATGAAAGGTTTGGACGTCTGTACGTGCTGGGAGGATGCTGTTGCCTGGGCCGGGGCAGGGAGCATGGCAGAGAGCTCACCCTGGGCTTTAACCTCCCGAGCACTGCACGCCAAGGTGTTCTAAGTGCAGCCCCAGGTCCCTCTGCTCCGTAATGCGGGACTTCCACGGGAGCCCTCTCGGCCAAGGAAAGCCTAATGGCTCTCTTTGCCTTTTTCTGCTGCTGCTCCCCTGCCCTGCCGCCAGCCGAAGGACGGACGTCCTGAGTAACAGGAGCCTCCGGTCCTGCTCACTCATTGTCTCCTGCAGAACTAAAATAGCAGCCTGGGAGGGAGCAGAGGAGCTCAAAACTTTCCATTCCCTGGTACCTCCTGCCCAAAGGAGAATACATGAGGCCGTGGGGCTCCTCGGGGTGTCATGTGCAGCAGCAATGCAATTCACAGCTATAATGCTATAAAGAGCACAGGCTGCTCCCAGTAAATAGACTTGTAACACATTAATTTAAAAGCAGCCCGGTTTCCTGATAGTAGCACAGAATAAAATCATGCATTTACTGCATGCATCACATTTATTCAGCTCTTAGTGGTCCCTGGTGTAGCCTCGCTCATGAGCTTCCAGCTCCTTTGGGAACCCTCCTGGACAACTACAGCAATGGGAGATAATGGCAGTAGCTCAGGGACTAAACTAAACACTCTTGAATATTTAAAGGTCCTTTCACCCCAAAACTTTGCATTATCTCGGCAGCATCAACATCTGAGTATAGCACAGAAGTGATGAGGGCAGAGAGGAGTGCGATCCTCTGACCCACGTGTCTAGGATGGAAGGGTTTAAATACTATAAGCAATTCTGGTGTGCTGATGCCCAAAGCATTTTCAGAGAAAGGGTTGCAGACCTGATGTTATGGCCTCACGCTTTTTCCAGACTGAAGGAGCCAAGTTAAGTCTAATTTATCCTGGGATAGTGTGTATTTACGAGTGAAGCCACTGGAATGAAAAACTTGTGTGAATGAACACATCATAGTGGATCAGTACATCAAAGCAGAGTGTATCTTCTGCCTTTTTTTTTCTTGTTGTTGTTATTCTGGATTAAATATGTAACAAATGTTCTTGCAGAATTTAGGGCCTGAAGATAGACAAGCCACTGCACAATCTTTTTACATACCTAAACAGACTTAATTGCTCAATTATTCCAGATAAACAAGATAAGTTGCCTGTGATGAATAATTTATAATCCAGCTAGCCACACAATCTGTGAAAAACAAATCTATGGCTGTAGCAAAAGAAATGCAAGCAGATGCCATGATCCCAAGACACCCTGCTGGGTACTAAACGCTGGCCAAAGGAGCAATAGGCTGGCCAGAGCAAGTTTGATCTTCCACAAAACCCCTTTGGGCAGTCCAGACCTTCATTTGGTTTATTGTGTGGCTGAGAGGATGCAATTATTGACAAATAAAATAGACACAAAGTATGGGTGTGCACCTTGGAGGAGACAGGCACCAGCTCCCCTCCTGTTGGTGGTCTGCACAGGGCTGGGTGTCCCACACAGCCCTTCCTGGGAGCTGGCTGTACTGGCTTCCCCAGGAATTGCATCAGATGCTGGTGATGAGCTGAAGAGCTGCAGTGAGGCACAGCAGGATGCAGTGCTGGAGGATGGAGGCCCACAGGGCTGCCTCAAGGGACAACACTCAGGTTGCCAGGGAAGAGGAAGGGAAGGAGCACTGCCAGGGGGAGGAAAGGACCCATCCAGCCAGAACTTACCATGCTGGGATAGGAGAGACCTGAGAAAGCAGCCTGGAAGGAGTCCAGAAGGAGGGTTAATCCTAAACCCGTGACAAAGCCATCCCAGGCAGCTCCTTTCCCACAGCAGAGGGGAAATGAACCAGGCAGAGGGGCAGGTATCAGCTCCTGGCTCCAGTGACCCCAGTCAAATGTGAGAGGCTTTCCCACGGGGCTCAGGGCCCCACCACAAACCTTGAGCCCCCTCATGACTCTGAGAAGCAGAGGAGAGGCACTGGGTAGATTTCCTCCAGCCTCAGCACCCCTCCCACAGAAATAGCTTGTCCAGTCACCAGCCACCTATTTTAAAAAAATTACAATAGGTTTTTTGTTTTGGAATTTCTATCCACATCCAAATAAACCTGGACATCCAAATACACCTGGCATAATGACACAAGTCATGATCTACTAAATAAAATTTACACAAGCATCTGCAAACAATTAGAATTTTTCTAGCTATTATTTAGCCTTGAAGGGGCTACTTCACTGCCAGCCAGTCTACAAGAGCAATCACCCTGTCATCAAAAAAAAAATCTATTTGCAAAGCAAGATTAAAATTGGCCATTCAAATTATGATTTGATGAGAGTTGGAGTTGTTCAGCCTAGAAAGAGAAGGCTCTGGGGAGCCCTTAGAGCCCCTTCTAGTACCTGAAGGGGCTACAAGAGAGCTCGAGAGAGACCTTTTACAAGGACATGGAGTGACAGAAAAACAGGGAAGAGCTTCACAATGACAAGAGGACAGGGACAGAGAGGATATTGGGAAGAAATTGATTACTGTGAGAGTGGTAAAGCACCAAAACAGGATGCCCAGGGAAGTTGTGAACTTCCCATCCCTGGACGTGTTCAAAGCCAGGGTGGATAGAGCTTGGAATGGTTTAGTGGAAGGTATCCCTGCTCACGGCAGGAACTGGAATGAGATGAGCTTCAGGGTCCCTTCCAACCCAAACCATTCTGGGATTCTGGTCTGTGACAGCTTGCTGAGCTGAAGTCATCATTGCCATGGAGATCTAAACCCAATACACCAGAAAGGTGAATAAACTCTTAATGAAAAAGAATCCTGCTACTTGAAAGATTATCTTTGCTGTCACAACCCCAGCCAAAATTTTAAGTGGCCCTGTTCAGGAGCTTTCTGCAGCCTTCCTGAATGGGGGCCCAGAGGATTATTGCTTAAGACCCCTTAGCACAACTGAAAACCCTGGGCAAGCTTACAACTAAAGCGAGTTTAGTTCAGCTCAAATAAAGGGTCAAATCCTCAACTGCAAAACTGGAAACTGCTACAAAAGAGAAAAACATTCCAATAGAAATCAGTCAGGTAAAAAACCAAAAATATTGCAGAAGCAAATGCCCTTCTAGGGCTTCTTAACTTTCCTTTGATAGATCTCCAACAAGCAGCACATAGGCAGTGCCAGCTGCAGTGCTCCATGTCCATCCAGACAGCAAGAAAACTGCAGAGGAGCAAACTGCACAGTTCAAGCTGATTTCATCCTGCTTTGATTTGCTCCAATGCCAATCAGAAACCACTTCTGAAGAGAAGACAATACATCTTGTCGTCATGCCCCAGCTGCAAAGCCAGACGGACTCGCGTGTAATGACCAGCCACGGGACCTGACCCTGATCACCTAGAGGGCATTTTTTTGCAGGTGAGATAGCAGCAGTGATCACAGCTCCCCCCACTTTCAGGGGTTCAGCTGGAGAGATTCTTGCCTCTGATTTTCAAGCATCATGCATCAAAATATCCAGCTGAACAGTGGGAGCTACACTGACTGCAAGCAATCAGCCCCAAACTGCCTCAATCCAGGCAGAGAAGGCATGGATTGGCCACCAAGGGGGGGGAAGCAGCAGGAGGGAAAAACATTTGATATCCAAATAAACACCACCATCCCATAAGCTTTTATCTGCCCACAGCCTTGTCTGTTGGCGTGGGCTGACTCCTGGCACACTGCAGAGAAAGAAAAGGAGGAGCAGGTCTGAAGCACGGGATGCAGCAGGCATTGGGATGCGGCACAGCACGCGGTCCATGGGGATGCTGCTCTTTGGTGCACGGTGACCTATTCCCACTGGGAGAGGGTCTTGCCATGCCAACACCTTTGCTTCCCAGTAGGATGCAGGCTGGATGGCACTGGACAAGTGCCTGCAGCTGGAAGACATGGGAAAAGGCATTGGATGGGGAAGAAGGGTGACTTGGGGTAAGAGCTTGAGCTGGCCAAAATCATTAGGAAGGGCACTGAAGCTTTCAGTTTTTACTGTAAGAGTGACATCGCCTGATTTTGGCTCTTGTTTGGGTGCCATAACCTGGAGATCCCTCAGTGCAGTGGAACTCTACAGAGCCCTCCAAATGACGTGTCCTTCAAAACTATCAGATCATAAGACTTTTTTGGGCAAAGCTGCAAAAACTTTACACCCAGGATCTGCACAAAAAGCATTATTATTCCAACATGTCCCTCTGGTCTCAAGAGGGATTTAGCACCTGGAATTAGTTATGGAAAATAGTATTTCAGAAGTTGCTGGATTTTTTTTTTCTTCCTAATTCAATAAAGCAATAACAATTGTCTGCTGAGAGCAAGTAGTGGGATCCCAGAAGCAGCTCAAAGACAGATGGCAGCAGCAGCATGCGTGTTTGGGAACAGTTCTCAAAGCACTCTCCAATTTGAAAGCCACAATCATTTCAGCTGGAAAATTAATATGGCAGGTCACAACATAAGACAGAGTGTGTAAAAATAAATTTCAGAGCATTAGCTGGCCTGGCCCAGTATCTCCATACTGACTTGCTACTCCAAGAAAAATCAGGATTTATGTCCAAATCTGCCGAAGGTCCCTTGAGCAGGTTGCTGAGGACTAGGTGACAGTAGCATGCATGGGTACAAGGGCTCACTTTAACTGGGCTTCACCTTTTGGGATAGATCCCAGCACTGCTGGTCTTGCACTAACTTCTTGCATAATGTGCTTCATCAGATACTGGGGGTATTTGCTTTTCTCAAAGCTTGAAAAGTTTTGCAATACATCGAGTATGTGGGCAAACATCGAGTATGTGGGCAAAACAGAAGCAGCTGAGCCCAAGGATAGGCCTCTCCTACAATAAGTATGCTCCTTATTTCAGAGGAATCCAGAAATACAGGCAATTCAACCCTTTCTCAGGTCCCCAGAGTAATTTCAAGACAGAGCACTAGTCTAGACTACTCCCCAGAGTAATTTCAACACAGAGCACTAGTTTTTAGCCAGACCTCTCCACTAGACCTAGTATTTTATCTAGTGGGCATCATGCTGAAAACAGAGATTCTCAGGGGAAAGGGCAGCAAGCAGTGCTTTCCAGGAGATCAGGTCAGACATGGGATGTCTTGTGGGGAGGAAGGGCAACATGGTATGCCTGAGAGAACAGGAGGGGCTGAACACAACCAGTGAGCAGCTCAGAGCCATGACAAAGCTGGTTTTGGGGGAACCTCATACTCAAGGAGTTACAGGGACATGGCCTTTACAGCTTCTAGGGTATTCTGCAATTAGAGGGAAGAAACCTCAAACCTAAAATCCCAAGGGGAGCTCCCACTCCTAGGTCTAAGCCCAGCAGTGCCCCACTCCACCACACCCAGCTGGCTGCTGCACTACACGTGCAGCCCTATATGCTTGCGTCCTTAGCAGGTTTTTAACGGGGAACACTTGCTGATCCTGCGATTCCTGCAAAGCTGAGCTACAAGCAGTGACAAGCTCATTTGCTCTTTGGGGACAGGGCTTCAAATAGCTGCTGGCTCGTGGCAATTAAAACGGGCAGAGCAGTGCCACCGACTCCGGCAGCCTGCGCTGTGACTGATGCAAGCACCGGCTGGAGCGCTCTGATAAGGATGTTGGATGATTCAGAATAATCTAGGCTTTGCTGAACAGATGAGCCCCAGAGTTTGTGCTTCTGTTTCTGTCTAATGGGAATACTGTGTTGTGCTCATCGGAAAGGGGAGAGGACGGCTGGAGGTAGGAGGGCACCAGAACTTCCTCTCCACAAGACTGATGGGCACATCTCTCCTGCCTGCCACTCGGGTCTCTTCCTTCCACAGAGGTCTCCAGCTTGAGGGTCTGGCCAGTCTGCTCCCCTCAGCTTGGGCATAGCAAGGGGGTGGCAGAGGAGCTGGGGAGGGAACAAAAAGTCAATGTTAAAACTTCTCATCCTGAAGGTTCTTTGCAAGGCTGCTGCACAAACAGCTGGGCCTGATTAAGATACAGGAGATGGGCATCAAAGTGGGCAGGGCAGGGAGCAAGAGAGGAAGGGGAGGAACACACTTGTTCAGTCTTCAAAAACAACTTCTAGCTGGCACAGTGCCATGATACATACAAGCCTTAACTCCTTCTGTCAAACCTTTAATCTCACCAGGCTGCTACGTAGTCTGCTCCCATTCCATTAAGATCACATCCTGCTCCCTGGATTGCCAGGGCCATTCCAACAATTTGGCTTTGATTTACTCAGAGCAGAAAGCCACGCCATTGGCACAACCTATTTACAACATAAACTGACTCCAGAATGGAAACATCCTCCCTTCGGCTGTCCTTGATCAAAAGGTTTGCAGCTGAGATAAAACACCATTGCAATCAGAGTTAAAATAATTGGTTTTCATAGTCCATCAGCACCACAGCCCTCAGATCTGGGCTGTCCAAGAGCACAGCTGCATATCATGTGAGCTGGGTATGGCAGGAAGGTGAAGTCTGGGAGCCAGGCTTGAATTAAGATGGTGAGAAACACCTCTGCAGGCATGAACTGCTGTTCCACAAACACAAAACTGCATTCACAGGGCTGCTTTCAGAAATCTCTGAGGCTTTTCAGTCCATCACACTATGTAAATCCCTTTTTAGCATCTGAACGTGACCACGGCCAAGAGACAGACAAGAGACAGGGTCAGGAATAAGCAAGTTGGTTTACTGTGGTGGGAGCCCACACAGTTCTACAAATAGCACTGGTGATCAGCTAAATTCAGGTTACAACAGACATTGACAAGATGCCACCACCTCTGTCTTTAAGGACGAGACAGACCTTGCATGTCACTACCATTCAAGGTGGGAAGAGCCACACAACAACATCTCCTTTGCTGGGGTTCTCCCACTGGGCACCCCTTGCTGCACCAGAGATGCAGCCCCTGGGACAGTCCCGTGCTAACGTGGAGTGTCTGACACCCTCCATCACAACCACCCTGCTCTCTGCAGCTTGTAGAAAGACCGTAAATAGGAATGAATTCAGCTGGGATTAACTCAATCCCCATCAAAGCACTGAAAGCTCTTGAAGTTTCCTCCTAAGCGCTCCCTGAGGCAGCGCAGCGTTCTGGCAGCAAACACACATCGAGACCAGAGCGCACAGGCGAGGGCTGTACAGCCCTGTGCAGCTCCTGTTCTCAGGGATGCTGCCTATGCACTCAGAGACACTCAAACACCGAGACATTTCACATACTCGACTGGTAGGAAAACCTGGAGCAGCATCCGCGTGAGCAAAATACCCCCGTCCACCACCACGGGCTGTAAGGGATCTTATCCTGCCCTGGGATGTTCAGGGGGAGGGAGGGAAAGCAAGCAGCCACCACAGCAGAGCTCTCAGAAACACAGCGAGCCTCTGATTCGGCACCCTGCTCCACTACGGAAAGATTGACAGCCGCTTCAGATCCTCAGCTGGCTTTTCTTTTTAATGATAAAGTGATTTGGGAGTTGAAAGCCAGAGGAAAGCCTTGTCTCATCCAAGCAAACAGCTTGTTCTAGCTTAAGGTACCGAGGGGAGGACGGCGCAGGGTGGCGGCGGCTCAGCCCGCGCGGGTCGCTGGGCTCGGCATTGAGCGAGCGGCAGAAGACGCCGAGCAGAAAGGAGGCCACTTCCCATCCCTCGGGAGGACTCCTCTTCGCTTGCAGATGTTTTAATTACCCCTCTGCACCGCAGCATCGCTCCAGCCTGCGGGAAGCCACGCTCTCCCGTGCCCTCCGAACAATTTACCATGTCACCACAGCCCCTCCTGTGTCACGGCAGCCGCGCCTCAGCCGCGCCAGGCGTCAGCGGAGAGGACCCACCCTGAGAAACACCAGCCCCCTGAGTCACCAGCGGCCGTTTAGCCAAGATCTTTTTTGACATTTTCTGCCAGCGAATTTTGCATTATTTGAATCATCCACGCAGAGCGCAGCAAAAGGCAGCACACTGGGAGAAACTGCCAGAATTACTCATGAGCTTTTTCTTTTCATGGGCTCTAACTTAAATTGTGAACTGTCAAACAGATGAGTCGCATGTCATTGTGGATGGCTGGGAGAAGCTCCTGCTCAGGCTGCAGCAGGGGCCAAAAAGACAAATAAGCCATTTTTAAGTAGAAAGGCTCAGCAAGAGCAAGTGTGCTGCTCTCCAGCTTCATATGAGTTGTTTCATTCAGTGTTAATCACCCCATTAAAAAATTCAAGTCCACCAAGGGATAACAGACAATCCTTCACTACAACACTGCAGACAGAGGATGGAACAAACACCTGGTGCAGGGATAAAGAGATTAAGAGGAGAAGGGCAACAGTGAGGAAGGGCTGAAACATGGCAAATATACATACACATACAACCTGTTGGTTCAGGGTGATAAATCCCATGTTCCTATCAATATTTTCTCACCATAAAAAAATCCACAGAATATTTGCTGTGGCCACAAAGAGCAGATTTTTAGTGCCCAGCTCCCAGGGCTCTCTTGAGGAGAGTTGTAGGGCAGAAACCACTGGTCCCACCCACCCATGGGGCAGATGCTGACCTCAGACACTGGGATGGAGCAGCCCTGTGGCAGCAGATGAGGCCAAGCATCCCTGCCCAGGCAGCTGCAGCCCAAATTGCTGTATCCTTAGGAGAAGGTAGCAGGCATGCCAAGCCCCAGCTCCTGCAAACAGCATCACTTGCTGCACATGCTGCTCACTGCTGGCTGAAGCTATGCTAAAAACAAAGAAAAAACTGGAATAAAAACATGCAACTCACTCCTATTGCACAGCATGATCCAATGGAAAATTTCTCCCGGATCTGCAACGTAATGCTAATGACAGATTTATTTTTACAGCTATATGGTGAAGGGGGATGATCTCAAAAGACAAATCATTATAAAATGGGCAACTTGACTCAGCAACACAGGGGTCTGGCTGAATATAGGGTACAATCTACCATGACACAAAAAAAGCTGTCTAACACCACAGCAGAACAAAAACACTGCTTGCCCAAGGGTGTCCAGGGGGTTGATCTGATCACAGGAGGAAAAAACACACCTTTGAACTTGCTGAAAGGTGCACACAAGGAAGGACAACTGCTGACAGAGCCAGCGCCACCTCCCCAGCTACCCACAGACACCACAAGCGTGACTCCTGCGTGAAATGCCCCATGGGATGCCAGACCACAGAAACATTTCTTTTTCAGACTCAACACCCATTCTTTAAAATGAGAGGGAACTATAACCTCTAAACAAAGCCTTGTGTTTGTCTATGAGCACAATAATACAGATGCAGGACATGCAGGAGATGCAGGACCACACATGTGCCAGTGGCTGGGGCCTGGAGGTGCTTCATGGCCAGAAAAACAAACACTTGTTGAGGTCCCAAGGGCAGGAGAAAACCTTGTTGGCTTTGCCTTGTTCAGCAAGAGAACAGACTGTAAAGGTAATATCACTGTCACAGCTTATCCTCTGCCATCCCTCCCATTGTAAAGAGCTACATCCAACATGGAGCTGATGCATCCAGAGGAAACTTTGAAATTTAGGAAAAGTCATGCCAGCATGGCACCATGGCTTCTGTGAAGAAGAAGTGAAGAACACTTAGGTTGCTTGAAAAGGCAGGGAGAAACAAGGGAGATCAAATTTCTCACAAAACTCATGTTTAATTATCTATCAGCAAGTAGATCCCTGTTTTCATCCAGTACCTCAGTGCCCAGCCCTGGGTAAAAGCACCTGATGCCAACAGTGATTCTACCCCACACCTGCACAGCATTAGAGACCTGTAAAGGTTTGGATGAATGACAGGCAGGAGAGGAGATGGATGAGAGGAAGAGATGGGGATTCACTGCCATTAATAACAGCCATTGGTTTAATGTAGGACTAATAATCCCCTGGCATGCTAAGCACAGCCCTTGGCTTGCAGGGTTTCTGAACCAGTGGTCATTAGTCAAGCCAAAGCCTTCTGCAGGGTAAGTTAGTTAGACTGGGCCCCTACTCACAAATAGGCTGGGTTTTACTGAAAATTGGACACCAATATGGTGCAATGTGTAAAACTGGGACAATGAACCAAATGAGAAATGGGGTCCTTTGAAAGCAGTGTATGAATAGCTTCACAATTTCAATATTTGAGGTTTTTTCAGTTATCTGCTAAATGACTGAGGTGTTGCTTGAGAGTACAGTCAGGTTGGAAAAGGCTTTGGACCACAGACATTCCTCCAGTGCCAATAAGCCCCATTCCTGCCACCAGAGATGCTCTGCATTGTGTCACCCTTCAGCTTCCCTGAACTTCTTTTTTCCACTCTACCCAAATTTTCTTATACTACTGAGCAGAAAACCATCTGCTGTGAGGTTATGACAGGATAAACACAGCCCTACACAATGTTCACATTATTTCAGTCTCATCTCCTCAGCTGACGGTCTATTTTCTATTAGTACAATTTAAACATTTACCTAAAAACTTTAAATTATTTTTGTGGCTACCTCCTCTTGCTACACATAACTCAAGAGCCACTGAGAACTTTCTTCTCCTGTCAAACAACCCTGACCACTGTTGGGAAACCAACCAGCAAGTTTTTAATCCTCCTTGAGACTTTCTACGTTTCGCTTGCTGAAGGTCTGTGATCAAAGGTTTGTGATGAACTTACATGGCACAGAGCACGCAGGGAACAGATTTGCTCTCAAGTATTTTCAGTATTTCATAATTCATATTCATTGCACACAAAGTACAAAGAACCTCTTCAATCTCCCTAAGTGAAGCTAAAAATGTGGGACAGAACTGAAGTTTAACAATTATAAGTCATAAATACAGCAAATAAAATCAAAATGGCTTGGCAACAAAAGCAGGGCCTTCAAAAAGAAAGTAATTTGGTAAAGAACACACATGTATAAACACATTCCTTTTATTCAGGGTGGTGGATCTGAATACTTAGGAAACTGCCTCTAATAAACACTACTTCAATTTGAAAAAAGCACAATAGAAATAAATGTAAGGCAAACAAGAAAGGCTTCCTATAATCCCAAGTGGTTCCAAGCAGACCTATTAGGCAGCCAGGCATTTTGAGTTTCATTTCAGCTCTAACTAAAGCACACATTTTAATGAGCTGTTGCTGCTCTTGATTAAAATCAAACTCAAGTTCCTCGTGTTTTTGGTTTAGCACTTAGGATGGTGAGAAAACAAATTAAAAGAAACTCAACAAATTTTAACAGGAGACTGAAGAAGAAAATAATGTATCAAATTAGCAATGTGCAGCGGCACTTCAAAACCCCAGAGAAGCAAAAAGGATGCCTGCAGGTTGTTCCTTATGATACCAAACAGAGCAAATCCAATCAGATGAACATGCTGCTGGATCAGTCAGGCAAAAGCCACAGGAGTGGCAGAACAAAGTGAAAGATGTATAAAAAGAGGATTTTCTAAACCTATTGTACTGGTTTGAATCTGAGCTATTCCCTCTGGAGGAGATGACAGCATCACTGGTAGGGTCCTGCAGAACAAGCTGTCCAAAAAAACCCTCAGAGACAACACAGAGGAAAGGTAGAAAAAAAAGTTTTAATGAGAAATTAAAAATCATACTAGAATGGGAAGGCTGCAATGTTGCACTTAAAACAACACATCTCCATTCAAAAACCTACTTCCTGCACAGGACTGTAAACAAGCTGCTAGACTTTAGCACATTATTTCAAAACTCGTTCTCTTTAATGGTGCCATCATTGCTCCCTGCTTGATAATCCCCTTTCCTTGCTTAAAATAACTGTCTATGGCAAGAGCACTGACCTTCAGAAATAAGTGAATGAACAAGGAAAGCAGCCCACCAGCACACGACCAAATTGAAAGCTATGACAGCAGCTATTTTGGGGCACAGAGATGAACAGAAGGAACAATATAATTATCTACATGTAAAATATGAGTGATACCAGCAGCAGACAGGAACTTCTGTTTGCCCAGTCTTGTGAAACAAGAATGAGCTGCTCCTCACAGGAATAAACAGACAGTGAAATAAAAACCCAAAAAGAGATTTTGTTTTTCTCAGCAAATGATCAAGATGCCACAGAAGCTGACTGCTTCGTCAGCACAGAAATTCATGACTTGTTTTTAAGATAAAATGGCCATTAAGCCACACAAAAAGGAGTAAAATAACAGCCAAAGAAAAACAGTATTTCAAAGGGAATTACGTGCTTCTGAGCAGAAGGTACTACCAAAGTACAAAGCAGAGGGGTTTCATTAGGCAGTGCAGTTGACCCTCCTCTGAAAAATCTGCTCTTGGAGTCTTAAGTGGCAAGATAGGGCTTGATGGACTACAGCTCGCACACTACATCTATTATTTTCTTTAAATATATATTACCAAAAACTATTTCATACTACGGATATATATACAAGTAAAAGATTAAGGAAAGCAAAGTGTTTATATAAGACTTACACTGCACCTCTCAAAACAGTTTGAGAGATCATTATGCCAAACCAGCCCTGCAGCTCCCACCTCACCATGCCAGTGGTTTCTGGCAGTTCCACAGATTGCACAGGAGAGCATGTACCAAGCAAAATACAATTTTGGTTTTCTTGAGTTTGATTTTCTTAGAAAATGTGGTATTTTTGATGATTTAATCCTGCTAGAGAGCCTTGAAAGCAGAAAGAAGTCACCAATTCATATCTACTGCAGCACAAAATGGCAGTATCAAACTTTACACATGAAAGTATATTCATAAGGAAATGCAAACAGAAAATGCAACACCTCATGAGCAATGCTGTGCAGCTACCCAGCACCTGCTGCATTGAAGGGACCAGATTGGGCAGATTTTTTCCCTGTGAGGGGAGGCAGGGGAGCAGCTGGGCCCAGCATGTCCACCCTTGGAGGGTTCCAGCACCCAATGGGGTACAGCCTGGAGATCCCTTCCCTGCTTGCTGTTTTGAGCAGAGGTTGGAACAGGTAACCTCCAGAGATCCTTCCCAACCCAGCTCCCACCATCAAGATAGAGAGCATCCTCCCAGCTGCCTCCATTACCCCCCAGGAACAGCATCAGGATGCTTCAGGCACCTTGCTGTGTGACTCTGGAATAGCAGCACAAGGAATGATGTTGAGGAAAATGAGTCACACTTCCAACAAGGCAGCAACCACTGCTGCTCCCCCAGCCAGCCCATCACACGGGCTGCCAACACGAGCTGCAAACACTTCTCTTGGACAACTGTCTTCATCCCCCAGCTCCCACAACGACCTACTTACAAGTCATAAGGTTGCTTGCTGCTGAAATGCATATTAAACTCAGGACAGACAAAAAAAATCAACGTCATTTTCCATTTCAGGTCCAATTTTTTTTGATTTGATGCTTAAAAATGCTCCACGGTCAAACACATTTCCGAGGGCACAGAGATCTAGAGATGCCAAGAGCAAAATGGCCTAAAGCTGCTAAGCAAAGTCTCTGTGCACACACATATTTTAACATTGGTATCTGTGAGAGAGACTTGGGGTAGAGCCCATTGTGGGTAAGCTCTTGGAGCAAAGCAGAAGAGACAAGACCAGAAACTGAGAAATGGCTGCATTTTTAATTTGTTGTTTCCTTGTTAACTGATACTATTCAGAGTAACTGGACAACTTTCAAGGCAATGCTTGGGCACCAAATTAGTGTTTGGCAAAAATAATTAAAAATGAAACTTATAAGCAAAACAGAAAAGTGGCCCATTTCTTTACAGAAGCCTGAATTTCCACCTTGGGGCCCTTTATTTAAAGATCTGAGACCTTATTCAGGCCTTTGCAGGGGTAAATACCTGTGAAGTAATATCAGGAACAAGTTAATTATGCATCATTATAGCAGGAGTATCTCCATCATGGGGCAAGACTATTTACAAAGGCAGGTAGTGACAGGACAGCGGGGAATGGCTTCAAATTCAAAGAGAGTACGTTTAGACTAGATAATAGGAAAAAATTCTTTACCATGAGTGTAGTGAGGGACTGGAAGAGGTTGCCCAGGAAAGTTGTGAGTGTCACATCCCTGGAAGTGTTCAGTGCCAGGCTGGATGGAGCTTGGAGCAACCTGGTCTCGTGGAAGGTGTCCCTACCCATGGCAGGAGGTTGGAACTAGGTGATCTTCAAGGTACCTTCCAATGAAATCTGTTCCTTAACTGTATGATTACTTCCATCAGGAAAAAGGACTGGAAGGCAGGAGTTCCTCAAACAATGATGTTTAGACACCACTGTGTCTAGAGTCAGGAGCAAGCATTGCCACAAAATGGCTCATGGAAGTACATCCTGGGTATCCAGGGGGCTTCAGTGTCTAAATCCTGTCTTATCAAGCACTGTCACTTTCCAAAGTGTGGCTTTAAGTTTCTGTTTCAAGCTTAAGATTGGAAACCCCTATGGTTTGGCTCTTAACAGCTGCAAAAACCACCCAATGACTTCCCACCCTGTGTGGAGATCTGACCTGAGAGATTGGCACAGGGAGCCCCTCACCTCAGCCAGCCCCAGCACCCACCTCCGGCACCGCTGCCAGATCCACCCCCAGAACCGTGAGGATCCATTTCACGCATCCCACGGAACGCTCATCCCCCAGCACTGCCGTGTGTCGTGAGTGATTCCTGGCACTCCCCTCCTGCTGCCGAGCCTGACGCTGCCTGGAACCCACCAGAACCTGCTGTGAGTCAGGGTCTGAGACACTCGACACCTCGGTGGCCCAGCAGCCCCTCTGCTCCCCTCCTTGCTGTCAAGTCCTTTGACTCCAGCACAGTTTTGAGAATGGAGACTTCAGCTGAGTGTTCTGGCGTCTCAACAACAGACTGAGCCCTGGTAACCTACCAATCCCCTTCAACTAATTTATCTCCCCCATCTCATCAAAGCTCACATTATCACAATTATTCCCTTGTTACCAGCAGAACCCTTGCTCCTGGTCAATGCTTTACAGCTGCCAAAAGCAAAGGTGCAACTTCTGTGCTTGGAGAAAGCAAGAACCCACCCGAAGCAGCCAGGAGGGCTGCATGAGGAAGAGAAGGCATTACCTGGGTGAGGTGCGGGTTGGGGTTGAAGCCACACTGGTTGCAGACCTTGCTGTGACACTGAGTGCAGGCATTGAAGTTAGGCTGGCCGGGGGAGGAGGTGAGCTCTGTGGTCTTGCAGATGGGGCAGAGGGTGCTGCTGGGGAGGGGGGCAATCTGCGGGACGGAGTAGGGAGAGGTAGGGGTGCTGCCCCGGTCCGGTGACACCGAGGGAGATCTCCCCGAGCCCTGGCTCCTGGCGTCCACCTGCAGCGTCCTCCGCGGCCCCTCCGCCGCTGGTCCAGGCTGGCCCCGGCCCCTCATCTCCCGGGGGCTCTGGGAGCTGGGTGCAGTCTTTGTGAGGGAGGGGGATGCTGACCGCTGGCCTCCGGCCTGGTCCAGCTGCTCTGGTCTCCTCAGTGTGCTGAAACACCATCAAAACACACATAATAAGCTCAGGTTTCAAACATTTATATGCCAGTCAATGTAGACAACTGCTACAGCACCCTCTCCCCCTCAAAATCCCAGCTCAGCCAAGAAGGCATAGCAAAACCCCACTGCAAACCAGGGAAATTGCTCAGATCAGCAGAAGGATACACTTTACCTTACGAAACAAGGCGCAATTTCAGCTTTCTCTTATATAACCCAGCGGCAGAGATGTAATTGAATTATTCGGTGTATTCTGAGTTGAACTTTAGTCAGAAAGTTGCACATAAAAATGCGCGTGAGAAGTTTGGGAAGCTCAGCCTCCTGCCAGCCAGGCCTCCCAGCACTTCTCCAGCACAAACTTCAGCACAAACTCACTGGAAGAGGCAGCCGTGACTCTGCTTTGCAGCCTGCAGGGCCCTTTCTGCAGGGACACAGCCAACGCGCGCTAAACCAGCTTCTCACAGCCTACTTTCACGGGTGGCTGTGAAACCAGAAGCCTGCAAAGAGCCTATTCATTAAAGGAAGACCCCTCCAGAAGCCTAATGGAGGCAGGAGAACTATTTTACTTCCTCAGCTGTCAGGCAAAACCATACAAGTCACAGGTGAAGGCAGCTAAGGGCTTGCTTCCCAGGGGTCACAGCAGTGGGAAATCAAGAGAGAGCACATTGGCTCTGCTTTAGTAATCAGTGCTGAAGTGACAGACACAGACAACAGGGACGTTGTGGGCTGGCTGCCCCCAGGTGAACCCTCTTCTGGGTGATGTGAGTCTTGGCTGGGCAAAAAAAACAAAACAACAAACCTGCTGGGATGACTGGTCACCAGGACAGGGTGATGAAACCTCCCTGTGAAACCAGAGCTACTCACAAGGAGCAACCCTGAGGTCAGCACTGCACCCGCTGCTGGTTTGGCAGCAGTCCCACAGTCCCATAGTCTGTGTAGGATGCTCAGCACCCTACAGGGCTGAGGAATGCTCCTGGCCATGCCAAGGAGCTCTGGAGCAGCTCCAGCTGCAAGAGCTTTGAGCTGTTGTGCTGCAGAGCGCAGCACGACAGCCTGCACACCACCCTCCTGCCATGTGGTTTCAGGGCAGGCACCCTGTAATGTGCTGCTGATGGATCACAAGTGCACGAGAATGAATCTGTGAGGGAAGATACTTATCTAATTACCAAATAATTTGGTCCATGTGCTTATCAGTAATGCCCACAAGTATTTCTCGAAAAAGCAGAAGCCCTAATGCCCTCACTACCTGCGATCTACAGCTGTTTAAGGAAAAGTATTACTCAGAACCTCAAATTCAATACACTGTTGATTTACCCAAGCAGGGTCTGACCTTATAAAGGTTTAAAAAGGGAACTTAAATGCATAAAACTAATGAAATTCAAAGTGCATGTTGCCACAGTAATAGGAAGTTAGATGAAAATAAATAGTAAAATAGCACTTTGGGAATACTTTCCGGCTGCAGGTTGAAACCCACTTCTCTGAAGGAAAAAATCACAATAATAATAAAGCAAAGCATTAAGGGGGGGAGTGATCTGCTCTAGACTGAAAACTGCCCCTGGCCCTGCAGCAGGCACCTGCCATGAATGTTGTTGGCATGTGCTGCTCCTCCACTGTTAGTTCTGACACCCTTCAGTTCAGATTTGGGGTTTGCCTTCTGATGTTGAGGGCTGCAGAGCTACTGCCCCATAAAACACATAAAGCCATCTGGAGCTGATTGGAAACCTCAGCCCCAGACACCAGAAGGAAGTACTGTCAGAAAGCAAAATGCATCTTCTCACCTGAAATTTAATATTTCTATAAAACCCCCAGCGTTTATGTATTAGACACAGGCTATCCTAATGATGTATTAACTCTGAAATAACATTATACAGTCAAATAAATAATTGTTGTTTGGAACAGCAGAATGGTTATTCTGCCCAGAGAAGCTGTGGCTACCCCATCCCTCAAAGTGTTCAAGGCCAGGTTGGATGAAGCTTGGAACAACCTGGTCTAGTGGAAGGTGTCCCTGCCCATGGCAGGGGATGGAATGAGATGGTCTGTAGACCCCCTCCCATCCCAAACCATTCTGTGATTCTATTTCACTGCAAATTGCAAAATTCAGTGTTTTTCCCCATTTGATACGAAAAAATATTTGCCACCAAGTAGGAATTCTGACTCCATCAAGGAGTTGTCAGGTAACACGCAGACAAGTTCATATTTCCTACCCACAAGTGTGTCTCTCTTGAAAATGCAAAAGCCCATGAGGAACAATACAGCAGGTGCTGTTATTTTGCCCTGAGCCCCATTGCTGTCATGTAAGACAGAGGAGGGTGGTTGCATGCTCACTGTCTGGCAGGTCAGTGCTGCTCCTGAGATGCTTCCCAAGCCTGAGCTTGAGCTCCCTCCCAGCTCCCTGCACTTTTTCAAGTGCTAAGTAATGCTGGGCACCACCTCCATCCCATTCTCAGCAGCAGTTTCACTCCATGCACTTATACCAACACTGCATTTATTTATTTTAAAATTATCCAGGATGCCTCAACCCCCCTGTGACACAGGCTTGCACTGTCTCTCACTTGCACCAGTTGAACACACCCGTGAAATTTTAAGACCAGAAGAAATCATCTGGTCTGTCAAATACAGTAACTCAATCCAGGAGAGATGCCTCAGGAAAGAACATGAGAATAGTCATATGGAATCAAACACAGGCCCACGCTCACTGCATCTTCTGCGAGGATGATCCAGTATTTGTATGATTTGTACCCATCCATGAATACTTTTTTTTTT
Organism: Hylia prasina; assembly: GCA_013397195.1. NCBI lineage: Eukaryota > Metazoa > Chordata > Aves > Passeriformes > Sylviidae > Hylia > Hylia prasina. The sequence goes on from VYXD01000737.1 coordinate 151,076, forward strand.
TTTTTACAAAAGCAACTCAGCCCTACTTTGGTTTTTTTCCAGACTTTATCACTGGTTCTAAAGAATTCCTCTCCCAATTCCACCAGAGTGTCTATTAACAATTAATTGGAATGCCTTAATAAGGCAGGATTTCCCCCTTTTGATGGGGGATGTATTGATTTTGCACTGCCCTAATTGCTGAATTAGAAATATTGGGTGATATGGAGTCAAAGGTGTAGGGTCCAAACTCAGCAGTGCTCTCTGTTACCAACGGAGTAATAATTTCATAAAACTAAAGAATATCAGGTGTTTGACTGAGTGTACTAACAATTATACTGTTAAAGTTTTCATTTATGATATTCTATGAATGCTTTTTTTCACAAGAAGGGCAGGCAGGCAGCTCTACTCACCTGCCCACAGCCACTGGGAAGGTGGGCAGCTGGGAAGATACTGTTTCCTTCCTTTTTTCATTGTTTTTAAATTGAAAAATGATGTCTTTCTTCTTGCTTTCTAAAACTTTACCCATTTTCCAGCACAGAGCTAAGTAAGCACCCACAAAAATTAACTCTCAGCTCCATAAAAGAGAGGAGGCAAAGCTGCAAGGTTGCTGCCACAGAGCCCAGAGCTAAAAGTCACCCTGAGACATTAATCCATGCCCAGCTCTGCCTCTCCATCTTCTCCTGATTGAAAGGCCCAGAACTTCCCTAGTTCCACTCGGGAACAGACATGGATATGAAACCAGCCTTTCTATTTAGGGCTGACGCAATGCCCTGGGAGGAGATGGATAAGTACTGAGAGGGAAGAGCTGCCCAAGATGATCAGAAGCATGAACAGCACAAGGAAAACCAAGGGTCAAAGCCATTCACCACAAAACCAAGTTCAGCAGTGTAAGATGTCACAAGCACCTCAGATTTTTTATGCCTGACTTTTTTTCCCAATGTAAAAGATATGTTTTTTCATTAAAATTACAAAAATTGGGAAAGCTTTAAAAACAAAGTCCTACTTACAGCCAAAACAAATGTTAGACTGCTTGCTGGTTAATATTTAATTTCAGAAAAACATGATTTGTCCTAAACCAGGCTTTTGATACCACAGCAGCACCAGGGAAAAGATGTCAGCAGCATCAGTGGAGATAAAAGCAATGTAATGACATAGCACTGGTTCACAATTCTGTGCCAGTAAATTGGTACAGCTTTCTTATTTGGGAATTCCCAGGTAAAGCCAGGGTCTGTAGCAGGGAATTGCTTTAATTTAACTCAAGTAGGTTCATCAGTGCCACTAAATTTTACAGGCAAGACCCAGGCTTGGAGCCAGCATCCCAAGAGATGTCAGTGGGCCCTTTTTCACATGAGGTGCTAACTTGGGAGCAATAACCATCACAAGGTAAATGCCAACACTGTTAATGTCTCTGCTATAAAATCAAGCAATAACGATATTACACAAAATCTACACGCACGGCTGGAAAATCAAGTCTTGTTGGCTTGTGTGGGAAAGTTTAAGAGACAGCATTGGTTTTCTACTGATTTATTGTTTTTTGTTTAATTTCACATCCCCGTCTTGAGCACACTGGCCACATCCATCTGCTCAGCTGCCACAAAACTCTGGCAGTGACTGCATCCACAGGAGCTTGACATTTGCGGTCCGAGTAAATCCTTCAGGAGCTGCAGCCCTTCTATGCAACTGAGAAACACAGATTGCATCCCTTTCTCTGCCTGGTGCTAAGGGAAAGGGGTCCTTGCTTGCTGGGCAACTGGTGGCAGTGTCATCATGATTTTACAAACAGCGTGCCCTGCTCAGGCTTTCCAAAGAGGAGCTGAGTTTGTCCATAGAAGGGAGCTCCTAGCTTCAAATCCGGATCAAAAATCAGCAAAATGAGTACAAGCAAGTCTTTTCTGTTAGTAGGAAATAAAGAGGGAAAACTGGGTAGAAAAAGAGGGAAAATGATTGTTTATCTGCAGTAAAACCAAGGGGATGTGCAGCAAACAACTCAAGATAAAGCATGAAGAGAGACATGTGAAGAGGCTCATACCAAAAGAGGGAGGCTGGGCTGACCAACAAGAATTAGAGCTGCTCAGCTACGAGCAGAGATTTGACCTAGTTGGTTCGACTGAAACCTGATGTGAACATCCACATGACTGATTTTAAGAATCACTGAGTATAACCTATTGAGGAAAAAAAAAACCAGGTAGCTAAACAAGCAGGCAGTTGTACTCTAGGTCAAAACAACACTGGGTTTGACTTAATTCTGGGAAAGACATGATTCTGAATGGTTATGGGTCGGCAAAGGAACAGCCTGGGATAATAGCAAATGTTAGCTGGTATATACTGCCAGTCAGCAAGTCTGACTAGAAAATAGGACAACCCTTTTAATAAATAAACAGAAAACGAAGTGTCTGATGTGGAGGGCTTTGGTTTCAGCTCCGTGCACTGAAAATCTCACACTAGCAATGCTCAGATATCCCTGAGCTTGGGTGTTTTATTGGGGGCAGCTTTGTAGCTTGAAAAAGTCCTACAACCGACACAGGGAGTCAATCCTGTATCAGGCTTTGCTTTGACAAAAAACACCCCCAGCAGTTACAGAATTAAGCACCTGCTTAAATCCAAGTGCCCCTAAATTAATTATACTGATGTCCACGCAGGAAGAGGATAATTCTGGAAATGTTTAAAACAGCAAATGCCACATAGCTGAAATCAAAATAGAAAATATGAAATGGTGACTAGAAACTGTCAGGGAGTATTTTATTAGATGGCAACACAAGCACTCTTGTGAAAGGCCACAGTGTTTAATGACTTGCTTTTGTGAGCAGTGGAAAAACCCTGTTCTCCTGCAGCTTTGTGCTCCAGGGTTGCCTTATCCCTGTCAAATAAGATGCAGCTTCTGTCAGGCATTTTCCCGGTGACTGAGGCATCCCTAAAGCGCATCTCCTGATGCTGACAGTGTACTTGAGCTCCTGCTCCAGGCTTCCACCCAATCTGGTAAACATTGGGGTCCTTAATCTCCACCCTCATACCTGTTCTCATAAATACAGAGAAATGTGATATTCTTGAGTCCTCTGCCTTGCTGTTACACCCAGCTGGGGCTGGGCTTCAAGGAGGGGCTGTCAGGCAGGCAGTGGCACAAGCCACTGGCAACCAACACACCAGACTAACACCCTTCCCCAGGGGAGTGGTGCTCTTGTGGGGTGAGCAGTGCTGCACACACAGTGTGCCTGCCAGCTTCCTCCTCTGGCCCTGGTTCTGCAGCTGCTGCTGGTTTTCCTCTTCATTTAAACTGCCATCCATGGAAAGGTAACAAGAACTAGAAGATTTCCAGTTTACAGTTCCCACAAACCACTTATTCTCCCTCTGATGCAGTCGGACACGAAATGATCACACAGAGACCTGGAATCTTTTGAGATGCAGCGCTGAGCCGAAAAAGAGGCCTTTGTTTATTAATTTCCAAATATATACTTTTATCAAGGTGACAATGGATTGGAAGGTGAAATTCCCACCTCTCAACCACATTGGTCAATCAGACTATCAATCACATTCTCCTCCCATTTGAAGGAATGCAAACACTGGCCATATTTACAAAAAACAATTCTTTGTTTATGTTAAAAGGCATGGGAAAGTGAGAAACTCTGACTCCAATATGAAACATCAGAAGGCTAAGAAAATTCTGGGTGACATCCCTCTTAGCACCATGCCTAGTTCAACCCAGAATCAGCAACAGGAGAACACATCAATGTCACTCTCGCTGCTGCTCTGTCAGGCATGGCTGTTGAGAGGCATCTGCCATCTTATTAGCTGAATCCTACATACCAGAAGAGGGGTTTATGACTGATTTAAGCTCTAAATAAGCATTTACTTGCTTATTTTCATTCCTGCACAACTGCCTTTTTGTAAAGGTTTGTGAGTCATTATCATTTGCAGCTGGACTAGATGATTGTTGAAGGCCCTTCTAACTTGAAATATTTTATTTTCTACCCTATTTTATTCTATTCTGTTGTTTACCATTCTTATTTTGCTACATGGCAAGCAAATACTTCATTTGCCCCTTACTTGGTCCTGGTTGAGCCAAGAGCAATTTCCCTTAGAGCACTTTGCAATATAAAACCAGAGCTGTGGCTGTTCAGGCTCACCAGCCAACATCCCCAGACCTCTCCAAAGAACCCCAAGGTCAGATGTCTATTACACATCCTATACAGTCCACAATGAACATCTGCAATTAAATGCAAGGTAACTGATCCCTATAGAGTCCAGAGCAGCCTCTATGAACCCCAAGACCTGAACTGGAGTCAGGGCAGAGTTTTGCATCTCTCACATGAGCTCTCACAAGCCAGAAGGACACTGAGTGACCTGCAGAGCACCACATGCTGCTCTGGGGAGCTGCTCTTTCAGCTGCTGATGCCTGAAACGTGTGGCCACCACTGTCAGAATCTTGGCCAAGCCCTTCAGAGCCAAAGGCAAACAGGCCTGACAGAAGAGTTGGCAGGTAATGACCTCAGTCCCATACGTATCAAAGAGGTCACTTCACAGGTAGCTTTACAGGAGCAGGCACTATAAAGGTCCAAAGGTTTGAACGGGGTCCCCTTTTTAAATGATATAATTGTTGCTGAGAACATTAATGATCTTGAACTCCAAAGCATTAAAATATCTCAAAAGTAAGTGCAGTGTCCAATATTCATCCTACTTCAGTGACAGGGAAAATCTGTTTTCCTCTGTGATAGCTGAAAACTACATGTAAATCTTCCAGAGACAGTAGAAGCCACCTCTTGATCACAATGCCATCAGCTGCATGGCGTGAGAGGAGCTGTACAGCTCAGTGATGAGAACCAGGCAAGTGCAGGTGCACAGCCAGGGCTTCACCATCCCTGGGATGAAGAGAGATCCTAGAAAGGCCATGGGGTATCTAATCCCTCTCTGCCTCTCTCTGGGCACTTAGGAGGCATTGGAAGATCCAAGACAAGAAGGAACATTACCTCATCCAGTGAATGGGTGCAGTTGGAAGGTCAGCTTTGGACCTTCAGTGCAGGTGAAGCCTTGGAGTCTTTGGGGAGACCTGGAGGGACAGGAGGCATCAGTCACCCCAGCTGCTGGACCAGAGGAGACTGCTGAAGGGGAGGATGCTCAGCAGGTCTGGGGTCATTAAGTGCCCCTCATTAAGCATTAATTCAGGTGATGCTGAGGGTGGCCAAGCCGCAGGCTGGACAGGAAAGTGAGCTGCTGCCCGCAGAGCTCCTCTCCTCTTTACTGCAGGATTTGGAAGGTCTGCAATGAATGATGAAGAGCTGTGCCACAGAGTTATGGCCCTGCGACCCACACCAAGGAGCACATAGGGAAATAGCAGCTAAAAGAGGGATAAACGTCCCCAGGAGCCACAGAGAGGTGTGGGCTGGAGCCATCCCTTCAATCTGATTTCCACTCAGCTACTCGATGTGTCGCCTCCGTATCCTTCCCTGGTACAACTGATTGCTATGAGCAAGTCTTTTAGGTGTGTTAAAATTACATAAAAGAGCCATGACAATCTTGAAAATACTGTGGGCAGCAGAAAGGATGAGGATGCTGGGGAGTGTACCCTCTCCTCGGCCTTCATCCACTCATATCCCAAGTCTGAGCTCCAGCAATTAAAGGGTAGAGGAGCTGATTGCTGCAGTCACGCTTAACTGAAGGCCTTTGTCCCAGGAAAGCCAACACCATGAATACTGCTCTGTATTTACAAAATGCCAGCAAAGCTGAAAGATAAACCATGGCATGAAGCTAAGGAATTTTTATGGCACACGGCTGGTGAAAGCTTATCTTGTAAATCTATGATTATAACCCACGCCCGCCCTCCTTGAGAGCCTCTCTGATTTTAATTAGCAGCGACACAATTTTTTGTTTAGTTCGTTAGCTATTCCCTTAAGCAATGCAGAATGAAACTACCTGCTCTGGACTTAATCCTGTGACAGGAATGTGCCTGCTCTGAGGAGCCAAACCTGACGCACAAACTTTCAGTAATAGTGACTGTAACAGACTTGGCTTCAACCTATTTGCAGGACTGGAAAACACCACAGAAATTCACATGATTACTATAATTTTCAGATACAACTGGGAAAAAAAGAAGAGAAAAAGTGAGAAGGTTTGTTAAAAAGAAATTAAAAGCAGCAGGTGGAAGGGTAAGAAAGAGAAGCTTCCACGGCATCTGTTAGCAAAACATGCAACATCAAGAAAAGGTTTAAGACATGGTCATAACACAGCAATATTTAATGATATAATAACCAAGGCACAGGAGTAAGGGTTAATAGTCTGAAAAATCATCTCAAGTGGGAGAACTGTTAGGATAAAAATCTAAAAAGAAATTGGGGAGGGGAAGAAGTAATAGAAGATGAAGAAATAAGGGGAATCCTTCTTATGGGTTAATAACTTATCAGGATTTAGGACACCAAGGACAGAGGCAGATGGTCAGGTTTTCACAAGCAGAGGTGCAGCATCTTGCCATGGGATAAATGGGATATTCATAAATGGCTTGGGGAGGAAGGGGCATAAAGAAAGGACAAGTTTGCTGAGCCATGCAAATTTATTCAGGGTATTCAAAGCTAAAGCTGAATGCAAAGAGCTGTAGAAGGCTTGAAACATCATGGCATGTGAAATCCAAGGTCAAGAAATGCAGAGTAAGGCACAGAGAACAACCATAGCCACGTGTAGTGATGGGTTCTAAATGAGACACTGATGCTCTGCAAAGAGCTCTGCAAGCCATGTTGGACCATTCTCAGAAAACGTCAATTTAATGCTCATCAACAAATATAGAACAATCCACCCCAAAAAATACACAATTAGGTTATTTTGGGAAAAATGCATTTTGGAAAGCAATTCAAAGAGAAGAGCAAAGGCAGCTCTCTTGACTTGCTTCTGGCTTCCCTCCCCACAAAGAATGGCACCAAGATCTGGTTTTGCAATTCTCCGTTTTGCATTCAGGCTTGACTCTGTCCAGGAACTGGATGGATTCCTGCAGGTGCTGGCTGGCTGCACAAAACTAATCCAACACGAGCACCATTTGTCACAGATGGGTAAAAAAGGGATCAATCCAGGGGTCTGCCTCCAACAGGTCAACACCCCTGGTCACATCCACACCACCCAAGGGCTCCCATACTTCTATGAAACCTCCAGCCACAAGAAGTTGGTATTCAACCATTAAGAAACTGGGAAGACTGCAGGGCCCTTTTTTTGGATGAGTTCCATCTATGCTCCAAAATTAAAAGCTGATGCAAAAAAATGTATCATTATCCATCTCCATGACAGCTTGAGTCAACCAAACAGCCCAGAATGAAGAACAACACTCATTCCAGGCATAAAAAAATAGGAAGATCCATCAGAAAGAGAAGTGCTGTTAAAAAAGAGGCAGTAATGACAGACCAGAAAGAAACTGGTTTGTATTTTTAGAAAAAGGAAAGAAAAATGCAGTTAAAAAGCAATTTCCAGGAGAGGAAATCAGAGTGCCATACTGCAGAGAGACAGGCAGTTCCTGGTGACTATGCAGCAACCACAAAATCCTGACTTTGCACCCTCATTTGTCTGAGCCTGGGCAAATGAAACAGAAGACCTATTTTTCTGTGTGTGTCTGAAAAACCATTGCATTTTTATCCATCCTGCAGTTCATGTCTTTGCACCTCTGCACATTTTGGCTACGTCATAATCGTCCCTTTAACTCTCCTCCAGACCACTTAGGTCCTTAATTCTATTTTTTTGTTGTTGCCTCAGGTTATCAGGAGAGCAGATATCCAAGGTGTAGAAGAGCAATTGAGATCATTTGGGCACAGGGACTGAGGAAACAGCCAGCAACTGATCCCCCACAAAGAGCTCCAAATACAGCACATGTAGAGGGGTACATTGAAAAACTAATGAGCCCACACTTCCCTGTGAGGAGGAGAAATCTGTGTCTAACATGGCCAGATCCCATTAACAAAATCCTCACATCAGGTTTTGTTTCTCAGAAACACTTCTCAGCTGTTTCTCCCTCCTGATATTCCCCACACCAGCACACAGGGTCCAGTAATATCTGTTATTTAAGACTGGTTGCAAGTGCCTGGTGGGACACTGCCCAGGGGCAGGCACTGGATAGGCTCACTATCAGTGTCTGTGTGTCTTAGATTTGCACTTTTGGTTTTCAGATATTTGAATCTGAATGGCAAACCAAACTCAGAATTCTGTTTTTATGTGTAAAACTCATTATTCACAACAGGAAAGGTAAAGGAAACCCAAGGAACAATACATTACCAATACTGCCAGAGACACTATCAACTGCAATATCTCAAGCTGTTTAGTTTAAACGCACTTTTGAAATAGGAGAGTCTGAAATTCCCCTGTCAAATTCTTTATAGGATCAAAGGAAAACACTTCCCCAGCTTCTGCAACTCTTTGAGGCGCCTTGCTCCTGCCTGCATTTCCCCGCCGCACGTACCTCGGCCCAGAACATTTGTCCCCAAAGAGATGGAGGCATCTGCATATTTGATGTATCTGTCCTTGCAGAACCCTCGCAAGGCTTAGCTTGGCAGAAATGGCAGTAGGTAAAATTTAAGGCTGAGAAGTTTAGTTGGTAAGTGAAGCAGATTTTAGACATGTTGAGAAGTAGGAGGCACTTCATTCCTACCCAGAGCAGCTGGTTGGTTTTTGTTTGTGTATTTCAAAGAAAAATAAAGGTGTGATAATTTGTCAGTTCAGAGTGATTGGGCCTGTGTTTTTCACTTAATAATAAATCAAAAGTAAATTGGTAATCATGGACATGGCTTGGATGAAACTGAGTTGTACAGCCAAGAGGAATCCTATCCTAATCCATTAACCAGTGCTTAACATCCATTAACAATGCAGGAGGAGGAAAGACTGGAAGATGAGGAAGGCAGATAAAATAAAGCAGAAAAGGGATGCCTAAGGAGACATTTCTTCAGAGCTTCCTCTCAGAGAGATGTTTCTGGATGCCTTATTTTTGCCAGGTTGAGGTAATCACTGGCATATAATGTAGTGATAGGGATCATCTTTTCCATTCCAACAGGAACTGATGTTCTGTCATAACTGCAGTGTGTAACCAGTCAAAACATCATCTAATACAGTGGTAAATGGGCTCTGAAAATCACCACCATCACCAAAGGTTCTATATAACACATTCTGTATAAATGGAAGCAACCTCTTTTCCTGGTGTGCTCCCTAGCTACAGGAATCCCAAGCAAAACATCCACAACTTAGATACAGGTGGGAAAAGGAAAAGGCTTGGATATTTTCACTCCTTGGGACTACAGATCTGCCCTGAATACAAAGGATGGTCTGTTTGATAGGGATGAGAGCAACACCCAACATCACCTCCTCACGTACGCCGGCGTCAGGAGCATTTACGGAAAGCTGCCGCTGCCGCCTGGCCCCGACACAATGAGCTCCGGCACTATCTGCTCCAGACATCTCACTAGTTCATATTAGAGCTGGTGCAGCCCACGGATGTGTTTGAGACTGACAGCAGTTCCCCCACCCTCCCAAGAGCCATTCCCAGCAGAGGAGAGTGGAGAGGGTCCAAAAGGGCAGCATTCCAGAGGGCTGGAATTCCTCTGGGCTACCAACGCTTGCCCAGAGTGCTGAGAGATCCTGCGATGGGCGGGGAAGGAGAAACCTAAATTATGGTGGGTTACCACTGGTGGGCAGGAGACAACACAGCTGATGCAACTGAGAGAAAATATGGAAAAGATCTGCACAGTTGAAGGACAACCTGAGTTCTTTGTGTCCTATTGCTAGTCTGACATGTGCTACATTAATGGGTTTCAAACCTGGAACCCCGTGAGTCTCGGACTGGAAATCAAAAACACAAGTTCAGAGAATCACAGAATGATTTGGGTTGGAAAGGACTTTAATGATCATTTCATTCCAAACCCCTGCCATGGGCAAGGACACCTACCACTAGACCAGGTTGCTGCAAGCCCCATCCAGCCTGGCCCTGAACACTTGCAGGGATGGGGCAGCCACTTCTCTGGCAAGTTACCACAGATGAACTACTGAAGTAGCCTACAGCAAAATTAAAATCTAAAAAAAATACATTTACTCCTTCCTGTCGACTTGGAGGCTGTTGCTGAGCACGATGAGAACAGTTCAGGCTGTGACCACCTCGGGTGTTTAAGCCAAGCAGACCAAACCCAGCCTACTAAGGCAACAGGAGCTGGCACTGTGGTGCCCAGCTGCCACACAGCCCAACCTGCAAAGGCTGCAAACCAGCAGAGTTTATTCTGCCAGTTAACTGGGAGGTTAGTGTTTAAAGAAAAAAAAAAAAAAAAGAGAGAGAAAGAGAGAAAAAACCCAACCAAACAACAATTTGTCTCCCTAAGAAGATTAATAGGTGCATTTAAAGAAATCAGGCTGTAGGCTTAATGAGAGAGAGGCAGCAACATCCTAAATGTGAGACCTCCTACAGTTTTTCAGTCCAGCTGTACAATCAAATAATAGTTTATGTAACTAGGATTGAAACAAAGTGAATTAAAAGTAATTTCATGTTTCATCAAAAGAAGAAGTACAGTTCAGAGTCAACATGGAAAAAGATCTAGCTCAGCCTCGCATTTTCCCCAGCCTTTTATAAGCTTTGTATTATCACCTGATCTGAGTTTTTTTCACAAGACAAAGGCAAATTACCAAGTCCCTTAAGAACTTATGATACATTTCCAATTTTCAACTATCCCTATTTTATAACGCATAAATTCACATATCTATAAGTGAAATGTTTTCTTTAGAAGATGAAAGAAAAAAACCACAACATGCTGTTTTTCCTAGGCTGCAATCTGTTTTCTGGTTAAATAATAATAAAAAAAAGGGTGGTTAGCAGCTACAACATGTCAATCTTTGCAAGTAATTCCCACGCACAACTTCATCCTTTTGCAGACATTAAACATGGCAAAATCTTTTTGTACTCCTCATGTCTAGACTGATGAAGGAAGGGCACAAGCTACCAACAGACTCTTTCTGCTACTGGAAAGCCCATGGCAGACCCATTTGGGTCTCAGAAGGGTTGTTAAGGGTGTCAAACCCCTCTGGATTCATTCAACAGCCGAAGAAGACACGTCTCACACTGATTTCATACCTACATACAACTTCCAAGGATGGAGCAACCTGAGAAGCAGCACCCTGAGACCACATCAGAAGAGGCTGCATACCCCAAGCATCTCCTGACAGAGCTAAAAATCCATAAATAAAAGGAAATTTCAAAATAAATCTCTCTATTCATGATGCTACAACCCTCAGGACTGATCCTGGAAAGGGATGTGCACTGGAAGCAGGCTCTGAGCCTCTCAGCAGTTGGAAAAGCCTGTGAGCCCCCAAGGCCAGGAAAGACTCAAGACAAGCTAGAAAGCAATGTTCCACTGGTATGCAAGGAAACAAAGACAAAAAAGGGTTCAGGGGCTGCTCTCAGCTATTGACATCCGGCCTTTGCAAGTGTCCCTGCCCTGCAAGGCCTCCAGCACTCTGGGCTGGATGGAGGAGGACCTGCCACTCTCGGACACCCCGGCTGAAACGCGGCATTTTGCCACATCTGCAGCAAATGACACTTTGATTCATGGTGATTTTTCTTCTATACTCTTCAGAGCAGCTGTCAAATCCTCATCTGAAAGCTATTCAGCATGGGAAACTGCTTTGTCATGTCTGAGAACCTGTGGTCCCTGTCAGGTCCTGGAACCGAGTAAAGAACAGTTAGTCATGCATGCCCAAAACCCCTCAAAATTCTGCAACATTTCTCAAGCAGCATGGATGTGTTTTCTATGCAGCATCTGCTTGCTGTAAGTTTAGTTACAGCTACCAAAAAAGGGGAAATCCCCCAAGAGGACAGGAAATGCTCTTCTCATGAGGACCCACACATGACCAGAGAAGAGGTCCAGGTGGCTCTAAGGTCTCCCTGGAGCCTTTTCTTCTCCAGACCAAACAATCCCACCTCTCTCAGCCTGTCTCCATAAGAGAAGAGTCTCTCATTTCACATCTCTGCCATTACCTCATTAGTGGGGGTGTGATGGGGTGTCTAATGGTGTCTATCAGCAAGTAATGACCCAGAGGTTCCCCCAGCCCTGTGCTTCCACCTTTCCCCAGCAGCTCCTTGCACACTCCGTGGCAGTCACTTGGTTCTTGGACAACCGTGCCCACCTCAGGGAGCACCAACAGAGACATTTATCTGTTCATCTTGTTGCTCTAGGGAGAAGGTGTAAAGGCTCTTCCTTCCTGTGCTAAGGACAGGGGCAGGAGAGAGGTCTGGGGACAGACTGGGAAGGAGAGGGGTTTGTGTTGTAACTCCTCTTAGAAGATGCCTAACGCACTCTACTGCATTAAATATACAGACATTTTTCTTCTGTAGACGATGACCTAGAAACATGAGTAAATCAAAGAAGAGAATGCACCAAACTATTTAATCACATCTTCAGGGGAGAATGAAGCCAGTTAAGAACAGCTAATCTGCTGCTCATCACAGAAACTATAGTTTTGGACTGAGGGAGACTTTGGATCTGAGGTGAGGGTTTTATTTAAACCTTCTGTGATCATGTATCCCATTATGCCATCTGGTAAACTGCTTCTACACTTATTTATGCTCACTGTTAACACACATTTCATTACCATTTGGCTAGCATGGGCCTCTGCACTGCAGAGGTGGGCCTCTGCTAGCCATCATAACCATCTTCACCAGCCAGCAGCCAGGCTGGAGGGCACATTCCCTCCCCATCTCCAGCCAAACCATGGCACTTAAACAAATAATAAAAGAAAACAAAATAAAAATTGCATTCAGAGGTGCTTTTCTTGACTTGCCTCTAGGGACTTCAGCATGGGCAGGGAGCTGCTGTCCCCTGCCCACCCAATCCACTGTCCCCAGTCTGTTAATGGGGCTGGAGTCTCTCAACATCAAACACACACTAGGAAAGCTGCAGAGGCCAAGAGTGAGCGAGACACCAACAGTGTAGTTAAGTCATCTTTGGTATTAAACAGAAGCAGAGCACCTCATGAACATCCCCTCCAGCCACACCATAAAGCACAGGCCAGCATTAATAGGGTCTAGAGATGCTGATTGCTCTTGCAGGCTCCTAAATGGCACTTTGGAGGTGCTGGGTGCTCTCAGTGAGGAGTCAACCCACCATGTTCAAAAAAACTTCCCATCATCAGTGACATGAAAAGCAGTATGACGTGCTCAGCGATGACTGATGGGCTGCACAGCAGCACCTCGGGGTCATGCCGGAGCTCAGCACCTCCAGGCACGAAAAAAGACAAAAAAACTTGTTTGTAGGAATAGCCATGCTCAAAGACTGATACAAAAATAACAAATCTGTCATTCAAACAGACATTTGGAAACACAGTGATGGCTCAACAGCGACGATCTCAAATTCAAGAAGAATAACAGCTCACGATGTGTGGGACTGGGATGACCATCAGCACTTGCTGTCACTCACTAGCCAAAAAAAATCCAAGGATCACCCCAGAGCAGCAGCACTCAACAGCAAAGTCGATGTGATAATCTTATTATCACATTTAATGAAAAAACAGAATGCCTTTGCCATGAAACCGTTTCACCCCACTGAGCCACCTGTTCTTGGGAAGCACACTTTGCACCCTGACTGCCTGTCCCATCCCTCCCAAGGGGCACCTCACACACTAGGAAATTGGCCTGATATTGGAAAAGGGTTGCTGGAAAAACACCCTGGACCAACCATGATGCCAGCCCCAGCCAGGGAAGCGGTGAAGACAGTTGTGCAGAGAGGCTGTGTGGCAGGCAGGCTGTGGTGTTCTGCCAGTCCAGATGCACATCAAGTATTCCCCAAACTCATATAAACTGCAGGAATATGCCACAGCACTGACTATCTGTTTGCACTGAATTGGAAACATGATGGGAAACATCAAATATGTGCTTGATTCACACAGCAGAGAAAAGAAACAGCTTTATTCCAGCACGCTGGAGAAGCAGAAGCGGAGAGGCAGAAGCCAGCTCAACATGAGCAATGATGTGGAGGGACCCACCAGCCCCAATGGATGTGGTCGCTTGAGCTGCAGCAGAAGAATCAGGATGGTTTGGGTTGGAAGAGACCCTAAAGATCACCTAGTTCCAATCCCCTGCCATGGGCAGGAGCACCATCTGCTAGACCATCAGCACTCAGCTCTCCAGTGCAAAGGAAGAGGCCCTGCCGTAGCTTCAAATTGTGCCAGAAGCAGCCAAGGACTCCTCCAACCTTTCAACCAGCACAAGCCAACACAGCAAAGGACATAAATCCTTCCAGATTCTTCTACATCCTTTCTGAGCAGAAGGGGACACTGCAGGGACATCCCCAGGAGCCCTGCACCCAGCAAAAGCGAGGGGTAAAGATCCATGCCTGCAAGTGAACCATGCAGGCTGGTTCCAGCAGTGAGAAACCCCGACCTGTGAGGCGGATTGCAAATCTGTGTATTTGTTTTGGAAATAAAGGCATTAAAAATTGATGCCAAACACTGTGAATATTGATGAGCACGTTCCCAGAAGAGGTTTTGGAGTTACTTAAGCACCCAGAATTGTGCCGTCTGGATTCAGTGGCCTAATGGCTGCTGTCAGAAAAATCTCAAGTACGCAAAGCACTGTGTCACAGCCAGCACCACCTGCCCATCACAAGGGGGAAGATGAATTGAAGCCCAATGGGGTATTTAACACCACAAATATTTTGACTCAATCCATCACGTACACCATTTTCCACTCCTTTTGCTTTTTGTTTTGCTCACACAAGTTTAATGATCTCAAAACATTGCATATCCGTTCTTCCACTCCCCACTTAAACCCAGGCTCAGCTCCCTCCTGACCCTCCAAATGTCTTGCAGAAAATAAACTAATGCTCAATAAGTGCAGAAGTATGGCAGGCTTTTCCAGAGTGCCAGTCCATGGCTCAGCCAGGGAAAAACTATTTTAATATTTGAGGAAATTCCCAGCAATGCCTCTGATGGTGATGCCTCTGCCCCATCCTGTGCAGGGCTCAGAGCCTTTGGGGAGAGCAGAGCACAGAAATGAGGATGAGCTGGCTCTCTGGGCTCTCCAGGTGAGGATAAGCCCTCTCTGCAGCCTGACTTCCCATCACACAGTCTGGTTTTATTTCTAGCACAATCATATGAAAATGGACATCAACTGCTCATTTCTGCAAGCCTGGGAAAAGTGCCCATTTAAAAAGAAATAGGCAAAGATGCTTTAAAAAAAATGAATAAACTTCTTATCTCTCATTATGATGGTACTTTATGGCAAACAAACAAACACACTCAAGTGAGCTACTGAGAGGGTAAGAGGGAGCATCCATACTGCAATGGTTTGTCCAAAGTTTCTCTGATTTAAAGGGCTATTTCTTTCAGTTCTGTTTCTCCTATACTCTTCCCTATCACCAGATTTTTTTACTTCAAGCTCCACCATCTGCCAAACAGAGCAATGCTGAATGTACAGCAGGGTAAACAGGATCAGCGCTTGCCTTGCCATTGTTCCAAGCCAAGAGAAGGCTCTGGGGGAGCTCACAGCCCATGCCAAAGGTGCTACCACACAGTACTGGAAATATTCCCTCTTGGTTGCTTCAAGACTTTCAGCTCACAGCAAACCTACCTAGAGGCTTAAGAAATACAGGGGTATGACCCACAAAAGTCCTGCCAGCATGTCACAGGAGCAAGCTCCCTCCTGGCAACAGAGCCTGCAGCCTGCCTGGCTGCTGGCAGTGTGCATCACCCAGCCCCAGAGAAACAGCAGTGCTGAAAACACTGCTGCTCCCACAGACAGCCCGTGAATTTGTGGCTCAGTGTTTCCTAGAGACTGCCCCTCTTCCCCTCTCCCATCCTTCAGCCTGAGCTCACGCATCCAGGTGTCAAAAAGAGCCTTTTACAAGCTCCACAGCTGAGCAGCAGGGAGACCAAAAACCTGAATGAATCCAACATAAATCAGGCACATACAATCAGAAGCAGCAATAAAGTCTCCCTGCAGGTTACCAGGAAAACTGGCCACGTAAAGCACCGTGCCCCATGATACAGTTCTGAACTTGGGATCATCCCTGCTCTGCCATCCAAGCCTTTTTCATCCATCCATGCATCCATCCATCCACACTGTGAAATGAGCTTGTCCCTTCTGCTTAGGAGGTCTCTCTGCAGGAACAGACCAGAATTTGCCAGGCACTGGAAACCTTTTTGTCCAAATGCATCAGCAACCAATCTGGGTTCCTTTGATCCTACAGGTTAATGATGCTCCAGCTTTTCACCTCCTTTCAGGCTAGAGGCTCTGTTTGTCTGAGCAGACCAGCAGCAACCCGTCCCTCCCTCCTCAGATCCAATCTCTCCTTGCTGGGGTACCAGAGTCAGGCACAGCCCCTCAGCAGTGAGATTCTAGCACCTCCTTGGCACAAGGGTGAGGTCTGCACTGCAAACACCTTGCCTGATGCAACCCTGCACCATCTTGGCCTTTTCCAGAGCTGCATCCTGCTGGCAGAGCCAAACCACCCCACAGCTGAGCACTGCTCCCAGCTTCCCTCCAACCTCTGGCTCCCCTGAGCCTTGCCAAAGCATGCAAGCAGAAAATCAAAGTTTATAAATAGTGGTAGATGTTGCAACCTAGTGAGAAGATGCTGCTCGTACTTGTGGTTTCTACTGTCTGAAGTATCTTCATAGTGGATGCACAGCTCCTTAGAAACTGTTATTATGGATTTGAACACAAGACCCTGAAATCCAGGGTACCGCCTATAAGGTATTCAGACTATTTCTCCATGCAATAAAAAGCAAACTGTGAAAAATGACACAGAAAAGTCATACTACTGTGAGTTTCACTGGCTTACATGTGGATTTAGGTTACTTAATTCAGAGGGAAAAAAATGCTCTGATACTGAGAGAAACTCGCCTCCCCTGGTCACTTGAGATTTCTGGAGCAGCACCTTTTGCACTGCACACTCACTGCTTGGCCAGCACATCCTGTGCTCTGCTGAACCTTTCACAACATATGGTCTGTCTTATGTGCCCACTCCTGCACCTCACAAAAGCGACTTTCTTCTCGAGGCCTGATTTCCCTTCATTGCCACTTTGTTACCTTGAATTAAAATCCCTCAGTGTCATCTCAGCACCCCCCCCCCCCCACCCCTCCCACGTTTAGGTTTTAAACATTGGCATGGCTCAGCATCATCCCCATCCCACTGCTGCTCCACGGTACAGCCCCACTTGGCCCACCTCTTTAATTGTGTTAATTAATTGCAAGGGAGGGCAGCTCCCCAGCAGCAGCTTCCCAGGAGGCACAGGAGCATCAGCTCAGTGTGCAAGGGCTGGAGCATGGCTGGAAAAAAACAACCCGGTGTTTCTGGCAGGAGAAGGGCATGGATGGTCAGTGCTACAGACTGTGCTCCTCCTCCTACCAGCCCCGTGTGCTCCAGGACCCTAAAAGCCCCTGGAACCCCCAGTGCTGCACAAGAGCAAACACAGACACTGGACAGTAACGGGGGAGCAATGCCAAAATCAGACAGAGACAGCAGACTTGCATGGCTTCCTCAGCTCCTCTCATTAAACAGCCCCACAGGTGTTTAATTTTAAATTGTTCAAGCTGCTGTGAACAACTTTTCACTGGCAGAATCCAAAGCAGAGGGGTTGTGACTCTCTAGCAAGGGAAACTGAGAAAAATGTAAAGGAAAAACGAGCACAGTTTCATTCAGAGGTGGTTTTTTTCACACTCCCTGTGTGAAAGTTCACAGGGATCTTACAGGCAAAAGCCTGCCCACAGCTTGGCTGCCCTGTAACATCCCTGAATCCCACTGGATGCTATGGTGCCACCTGTAAGCAGTGATTGCAGCCCAGCAGGACGGAGCCCACTGCCAGGCAAGACTGCAGCCTCCTGCTCATACTCCTGCCTGGATTTTCCCTGTTTGAAGCAACACGACTGCAAGACCAGCACTGCTCATCACTGCTCTGGCAAGACGAAGAGCCCAGAATGCCACTGCCCTGGCCACACACTGAGGGCAAACCACCCACCGAGTCCCCTGCATCCCTCCGTGTAACTTTCTGCTCCTTGCCTTTATTTTTTCAGATAGGATGTTTTAGGATTGACCTTTTTTTTTTTTTTTTTTTAAGGAATATCTCTTATCCCGCACTCGCTTCCGAAGTATCTCCCTCCCAGCTGGTGCTGACTGGCAAAAGGAGAAGGGCTCAGCGCAGTTCCCTGCGAGGTTTTGCACCGATGACTCCTGGCAGGGCTGCATGTCCCTCCTGTTACATAACGACCTTTCCCATCAGGTGCTGGCTCCACTTGGGGTGGCCACGTTTGGGAGTAGTCACATTTGGGGTGGCAACGCTTGGAATGCTCACATGTCCCAGTGCTCTCAGCCGTGTGCTGCCAGGCACTATCCCCCCATCGTGACCAAACCCACCAACCCTGAACCACCCTCCCTTCTCCTTATGCCTCCCCCTTTGCGGCTGGACCTCTGCCCACCGGGCGGCACCCTGCTTTTTCCTGCCCCCCCAAACACGACACTCCTCCCGGGAACTCCATCCCACTCCCAGACCCAGCCCCAAACCGCACCTCTGCCCTCCCCAGCACCCAGGAGTGACCCGGAGCTGCCAGCTCTACTAGGGCTGCACCCTCCAGCAGTGACCTGCCTCGGGTGCCTCCATCACGTCCCTGAGCCCCACCGCATCTCCCTCACCTGCCTTCTCCCTGCTGCCCACACCCCACAGCCGCACCGTCTCTCCTCTCGCACTCCGTGCACACTCCTGTCTCAGCTGCCTGCGTTCGCCTGCAGGTGCCCCACACACCTGCACCCCCACGGCAACTCCTGCCCCTCAGAC
>VYXD01000737.1:170118-192663 GCA_013397195.1 Hylia prasina
GCCCCGCCCCGCCCGCCGGCCAATAGGCGCCGCGCAGCGCTAGCTCCCGCGCCCGCCAGGCGGCGCCACGCGAGCTCCCGCGCTGGCCGTCAATGAGCAGCCCGTCTGCCGTGACGTCACGGTCCGGCGGCCAATGGGCGCGCAGTCCCGCATGAGGTTACACCCAGCAGCCAATGAGCGCCTGCTCACCCATGAGGTCACGGGCTGCTGCAGGATGTCACACAGCACTGACCAATGAAGTTCCCTTCTCCATGAAGTCGTGTGATGCTCCTGGAAGTCACAGCCTGACAACCAATGAGCCCCTGCCTCCTCCATGATGTCAGAGGCAGCCCCAGAACATCACACCACGTCAGCCAATAAGCACCCACCTCCCCCATTATGTCACGGGCTGTCCAGAAACATCACACCCTGCCGGCCAATGATTGTCTTGTGCCGTTGTGAGGTCATGCATTGCTTTGTGATGTCACAATCTGCCAGTCAGTGATTGGCCTGCTCCCTGTAAGGTCACAGGCAGCCCTGCAACGTCACATGCTACTGCCCAATGAGCACCCTTACACCTGATGACATCATGGCAGTGGCACTCAGCCAGGCAATGAGCACACACCTCCCTGTGAGGTCACAGGCTGGCTGATGAGGCAATGCAGCCTCAGCCAATAACCACCCTGTCCTTCCCGTGGTCACCTAGAGCCCAGCCAGTGACCAGCATTGCTCTTCTATGACATCACAGGGCCAAACCAATGGGCTCACACACTGTCCCTAAGCGCCAGTCCCAGCCAACCAGCACCCTCCTTCCCATGAGGTCACGCAGCGCTCAGCCAATGGTCACCCTCTCTCTCTGTGAGGTCAGAGGCTGCCCATGGCGTCAGAGAGCAGCGCTGCCTGTGGGAGCGCGCCCAGCACCGCCGGGGCCGCCTCCCGCCCCCTGCCGTTAATGAGGGGCGGTAATTAACGGCGCCGGTGCCCGCGGGCGGAGGGAGGCGCTGCCACCGCCGGTCCCCTGCTGCCACCCTGCGGCTCCCAGGGCCCGGGCCCCGCCTCGGGGGGACCGCAGAGGGGACCAAAAACTGCGCCGAAGCCGAGCCCGGGCAGTGCTGGCGGCTGCTTTTTATGGGCTGTGAGTCAACACACACGCGCTAAATCCTAAAATAAACGTGAAACTGGGTCCAGCCTCACCTCGGAGCGCGCCGAAATAGCAACCGGCTCCAACAAGCCGCGGGAACAAGAGACCTCTCTCTGCCCTTTCCCCACCTCTTCTGTATCCGCCAGCCCAGGGAAGGGGATGGGGCACTGGAGGTCACTGCTGTCCCCCGAGGAGCAGGTGTGGGATGTGAAAGGTGTAACACGGGAGCAAAAGAGCTTTGGAGGATATGAAAGCACTGAGTAAGAGAACAAAACAGCTTCAGGTCAGGGTAGGGGCAACAGACGTGCAATAAACCAGAACAAAAACACATCAGAAACAACCCAGCAGCAACAAGTCCACGGAAAGTAAGAGTACAGGAGTGAATGAAAGAGGCCAGGACACACACACAAAAAGTTTGGTTTGTTTGGATTTTTTTTCCCTGAGATTTTTTCCCCTCAAACACAGGAGACTCAAAACATCTACCTTGAATGCAGCAGAGGTTAGGGCAGCTGCCAGCAGCAGCACTGGTGGAGTTGGTGCCCAGACAAGGTGCTCAAACCTCAGTTTAAACTTACCATGGTGTCAAAGCAGCCCCAAAAACCCTTCTCAACCCCTCCACTGCAGGCTGGGATCTGTTGTCCCTTTATAGGCAGACATAACATCTGCTCTCCAGCCCCCCAACCTGGAAGCCCATAACACCTGCTCTCCAGCCCCACACCTTCACTGCTGCCTTCTTTAAAAGGGTCTTCCTGAACTCTTGAGATCCAGAACAAGTCTCACATTTTACAGACACTTGATAGCTACCTCAAAGGGACAAGGACAATGCACAACAGACTCTCTGCAGACCCTCTCCCGGGCTTCTACTCTGCAGAACTCACTTTGCTTAAGTCCCCCCTCCCTTCCCCCAAGCATTTTTTCCAACCCTCTGCATCCTCTCCTGGCTCCTCTGAACTCTTCCCCCGTTCCACTTAATTCTACAGTCAGCCTCAGGTGATGCAGGTGAGACGCTGCAGGGCTTTGCCTTGTTCACTTCCCTGGGGATGGGCATCACTGTCCCCATGGCTTCACCCCACCTCTGTCCTTCCTTGCACAAGGAGCCCGTCTCCCAGGGCTGGCACCCCAAAGGCACCTGTAGGGTTGAGCACATCCATCACCCCACATTCAGCACTCAAGCTCAGACCTCCACCCTGAGGTGCAATAGGTTAGGAAATGCTCAGAAGCCAGTTGGGTTAAAGTGTGCACAGTAATTTATTTCCAAAAAACATATTTTTAGCCAGTCCAGGTACTACAGATTCCAGCCTGAAGCAACTGGAAATAGGAAATGTCAGACTTGTACAGCAGAGTGCTTTATTAGGTGCCTCACCACACCTCTTCCTTGCAGCTTGGACAGCCCTGCTGCAGGTGTGGATCTTCTGTTCCATGGCTCCAAGCTGAAGAACCCAGACAGGTTCAGCCCCACCACTCTACCCCTCCCCTGAAGGAAGCCATTCTTCAGCACTTCTCCAGGCCATTCCACACTCTCTAATCATACAGCACAATAGTTACAAAAATCATAAAAATACTCTACATTCTTATTAAAAAATAGAAATTAATACACAAGTTTCACACCAACATGTGCCAAGCACAGAGGTTGCACCAGCACACCTATCTCTGCTTCCAAGTGGAACAGAGGATCACCTCAATACTTTCCTTCCAAGTTAGTAGTTTCAGTGCCAAGCCTGCAAGACCACTCTGGACTTTATGGCCCAAAACAGGGTAGGGCAACACAGCTCCCAAGTCTCCCCAGCCCCAACAGGCCTGTGGTTGAGGAAAAGTGTTTAATTTGATGATGAATATAGAGACACTCAACAGCCACACAGGTTGCTCTACACACTTCTTCCCCCAGTAAACTTTCTTGGAACTATTTACACCAGGCATGGAGTAGGTCCAGGTCCCTTCTCCCTGCTACTCTCCAGACTGACATCCCGGACACCCTCCTGCTTGTGGCTGCATCCAAGAAGTGAAGTTCCACCTGGTGCCAGAGAGCCCAAAGCAGCAGCAACTGCAGAGCTCTGAGGCCAGAAGGCAAGAAAACCCTGTTAATTCTGCACGAAAAAAAGGAGGAAGGAACAGTAAAATGAG
Source organism: Hylia prasina (assembly GCA_013397195.1). Classification (NCBI taxonomy): domain Eukaryota; kingdom Metazoa; phylum Chordata; class Aves; order Passeriformes; family Sylviidae; genus Hylia; species Hylia prasina. The sequence continues at coordinate 173,360 of VYXD01000737.1, forward strand.
GAGGGTAACTCAGTCCGGGCATTAGCCAGAGGCTTGGCCTCCAGAGGCTTGCTGCAAGGGCAGGATTCTCCACAGGGCAGCATCAGTGCTTTGCAAACAGTACCCCTGGCAGTGGTGGCTGCACATTGCCTCGTGCCAGACTCTGGGCAAGTGTGCTCTGCCCTACAGCCTCTTCCAAGCCTCTCCCAGAAAGTCAGGGGCTCTCACAGCAGGAAAGTGTCCATTCTGGCCTGGCTGCTGCCAGAGGAAAACACAGAAGGAGCTGCAGATGCTGGTCTGGAGACCTTCTTCTTGCTCCTAACAGATAATGGGCGGATTTCTGCCAGGTTTGTCTGGAGGTAAAACTGTCAAGGAAAGCACAGATCAGTGCCCTGGGAACACAAGTCATCCAACACCTGTTGCAGTCCAGCCTGAACCATAGACCTGGGACCAGCCATATATCTGCATCCAAGGAAACACTCCCTGCAGGACAGGATGGGCTTTGCTACCCTCTGACAGGAGCAGAGCTCGGACACACGCCTGTCCCACGTGTCAGGGAACATTTCCCAAACAGGGGGTTTTGACTGGATATCAGGAAAGACCTCTTCACTAAACAGGTGGTCAAGCATTGCAACAGGCTGCCCAGGGAAGAGGTGGAAGTCCCTGGAAGTGTTCAAAAAGCAGGCAGACATGTTGGTTAGGGACATGGGTTAGTGGTGGGCTTGCTAATGCTGGGTTAATGGTTGGACTCTGATCTTAGAGCTCTTTTCCAACACTAATGACTCCCTGATTCCATGCTATCCCCTTGCACATAAACCAGCATTTTAACAGCGTATCTATTTGAGTTGCAAGACCTCCTGAGCCACTGTGCAGGTGAAGGCAGAGCAGCCAGAGCCTGCAGCCTCCCATGGCAGAGCAATCCCAAGGCAGGAGCAGCCCCACATCCAGGAGGTGAGCTCAGCCCAGCCACTCCTCACCACAGTGGAGCAGCAGCATCCCGCAGGAATGAGGGCTCTGGCTGCAGGGGCTGGCAGGTACACAGCCAGAAGAAGCTGTGCTACACTGCTGCTCTAAGATCTCAAGGGCACAGGCAGTCCCTGAAAATTGCACTGATTTCTAGCTGATGCACTCCTCTGAACCAGCCACAAGTGCTCTCAGCAAGTTCAGGTCCTTGATGCCTTTGCTGAGCTCAGATTTTTTCAGAGAGAAATCAGATCATTCCTTGAGGATCCCAAGTCCATTTTTTGTTGAGACCAAAGACAGGGAACAGAAATGAGGCACCCACAGCATCAGTAGTGCCACATAAGCCGCAGGAAAGGATACTGGCTCTATGAACTTTGTCCTGCCTCCCATGCCATCGTAGCCCGTCCTCACCTAGGAGAGAGAAACAAATGAGCCTGGAGCAGCACACAGAGCCTCAGCTACCTCCCATCATGCTGGTTAGGGAAGGGGGAGCCTTGCAGACCACAGCTTCTGGAGAGGGGCTAAAGGCACTTGGAAACACTCAGTACTTGCACTAAGCCCTCACTATTGGAAAAAGACAGACCCATGGGTATTCACAAAGTTTAGGAATATTGGGCACTTTTTCAGACAAGCTGAACAAGGCTTAGGATTTTGTCACCGGGATTGAGGAGTACAAGGAGAACACCCTAAGCTCCAAGAAAGTGGAGGAATAGGACACTGAGAGCCACTTAGTCTGCTGCCAGGAAGGGAATGAGCATCTGCCATCCCTGGAGCTCTGCAGGACTGGAAAGTAGCCAGGTTATGCTCCGAGATTTATTTTCCACACACTGTATGTGGCAAGGTAAAAGCCTCATTCACTTCCTCTTTCAGGGTCAGCTCAGGACAGAGGTGGCAGTGCCAGCCCGGGGCACACTCACCAACTGGACAGTTACACTCACCGAGCCCATGTTCTTGTGAGAACCCAGCAAACCACCGCAAGATGGTTTCTTGGAGAGAACAGAGTTCCTGATGAATGTTGGCAGGAGTCCTTTAAGAGCATCATCCTCCAGATCATCTGCCCCGTTCTGTCCCACAGAATAACAAGAAAAGCCCTTTAATCAGCACAGTCTGCTGAATGGAATCCACATATAGGCAGCACTAATAACACAGACAGCTATTTAAGGTAATGGTCACTGCCATACCACATGTCAGGTTGAAAACCAGCAGCTTCCAACCTCCCACTGGGGCTTATGTGGAATAGTATCCAGGAGGCAGGACACTGCCCCCAGCAAGCCTGGGTGAACAGAAGGAACCTCAGGTGACCCCACAGCCCTTGTGGTCAGCTCCAGGTGGGGTTTGTGAAGCACATCTAGGGCAGAATCATCTGCAAGAAGTACCTGGGTCCCCACCCTCCCTTCCTCCTGCCCAGTTCCAGGAGGCCTGAGGCAGCAACTGTGTTTCTAGGAGACCATCAAGAAAAACACTTTGAAGCACATATAAGTTCTATAGATGGGCCAGTCTATGGCCACAAGGGAGAAAATAGATTCTTTATACCAAGCTTATTAACAGCAAAATCAAAGAGGCGACACAGAAAAATCAAGATTAGTCCTTTTACCTCCACTGTTTCCTTCAGAACTTTCTTCGCCAGATTTACCACAGGAGGCCTGTAAGGAGCCCAAGGAGCAAATCAGCAGAGATTTATTGTTCAAGTGGAGCTGACAAGGACAGACAAGGCCAAGCAAATGACGACAAAGCTTGCAGCACGCCATCAGGCAGCTGGAGAGCTATCTGATCTCACATAGCAACTTCCAAAGCACTGAGACTTTGATCTCCTTTAGAAGTAGAAAGAGCAGGGAAAACTCACGGCTTTTTATCCAGCTTCTGCCTTTTTGTAGGGCCGATGGGAGCTGTGCAGGGCTGCTGTTCAGGCGTGTCCACGTCGTAAGTAGCGTCGAGATTGATCTCATCGCTGTGGGCTGGGCGGTGGAGCTTTGGGTGCTGCAGTTCCACAGGACTAGGGCTGCAAGGCCAAGAAAATCATCAGTCACTGGGCCACTGCCTGCCACCCCAGGGAAAGCAGAGCTGTACCCCACAACACTGAGTGCTCAGACAGCAGGGGCACCAGGAGCAGAGCCCCGTTCTGCTTACACGTCAAAGAAAGAACAACCAGAACCCCAGAGTTTAAATTCTGTGTCCCAAATTACTGCTCCCCCTCAAATGCTGAAGCACTGTAACAGCAGCACCTAGAGCCCAGGAATCACACTGACACGCTGCTGCTCTATGGACACAACCCAGCTTGCTCTACTGGGGTAATGGCATAGGCTCCTCAGGAAAGGCTGGATAAAAGCAGATGTTGTTTTTCAGGCTAGATTCCTCTGCCCAGCTAAGCTCTTTGGTCCCCACACACCAGTGCATGCTCATCACAAGGCCAACTCTAAAGCAACTAGAAGAGCAGCTTTAGGGATGTTTCCCAGGCAGGACACAGTGATAAAGTCTTTGTAAAAACTCAGGATACTCCTCCACCCCCTTTCTGACCTAAACCCTCCGAGGGTTTCCATATAAACCAAAGGATACAAGGAACAAACCAGCCATACCTCTGCAACACCTGCCAGACTAGTACATCTCTGCTTTCTCAGATAGTTAAACTGTCAGCTCTGGCTTTGAACCTGTCACCTCCATGCCTGTACTGTGTCTGAGGATCACTAACCTTTCAAAGACCAGCCGACTGAGTGTTTCTCTGGTTACAGATGGGACTTTCAGAGTATCCTGCAGGATGTCTATCTTCTTCTTCAAACTCTGGAGGGAAAAGGGAAAGCAGTCAGTGAGATAAGGAAAAATTTAGTAGCAGATACATTGCCCCTTTTCCATAAATCAGCATCAGGTGGAGCTCAGAGGTAGGTTGGGAAATTTAGTCACTCAGCAAAAGCCAGCATAACTCCTGGCTTTGCAGCTGCAGACCAGTCTGCAGTAACTGGCAGCTGGCCATGAGGAATGATATTCTCACCAAGATCTCCTTGTCTGCATTCTTCAGATCTTTCTGTGTGTTTTTTAACTCCTCCTTTGTCTTCTCCAACTCTGAAGTTGTTTTCTGCAGCTGCAAAACACAACAGAGTGTGGGTTATATTAACCTGGGTAAGGGGGACTGCAGAGCCCTGTGAGAGCAGTGTGCTCTGCACCACACACTACTTCCCCTAAGGGCTCAATTTTCCTGTGTCAGTTTGACCAATCTCTCCTGTATCAGTGCAGTCCAATCCCTACTCAATTCCACAAGCTGCCTGCAGAGGGATGTCCAGGGCTGCTTGCCCAGCATTTACCCAGCATTTATGCCTGACAGCAACAGTTCTTCCCTGCTCTAACACTTGGTGGCTGCATTCTGAATTCCTGCAGGACTTTGGACACACCAGAGCACAGGAATCACAAACCACAGGCTGGAGGATGGCTGTGCATCAGCAGTGCTGGCACATGGACAAGCCTGATTCAACAGGGAAGCATGCCAGCAGCAGGGGTCAGGAAATGGACTGCTACCACTTCAGACACTTCAGAGGGTCCAGGAGCCTGGGCCAGTTCATGGACTGTGGATACAGTCAGCTCTGTGTCAGCCAAGCCTGGAGCCCCTTGTGCACTGACTCGCATCCTCCTGACCCACACTGGCCATCACAGCTCGGGTCTGACTCAGCCAGGAGCAGCCTGAGCACTCAGTGTTGTGGGGTACAGCTCTGCCTTCCCTGGGGTGGCAACAACTATGGCTGAGTAACAGAAGTAGGCCAAATCCACCCACAGCTTCTCACTTTGTTGGCTCAGATACAGGGATGCCCCAGGGAACACCTGTGCCTTGGGAAGAGAGGCTACACACATGCATTTCACAGGGATGTGATACCAGACAAAGACAGTCCTGCCTGACCTGAGCTAACATACCCCAGCCAGGCCTGGAACAGGGGGAACACACCAGCAGAGGCACATCAGCATCCCCAGGCTTTTCACCAGCCCAGGAAGGCTCTGTGCAGGGCCACCTGGATGTCCTCACTGTGCTTTGGGAAGCTCTCCTGCCTGGGCACAGCATGGTGTGGGAGCCCTGGCCCAGTTCAGCAGGCTGAAGGCACAAGGCTGGGTGTGACTAGATGTGCCAAGCCAGGACTAAGCCCTGCTCAACTGACACTGGCTCCAAACCCCTTCCCACATCCTTAGGAGCCCAGTTCTGCAGCAGGAGCTGGCAGCTGAGTGCTCAGCAGTAGCCGGATGAAGGAAGTGCTACTTCCAGAACCCAGTGGGAGCAGTGGAGCACCTGTGTGCCTCTGCCTTCCAGCACAGGCTCCCTGCCAAACTCTGGTTGGCTCTTAACACGCTGCCCCAGCACTGTCCCCAGAGACCACCCTCCTGGCAACAGCCCACGAGCTGCTTGCTCACCACGTCATACCCTGACCCAGAAACCCCAGCCTGACCCTTCCACACACCTGTACCTATCAGCGTGGGAGAGGGTCACTGCAGAGGCCTTGGGCCTCAGTTATGGACAGAGATCTACAGACCAGATGTCACCCTGGCAACTGACACTCTCCCTTTACCTTATTATTGACAGAAAACAGCTCCTTCTTCAGCTTCTCTGTCATCTCACCAGAGATCTTCCGAGCCTCCTTCAAGTTCTCATATTCCCTGCAAAAAGACCCAAAGGGTCACACTGTTTGTAAGACAGCTGAGCCAGAACTTCTCAGAGATTAGCCAAGACCCTTAAATTAAAGCTCTGCATCTGCAGAGCCACCAGAGAAAACCCAGGAGACACAATGGCCTTTAGGGAACAAAGATAAGTGAGTGTACCAACACTGTGTCACACATTCCACTACACCACGGGGGAGAACAAACCTGCATGGGGTACCACCAGCAAAATGGGAACCAGAGACAGAGACATTTCAGTTGCCAGTGAAAAAGACAGAAAACAGAGCACAGCCTCCATGCTGGCAGCAAACAGGGGACTTTGCTTTAAGTGACTTTTCAGAGACTTCACACTACTGGCCATGCACATTCAATCCCAATTACACCACAGGGACACTTGCCTCATTACAGCTTTGTACCAAAGCTGCAGTTATTCAGCTGCCATCAGAATGGACACAAAAAAAGCTGTGTTTTTTCCCCAGCAGGACCAGATGGATACCCAGGTAGGGGAGGGCAGCAGTGCAGGCTTGCTTTGCCAGAGGCCACAGCTGCACAGTGCAGTGCCGCAGAGGGCACAGCCCAGAACTCTGCATCCGCTCGCTTTCCCCCAGGCATGAGAGGAAAGCAGAGGGAATAATCATCATCACTTCATAGGTGCACTGACAACTCTGGAGACGGTTCCCATGGTGACACACATGTCACTACAGTGACAAGAGGAACAGTTCAGTGTGACAGGCTCCAAACTAGGTCCCCAGGATCTGTCAGTCAAAATCCAGTGGAAGCCCTAAGAGGTGGCGAGAGCCCCGGAGAGCCCGTGTGCCCCTCGGTGCTCAGCAGAGGGTTCTCCCTGGGCACCCCCAGGACAGCACCAGCCAGCTGTGCCAAGCCTGCAGCACCTACTTTTTGAGGGAGACACAATAGATTGCAAGCTGCTCCACCGCTGCCTGCCCGACTCCCGTCTCTCTGATCATCTCCTCCACTTCTGGGCGCTGGCTCTGAAGCAACAGCTCGATCCTGCACAAAAAAACCCACAAGCAAACATATCCTCAGCTCATGAATCACAAACAGACCTGTGAAAGGGACAAAAGCCCTGCTTCCCCCACAAGGGGCTGGTGCAGCCTGAGCTTCTCCTGCAGACACTCTGGGTGTCATGGGAGAAGAGATACAGCTCCTTCACCTCAAGCAGGGCTTTGCACTGGGGAAAAGCAGCACTACTTGGACTAGAGAAGGGGCAGCTGTACACACATATGGCACATGGAACTGATGCCCAGCTCTTGGTCCCTATAGCCCTGTGTTCCTGGGCTGGCATTCTGCCCCAGCATCCTCTGATAACAGAAATGGCACACAGCCATGCTCAGTGCACTAGAGATGAGGCCAGTACCCTGCGTTGCCGCTCTTTAATGAGAGCAGCTGTTTGCAAACATAGCAGGGGCAAGAGGCATGCATGGCAGCTAAAGCAGCTGTTTTAAACCTTACAGGTAAGAGGATCCAACATAGGGACGTGTGTGTTGCAGCAGGCCCAGCAGGACCCTCCTGCCCTCCCCAAAAAGGGAAGAGGTGTGCAGCCCAGCCTGCCAGGCCCAGGGAGCAGCCCGGATCTCACCGCTCCATGGTCCTCAGCTTGTTTCGCAGCCGGCGGGCCTCCTCCTTTGAACTTCTGTTATCCTCCTGCTGCTGCTCCAGGAATTTCATCTGCTTCTGCAGGGAAGCAAGCACACACAGACCGTTACTAAGGCTCCAGGGGTTTTTGGAGAAACATCCCGGCTTATGCGCACTGCGGGCAGCTGGGAGCATGCATTGGCTCTAAATGCTATCACCACCTCAGCAGCCTGGGATTATGGAGAGTTGAGCTCCCTCCCACTGTACCCCCAGCTCTGCTCCCCATGAGCACAGCAGGGCCTCGGTGCTAATCACAAGGCAAGGCTGGAGCTGAAACCATCTCATAGCCCCTCTCTGCTGGGAGCGCTGAAGGGGCTGCAGATTGCCCTGCACACAGTGATGACAATTTGTTTTTCAAAAGCAAAGGAGTCCAAAGCGAGCAAACCTTGCGATTGCCTTCCCCTGCATGCACAGCTGATTGCTTCAGCCTCCCAACTCTCCTTGCCCTTAGCTGCTTAGAGCATAGATAGGAATGAGTGGGTCCCTTCTGGGAGACCTCAACCAAACCAAACACCCATCCAGGCGCTTCTCTCACCTGCTGCAAGCCTATTGCCTCTCCAGCAGTAACACAGAACCTCAGCTGAGCTGGAAATGCACACATCTGCAGTGTGGCAGAGGATGGGGATAGCTGAATTAGCACCATTCTAATGCATCTGTGCTGTCTAGGTTTGTGTGTGCCTGAGCACCTTGCACAGCAACTTTGGAAGGCTCTGGTTTCCGGACAGTGCTGATTCTGGGGCAAGGTCTCGCGAAAGATCTTTGCCTTGTAAAGCTCCTTCCCACACAGAAGTTCAAGGATTTTATTCACTTCCTGCCACAGAAACCAAACAGCTGTGAAACCACTGGGAAGTTGGGGAGGGACAGTGCTGCAGGCTCATGTGTCACTGTTGTTTAACTGGAGCCTGTCTTTGGCTTTTCCCTAACCAGAACTCTCAACACTTCAGATCCCCACAGCAGTGTTTTGTGCCTGATCAGAGCAGAGTCCCCAGCTTCAGCTAAGCTGAAACTGCAGCAAACTCACAGTGCCAGCAGAAGACAGGACCAGCTCACAGCCTTAACCTGCTTCACAGCAAGTTAAGCCTGTATTTTCACTGCAGAAGTTTAGTGCTTTAATCTTTAATGATGCAGTTTAATCCAGTGCTTGGCATTCAGCTGGAAAACCCCAGAAAAGATACCTCCAGGTCCCTAATCCTTCTGCCCTGCCCAGCTTTCATTAAAGGGACTCAAGCATACAGAGAGGGTTTTGCAACAGGGAAGATAAGCACAGAGCCTCCTCCAGAGGTGTCAAGGCACGAAAAACCAAGCACTGAGATACTGAGTTGGGCAGCAAGTACCTGCTTCCACTGTCATAATTATTTCTGCTGGAGTAGGGGGCATCAGAAGTATTCTGCCACTGACCTATCCAGAATCACACCAGCATCTATGGCACGGCCAAGATCCAGGCTGCCTTTACATGCAAGCAGATTGGATATGATCCCATGGCTGGGCAAAAACACTTGTGCTGGCTCACAGCGTGGCCTGCCTGGCATTAATTCCTTACTCTCTCTGTCCTAGTGTCAGGTAGATCTCCCAGATGCGTCCTCCCAAAAGAGCCCAGATGCAGGTGGCACATAGCATGACAGCACCACGACACATCAACAATCTCACTCTGGGCCGCTTGGCCTTGCAGGTCAAGAAACACGATGCAGTTCAGGATACTGGGTCAGACAGCTTGGGAAGTGCAGTAGATACCTCTCCCACTTTTCAGCCTGCAGCTCAAAATCCCACCTGCTTGCACCCCACCTTCTTGAGACAGGCACATCACCTTCACACAGCACAGACTGCCCAGCCCAGCACCAAGGCAAAGCTGCTCCAAGACACCCCAACAAAGCTGCTCCTGCTCTTACCCTCTTCCTCTTGCTGTTTACGCATAGTACATGACTACACTCTGAGTCACTGCACACTGAAGCACAAGAGGAATATTTGATCCCTGGACTTCACAACATTACTAACCTAACTGAGGCAAAACCCTGGCAACAGAACAGAGGCAGGAGAGTTAGCTGGATCAGATCCCACTCAGCTGAAGCCTGCAACTCCCCCTCCATATTTTTCAGTTTGATTTCTCCCCCAATCAAAGTAAGAAACTAATTTTCCTTGAATCCCGCTTGGCCTAAACCCATTTCAGAACATTCTACCTCAGGGAACCAGTGTTTCAGCAACGAGGTGCTGGGGCTAGCTCCCACACCAGATTCCTGCTATCACCTTTATGATCAGCACTGCCACTTCATTAGTGAGGCTCAGCCGCATTTCTCAGGCTGGGCTGGCATTTCTCCCTCACCAGGGATACCTCTGCCTTAAGCACCTGTACACAAACCACAGGCCTGTAGGCTTTTTATGCCTCTGAATCACCTCAGGCAGAGCACAAACAGAACCTTGAGTCCAGCAACAGCACTTGCTTCTATTAATCAAACCAAAATGAAAACCCAGGCACCAGATCCAAAATCTCACCAGCACCATCTCTTTATTAGCAGGATCTGCAGAGATCTTCAACAGAACTAACACTGACTGCATGATGGTTAGTCCTGCTGGGGACAGGAACGGTACCTTGAGAGAGGAGCACAGCATCTCTGTCTCTCCCAGCATCCTCTGGAGCGACTCTATCGTGGCATTGCGCACATCCAGAGTCTCCCTCAGCCCGTCCACAACAGCCTGGCATTCCTTCTTTTCTTTCTCTGGAAAGGAAAAAAGTAAAAGGTCATGGCCTGGTAACCCAGACTCCAGCTGCAGCACAGCAGCAGAAGCACACAGACTGCTGGCAGGCTCAGCTCCAGGCTGCCAGGATTTGGCCATTCCTGGAGAAAGCCATTTCTCTAAGTGCCGTCTGCACCAGGGTCTGTACTGAGCAATTGCTTCTCTCAGCGCCAGCAGGCTTCAAAATTTCTTCACAAAAGATAAAAAATTCCCTTTAATAGCTTTCCAGCGCCAGCCCTGCTAGCATTAAGATGATGTATCTTAACTCTTGCGTTTTCTCAAAGCCAGGCTTGCACAAGGAAATAATTCCTCTCGAGTTACACCAAGCTGTCACAGCTCTGGAGAACAGAGCTTTGTATCCATCCTCTCCACATGGAATCTTACATATCAGGAACCCCTTTGGGGGCCATTGGGCAGCTATATGCAGGGGTACACCAACCTGCTGCCCTCACCAACCACTGCACCTACATCAAAGGACAGGAGGCACTGACACTGGGGACACTGCAGGACCCATGACAGCTTAAGTAGATTCCCCAAGTGCCCACTTTTTCCAGGTCACAAAAGCTTTGCATCCTGCTGTCACCCCCCCAGGCAATTCAGGAGCAAAGCACACGCCTCTGACTGCCAGAGAGAAGGTGGTGGAAAACACCACCAGATTTCAATTTGTTTTGTGGAGACAAGGGAAGGACAGCTCAGAAAGCAACAACCACCATCAGGAGCTGCCTGACCTATGCAGGGAACAGCCAGCATTGCTGAGAAGCTTAAAGCAGTTGGGTAATGAGGGAAAGCAGGAACCCCTCCACCTATCAGAGCAGGGTAAAACCTTCAGCTCAGCATCTTCGGTCTTTGCTAAAATTGCCTGTGGCTCCAGCCTGGCAATAGTAGAGCCAAAGAGAGCCTTTCCAAAAGCTTGTTCTCCTTGCAAGCCATCCAATTCAAATTCTGCTTCCACATCCTGTGGAAGCATGACCTGCAGTGAAGCTTCACTGTTCAATCAGGGAGTAAAAGAGCCATGTGGGACCGAGGAACAAGAGGGGAATGTGTTCCAGCAGAAGCACGCGGGTGGCTTCTCCATTGATCTGAATAACCCTTCCCCACCCAAGGCAGTGCCTGGAGATGCTCCCTTGCATTTGCAGGGACTCCACACCCACCGAGAGAATTAGGGCTTCCCCCTCCTCCGTTCCCAGCTGCCCAGAGGCAGATGGCAGGACTCAAACCCCTCCGTGCTGCAGGAATGAGTTTTCAGCTCATTCAGAGTGCCTCCCACAGAGCCTGCTGGGTCTGCTCGGAGCTCGGCACCTCTCGAGCCATTTGCAGGCTGATCAGAGCCTGGCAGCTCCACAGCTCCTCTGCAACACACAGCTTCACAGGGAGAACTTATACACAGGAACCAGCAGAGAGCAGAGTACCCACAGCAAAGGAGGCAGGAGGTGGGAAGGAGCTTCACATTTCCAATACGAAAAGAGAATGGGACAGGGAATGTCAAATCCAACCTCTACTCACCAGAAGCCGAGAAGATTAGCAGGCCTTCAAGCAGTTTTTCTTGGATAATATCCTAGCAAGAATCCCAGCCACCTTCCCCAGAAGATCTGGCTCTCTACCAAGTCACTAAACTTAAGCAAGCTGGCAGAACAGGCCTCAGAATAGAGACGTGCAGACCATCCAATTCTGCTCTCAGGCTAAGGACCGAATCCTCAATCTACTGGCTATTCATGTCTGTCTCGTGCATGCAGGAACACAGAGGAAAGACAACTCTTGGGGCGTGGGTGAGCCCCCAGCATTCTTTAAACATTTTTTTTCCCCTTCTGCTAGCATGTTTTAGGATTTCTGTCACTTAGACTGACATTTTCCTTTTGCTGCTCATGACTCATGTTCTGATGACAGGCTGCCTACAGACGATGCTTAAAACCCATCGACAAGTCTCCAGGGCTTTTGCTTTTCCTGCCTCCCTCAAACATCCTCTAAAATTAAAGATGGGAAGATGGAAGTGCGCGCACACTGAACTCCGTCTGCTCTTTACACGACACATGTGGCACTGCAACAGCCAAACAAATCCAAAGCCTTCCCACTGTTGCTTTTGGACACCACCTTCACCCTCTCATCTGTTGGAGTGAATGAGCCTTTGCCATATGCAGCTGTGAGTTTCCCAGCAAGCAAACCAAGGCTTTTGCTTTCAAGCCTGCTCTGGATAGAGCTTTGCTGCAATTCTGTAAGGTTGTGGATTAGGAAGGGGGGTGCAAAAAAATTGCACCTACTTGCCTAAACCCACAGTGAACTCCTGAGTTATAGCAGAGCTGGGCCAGGCTGTGGACCCAGGCTCTGTCATGTAAGCTTTGCATCACCATAGGTGTTCTTGCCTCAGAAAAAACTCCAAAGAAGTTTCTCTAGTGAAACAGTTTGCAGCCTGAACCATGCCCTCGGCTTCAGAGAGGGGTGGCCTCTGCACAGGGGTTCCTGAGACCTGGGCAAGCCACTTGGCACAGGTAGAGTCCAGGAGCTGCTGCCAATCCCCTGCAGGCAGCAGGAACTCACCTTTCAAGGAGAGCTGGGCCTTCACCTTGTCCAGTTCATTCTGAAACACAACACAGAGAACCCCATTAGGAAACGCCCTGTGGAGATGCTTTCACCAGATCTTAAAATGACCCAAGAGATTTCTCAGCAGGACTTTTGGGCCAGGCAGGTACTAAGGAGCTAACATGGAAACAACAAGCACAGAGTTACAAGCCTGGACTATCACAGGAAACAGGAAGAGCACCTCCAACTGGCATTCTTCAGGGCTAGAAGAGAGGATCGCAGCTTCATCTTAGCCTTGTCAACCTTGTGTTTCTCACACTGTCAGTCATCCTGTTTTAGCTGAATAATTTTGGAAGGCTCTCGGGGAAACACAGGAAGCCAGGCAAGAACAATTTTTATAATGTTTTACCTAAACAAGGCAATAAGGGAGGGATGTTGCCAGACTAACTGGATTGCTGAGAGCTCTTTAAACTGAAGTGAACTTTAATCAGATGCAGGTGGGAGACAGGAGGGCACATCCAAACATCTGAAAAGGTAACCAAGCATGCACTCAAACATGCTGACAGGCACTGAAGTCACTGCAGTTCAGAATGTTGATATGAGCTAACAGCTCAATCGAATGGCTGGAAACAGATCACTGAGAAACCAATCCATAACATGCCAACTGAGAGTGCACAACATCTCCTGGGTACCACGAGGGTCTGAGGAACATCAAATATTTCTAACACCTTCATCAAGGATCAGAAAGAGGCAGCAAATGCCCCGTAGTTTAAATTAGAGAAAATGAAGTGATATAACTTAACACTGGCGAATAGCCAAAGGAAATGCAGAGAGGTTAAAAAGAGAGGCTATTTATATCTATATATATATTTAAAATAAAACCAGAGAGAGAAATATATGCAGGGAAAAGTCAACAGAAGATGACTTAAAAAGCTGTGTTAGAGAACTGCAGAGGAAAGCACATAACAAGTCAGGCAGGAACTGCAGTGGAATAAAACCACAATAAAATGCCAACACAGGCACACAAATCTGTGCAGCCCGGAATGCTACATGCAAATCTGAGCCGAGAATAGCACCAGCAGTGACCACAGCTCTGACAGGACTGGAGCTAGGCTCTGCTGGTGACAACAAAGGCAGCAAAGAGAATGGGGGATGCAAAGCTTGGTAAGCAGAATGGACTAAATGCAAAGCCTAGCAGAGCTGACTGGGATTTGCCCCAAGGGGCAAAACTGCTGGAGGGCTAATGTGGAATTAACTCTGCTGCAGGAACTGTTCTGAAGTAGCTTCCTCAGAGTCCTATTCAGGAACGATTAGTGAGCTCACAAGATGTGCTAATTATCATGATAGCAAAGAAACCCTAGGCTACTTCAGGCAGCTATGTAACATTACCTCATACATCAACTTAATCTGAAATCCCTCATCCTCCACCACAGCTCCTAAAAGCTGCTCCCAATTTTCTCTCCTCTGAGACAAACTCTCTCTGCCAGGCTGAGCTACAAGACCGAATTTTCCCAAGATCAAACGAGTATATCCTGACCACGAACAGACAGCTGTCCTCCAAGGCTTCTACCTTCCCCAGCAGGTTTACAGGCAGGAATCCTCCCCCCACCTCCTCTTCACCAAGCTGAAACCTCATTTGGAAGAACTTTGCATTCCCTAGATGAGAAGCAGCTCTTGACAGACTCACTGAGGTGTTACACCCCAAAACTCACCCTTTTCCTGCTCTGGGAACAGCCACATGGAGATTGCTCTGCTCACAAGGACCACCTTAAATTCAATATAGGCTAAACCCAGGTTCAGTAATGAAAGAAATGCTTGGACATTTAGCATGTGGTCTGCAGCTACTCCAGGGATCCAGGTTCCCTGTGGTGTTCCTATTGAAGTTTTATCCTGGGGATGGAAAGCAAAGCAGCCCCAGCACTCCTTTGACTATAAACACTTCAGAGTAACAGCAAGAGTGAGGAACAGTAACAAAGACAATTACTGTTCAAAAGATAATTTAGCTAATTCTGCAACAACAGGAAGGAGTTTCAGATCATGAGGGAGCTCTTCCGACCACTTCACTGGGTGCCAAAGATTGGTTCTCAGAAGAGAATCCCAAGCTTGTGTCCCCAAGATGACAAGCAGACCACAGCTACACACTTTGCTTTCCAGCACATCCTTTTCATGGCAGGAGGCCAAATGCTCATTCCAAGACAGCTGTAGGCTGCAGAGATACAGCTCCAGTGATTAGAGATGAACACCACTCCATGCCCAGGCTCTTGGAGGGCCAGGCAGTGGTTTATCACAAATCCTGGATTTTTTTTTTTCCAGATGAAGTTGCTTCTGGCTGAGGATGTCAGAAATTCTCATCTCATCCTCTGAAGAGCCCAGGTTTGGCCGACCATGTGTTTGCTTTGAACTGCTGCCTGGCCAGAATCAGACACTCCATGACAGACAGACCTCACATCTAGGTGGACATTAGTCCCTCACCCAATGTGAACAAGACATCTGTGTTCTTAAGGTACTCCATGTCCTCCAAAAACGAGGCAGCACACTACATGAAACTGGCGACAAACGTAGCAGCAACCTGTACAGCATGCACAGCAGTGAATACCCACACAAGCCAACAATCTGATTTACCCAGAAAAGTATTTGGTTCTTTCCCTTGGTGACCTCAGAGCCCTCATTAAGCAGGCTGTACACTGAGGCTAGGTGCTGCTCTGACAGACACACACAAGATTTACAGGAGCAGGAGGAGTTACCATTAAGCTTGTTGTGCAGGAGCAGCTCCACAGTCCTGCCCTTGAGCAAGGGAGCAGCTCTGCACAACCTGCCTGGAGCAGAAGGCTGGGGGAACCCATTTTGGATCCTGGGGTGGGGGTGAGAGAAAACAGGAAGATTTTCTAGGGCAGTTTTCTCCAGGCAACCCATTTCCAAGTCACTCATCTCGTTACATTTGTGAGATCAGATCTCAATATGTATGAAAGGAAATGTTTATCTGCTGCGAGGGCATGTGGCTCCCAGTGCCCAGAGATGCTCCTCCATCCTTCAGCACACTTTCAGCACACAGTTTTGTTACTGGTGATCCTGGAGAGAGACAGTGCTACTGACATTCTAGTCTGGCTGGCTTTATTTTAAAGACATACTAAG
Organism: Hylia prasina; assembly: GCA_013397195.1. Lineage (NCBI taxonomy): Eukaryota > Metazoa > Chordata > Aves > Passeriformes > Sylviidae > Hylia > Hylia prasina. The sequence continues at coordinate 188,960 of VYXD01000737.1, forward strand.
TACATATATAATTGTCATGGCAACTGCTAATTATGGTAATTGCTGCACATGCTGCTTCTAAACACAAGAGGGTACAAGCATCCCGTTACACCAAGGTCAACCGGCCACCCTTTTTTTGGAACAGATAATTCCAAGACAGAAGGAGCTCTGTTTCATCCACACTACACAAAGGAGAACATGGAACAGCCACTCTGTGTTTATCCCTACTCACACCCAACTCTCTGCACCCAAAGGTGGCACTTGGAGCACACCACCCAGCATCCAACTCCAGCCAGGATCCTGTCAGGACCCAGTCTCCACGTTGTTCACTGCTGCCGGTGTTGGCTTCAGGCAGTCCCCTTCCTAATCTCGCTTGGGAAATCATGACTTTATCATCACCCTGCCCCACATCCTTCAATCTGCACAACCAAACAACCTCCCTGCACAGCAGGGAGGAGGAGGTACTTCCTCCAACAGCCCCTTCCCTCCAGAGGGGTTAGCAGGGCTCACACACCACTGAGCTACAGATACCAGCAGCAATTCACAGCATCTGGGATTTCCCTTCTTCTGCCTTTGGGAACAGCTCTATACCCTCATTCCCAAGGGAGGAACGACAGTCCAATGTGATGTTGTTTCAGGAGGTTTCCAGGTAAAGTGAGAAGCAGAAGGAAGATCAGGAAGTAGAGGAGGCTCCTTGAGTCACCACGTGGGGTTTGGTCAGGGGGAATGCTAAATCACCACAGAGACGGATATGCTTCGGGTCAGAAACATGAGAACAGGAAGCTCCAGCTTGGGAAGCACCTTCTGGCAGAGGACCAGCAGGCCAGGCCACCCTTCCAGGAGGCTGAAGCATCACATGAGTAAAGAACCCCTCTGTCAAGTTACCTGCAAGGTCTCAGCATCCGGTGCTGCTTGCTCCTCCAGGGTGACATCAAAAAACAGCTTATTGATGATGTGTCTTTTGCTGACCTAAACACAGGAGACAGAAGAGTTTGACAGGCACAAATATGGAAACGACGGATACGGAAGACAGATGGAGGGGGAGAAGGTACTGTCTTGTGACAAGGCCATGAAAGGCAAATCAGATCACGTGTTTGACACCATTAGTGGTGATGCTCTGCTTCGGCTCAACAGCACAGCAGCAGACCCCCCACTCAGTTTCTGGGAGTGTGACTCCAGCCAAGCTCCTGAGCCGCAGCAGAAAGATTCAGACATTTCTGAATCCAGCGCAGTCTGTTCTCTGGCAGCTCAGCCCCAAGCAGCTGATGCTGAGCTAACATGATGCCAAATCCTAAGACAGAAGTATGTGCTGCTTTCTGCAGGCAGAAGGTGCTGTAATTGAATTTGATAGCTCTCCACACCTCCCCCATGCAGTTACAGCTTTGTGTTTTAAGTATTATATACAGTCATGACACCAGCTAATTGCATGGTTACTGCCACATAAGATGTTATTTCGCGATAACTCCATGGTAACCCAGAGATGTAAGAGGCAGAGAAGAACAGAGGGAATCAACAAGTCAGGGAAGGAACAAGGGCCAAGACCTTGAGAGGAGGAAAGAAGCACGAACACAGAATAAGCCCAAGCAGCAGCTGGCTAAAAATTTACATCTGAGAGCGAGGAAACATCTCCTGCAGCCACTATGCACCAGGACCTACTGGTGGCATAAAGGCTGGTAACACAAGGGACTTCAAAAATGTTCAGATCCCAGTTAAGCCAATGGAAACCCAAGTCTCACTTCTCTCCCCAGCCATTCTTTTTCTCAAGGGAGGGTCGAGTACTGCTAAGCCAGGAGGGGTTGTAAGGCCCACCTGACAGCAAAGGGCTGGACATGCCAGAAACACCAGTCAGGTGTTCTCATTAAGCCCTTGCAGCCCCTCCTGTCATCATGCCAATACTTACCCAGCCTAAGTAAAAGCTGTGAAAACCTGGAACCCCTTTTGAAAAGAGCTGCAGCACCAACAGAGGCAGGGCACCCTCAGCCCACTGCAACCAGAAGGGCTGTGGTGGGGAGTTCATCTTCTCAGCCTCTGGGGAGTCCCAAGTGACAGAAAATCCTTCTGCTTTTTACCATGAGCCTTTTTCCGGCATATCCCCTGGCCACAGCTCCTTGGTGCCACTGCAGTGACTGTGCCACAGGTGTGCACAGGGGATGGCTTTACCTGGTTTCTGCACTGCGGGCATGTCCGGCTCGGTGCAGTGTCAAACCACTGGAGGAGGCTGAGAAAGAAAAGGAAAACATACAGTAAATCCTTTAAGTCCTGGAGCACTGCTTCCAGGGGCCATCCCCCAGCTCCCCAGGAGACAGCAGGATCTGACTCCTCCTCACACAGTAAAGCAGAACCGCAAACCTTCAGTCCAGCGGTGTGGCTGGCAGGAGCTCAGCGTACCACACGCATGCTCCACCCGCATCTCCAAAACAATTCCTGGCTGAATTTAGCATGTGAGCGTATCTTTAACAGGGCAGAGCTTTTGCAGAGCTCAGATCTCTCTGGGAGACAGGCTTTGAACAGCCGCAGCTTCGCAAGAGCGAGTGGACCCACACGCGAGCGGCTCTATCCGGATGTGACAGCTGAGATCCCAGCCCAGTTAGCTCCAAGGGGTGCCACTGAACACGGATCTGCGGAGCGAGGGACACCGGGCTGGGCTCTGCTCTGGGACGATGAATGTAAACCTGTCAGGCTCCCCTGGAGAGCCACTAATGCATTTTGCAACCAAGCCATCACGTCACACAGGAAAGGTTTATTTTGGGAGCAGGGTAGTGATTTGGAGCTGGCAGGTTACCTTTGGAAGCTCTGCCTGCTCTGCTGGCTGCTGGAAGAGAGCAGGCCCGAGCAGCACTGCTGAGTGAGAAGTGACAATCACACCCGTGGTCCTCTCCAAGCTCGTTAGCCAGGAAAGCAAATGCCCACCCTCTCCCCACACAAAGTTTATTTCCTCAGAAGAACCATTTCCTTTCAACACAGACACTTGCAACACCGTCCTAGAAAAGCACGGAATTGCCAGGGCGGCTTCACCATAATCCAACAGCACTCCCTCCAAACACCCTGTGACACTGGCTGCTCCGGAGAAGGGAACCTGCAGGCAGCACGGCGATAGAATCACAGAATCAATTAGGTCGGAAAAGATCTGCGATCACCGAGTCCAACCTATGACCGATCACCACCATATCAAGTGCCACATCCAGTCTTTCCTTAAAGACCTCCAGGGACGGCGACTCCGCCACCTCCCGGGACAGCCCGTTCGCATGTGTAATCAGCACACCCCGGACTGCTGCGGCAGCTCCGTGAACTCCTCAGAGCCCTCGCGCGGGGCCACAGAAGGTGCCCGTGGCTGACACCCCACGGCCCGGCCCGACCCCCTCCCGCCCCGGCGCTCACCAGGCCTGGTGGAAGGTGTGCCCGCACGGCACGGCCGCCACGTCCCGCTCGTTGTCGAAGAAGTCGGAGCAGATGGTGCAGTGTGCGCGGATAGGCATGGCGGGGCCGGGCGGTCGGCGGAGCTTAAGGGGGGCGGTTCGAGAGGGTCGCGGCCCCGGGGCCAGAGCAGCCGCGCGGCGCCGCGCGGTTTGAACGCGACCGCGACCGCGCCGCTTCCGGCCCGCCCCGGAAGTGACCTCAGGGAACCCCCGCGCCCGGGCCAAGGTAGGGCGGGGTTGAGTGGGCGTGGTCTCTGGGGCGGTGCCTGACGGGGCGGGGCACGTGGGAGTGGGCGGGGCTCGCCCCCG
>VYXD01000737.1:208393-254741 GCA_013397195.1 Hylia prasina
CCGGTCGCGGGGCAGGCGGCACGTCACCTCGTTCTTCAGGACGTTGGGGTGGCAGTCGCGGCCCCCGACCGTCATGGTGACGTTCATGCAGGTGGCCACGGCATCCAGCCCCAATTGCTGCCCAGACAGAGCACCGTGAGCTCGGGGGTCCTGGCAGTGGGACCCCCTAATCTGGCTCACCCCACTGCCACACGTACGTGCACCTCGATCTCGTCATCGCCGGGCTTGAGGCGGAGCCGCCTGCCCTCCTGCTCGAAAGGGTAGACCTTGGGCCGGGAGAAGTAGCGGAGGCGGAACAGCCACCGGCCGTCGGTGCCGTCCAGCAGAACGCTCAGGTTCCCCAGCGCCACCTCCACCTTGGTCTCGAAGGGGAAGGCTGGGCTGTGGCACAGCAGCAGCTCCGATGCCAGCGGGTCCTCACACTCCTGCAGGCAGGGAGATGCTGAGCACCGGCTCGGAATGTGCCCAGGGGATTGGGGTGAGGTGGGCAGGGCCGTGGGGCAATGGCCCCACACCCCGGTGCTTACTGTGGCTTGGGTAATCACACCACCGGCTTCAAAGCGGATCTTGGCGCGATACACAGAGTCCAGGTGGGTGCCGATAATGGTGACCAGCGAGCCCCTGCAGTGGGCAGGGATCAGGTTTCCCGGGGTGCACATGGTCCCCAGGGTGCCTGCAATTGCCAGCACCTCATCCAGCCCAGCCAGGGCAGTGGGAGGACAGGGCTGTCCCCTCACCCAGGGGAAGGGAGCCCACGCACTCACTCATAGCTGCAGCTGGGGAGGACGGCGGATACAGTGGGGTCAGGGCGGTACTGGAAGGGCACGGGGGCTGGGAACTCCTCCCCGTCGATCCACAGGGCTACCCAGGCTGCGCCCAGGCCACCAGCGGCGGGAGCCGTGCATCGGATTGTCCCATTGCCCTGCCTGGAATCGCAACAGCCGTGGCTGGGGGACGGCGGGACTGCAGGGGCTCGCCGTGCCCGTGCTGGGGACCCTTCTGTGCCAGGCGGCGGCAGGGCAGGGGTGTACCTGGGCTGCTCAGTCAGGGCACACTCGGAGCCATTCACCATCACCCGCCAGCTGCTCCCTGCTGAGAGGTGTCTGCCATGGAGTGAGAGGTGGGTGCCACCCCCCCGGGGCCCGAACGGGGGGTGCAGGGCACTGACGTGGGGCTCCTAAGCAGAGATGGGGTCAGTGGGATGGGTGAGTGAGCCAACCCCCCCAGAGCCCTGCCAGGGGCACTGCCAGTGTGGAACCATACCACGAAGACGAAGCCACCGAGGGTGGCGGAGCCGTAGACCCGGAAGCCAAAGGGTCTGGTGGGTTCCTCCACAGTGAGCACCACATTGGCTGGGCCCCCCACTGCTGCTGGCCCCCCTGGATCCAGCTCACACACCAGCACATCCACAAACTCCTTGCGCCGTGAGGTGGGCAGTGGTCTGTGGGACAGTGATGGGGGATCAGCCCCAGGCTGAGGGACAAGCCCCAGGCCCCTCTCTGCTGCTGTTCTCCCCCAGCACCACTGCACACCTGTAGCTCTCGCTCTCCTCCGGCAGCACGGTGCAGCCTCGCCGTCCCACTGCCACCCGGTAGGCACCGGGAGGGCTGTGGCTGGGGTCAGGGTCCAAGTAGGAGCGGAAGGTCATTCCACAGAGCGTCACCCGTGTCCGACCCCGCAGCGGGGCACTCCGGGGATGGAACTGTGGGAGAAGCACTTGTGTCACCCCAAGCCCCCAAAGTCCAGTGACTGTTGAGGGTTCAGAAATACCCTTCTCTGAGGAACACAACACCCATCCCAGAGAGGGGGTCCCACCCCATTTGCCACGTCCCTCCCCATCCGAGTGCTTGGGAGGTGTGAGGAGCAGGGGGACGGCAGCGCAGACCTACGTCGGTGAGGACAGGTGGGCAGCTGTCCTGGACCCAGCGGCCGGTGCACTTGTGGCGGCGCCTGCACTCATCCCTGCACCAGCCACAGCCCATGAAGCGCTTGGCCTGCAGGCAGTGCTGGCATGTGGAGAAGTGGCGACAGCCAGGGCCAGTGACGTTCAGGAGCCACACCTGGGGATGGAGAGTGGAGGTGAGGGGGACACATGGAGCTCCGTGCCCACCCTATGCCCTTCAGACCCCCCCTCCACTCACCTTGGTGCCAGCAGTGAAGAACAGTGAGTGGCTTTGCAGCCCCATGGCACCTCGCACTGGCCCCGGCTCTCCCAGGGAGAAGTTGGACAAGGTCAGGAGGTAGGAGCTGGAGCGCTGGAGCACCATCTGCAGCAGGGCAGAGCAGAGGGCTGAGCATACCCCACAGCCTGCCAGGACCTGCCACCCCACCCGACCGTCCATCCCACCTGGAAGACGCGTCCTTCTGCTGTGCCCAGGTGGGCCACAGTGATGTCTCCCATGGCGGTGACGAAGAGGGAGGTGAGGAGGACACCTGTTAGCTGCCCGTTGAACAGGTCCACTTTGTGGGAGGCAGCAGGGATGAGGGTGGGCTGATCCCAGCAGCTGGTGTTGACCACCGGTGCTGAGAGGTTCACCTGTGGCCAAACATAGGGTGGGTGACTTAAAGCTGGCCCTGGCAGCCTGACTCCCACACCCTCACAGGTAGGCACCAGCTTGAGCTGTGAGATATTTTAGGGCAGCACCAGATTGCTTAAGTTCCCCTCCAGACTGGGAAAATTTGGGGGAAAAGCCACATCAGCAGGCCCTCCCTCAGTCCCCCATGTGGCGTCAGATCCTGCCCTCCCCTCCCACCCCATCTGGATATAGTTATTCGTGCTGGCACCACAGGATGCACACTTCAATCCCAGTCCTCCCTGACCCCTGGAGCTCGGCGAGGGGCTGGGGTTGAAGAGGCACACCAGGAGCCATCGGGTCCCCACTGGACGACCCCAGTGCAGAGGGGCTGCGGTCCACTCTGAGTTTTCCCCTGCCACAGCGTGAGTCAGCAGCAGTGAGCTGTCTGCTCTGTGCAGGAAGAGGAGGGGATTTGGCTGCACCTTGCCCTGAGCCTGGTCGAGGACACCAAAACTTGTGTCATGTGCTGGGACAAGGGGGCCCTGCCGGGGTGCCCACCCATCTGCATCCTGCTCGTGCTGGGGCTTGTACCTGGGACACGGCGTTCCTGCCCCGCGGCTGCGGGAGACGAGGAACCGCAGTGACTAATTGCACTTCCGCCTGAGGTTTATTTGCCCAGAGAAGGCGGTGGCTGTGCCTGGGGGACAAGGCAGGAGCGGCCCGCACCTCACACACACATCTAGTATGCAAAGCACCAAGGCCCTGTGGCTTTCCCGGCCCTCCACACACAAAGAAGCTGGAGAGGGTGGCTGGGGTCCAGGGACAGTCACCACGGGGGCCGGACTCAAGGCTCCCAGGGAGGCCATACCAGGAGAGGAATTGGCCCAGTGCATGACATGTGGCAGTGTGCCCATGTGCTGGCAGATGTACCACTGAGGTGGGGGGCTCAACAGGATCCCCGCCCACATCCAGCTCCCCAGTGCAGCCGGGGCTGCTGGAACAGCACAGCCCCTGCAGCAGGTGGTGGGTGGCTGCTGGGCTGATTCACACCTGGCTGATACTGCTCTCCCCCTGCCCTACCCCACCCCACCATCCATCCTGCTCTACCGGTGTTTCCCAGCTCCTGAACCCACTTTCTCCCATCCCGGTCAACTCCCACGGCTGGATGTGGCGCAGGGTGGAGCACTCACATTGTGTGGGCAGTACTCCACGGGCTGGAAGAAACTGAGCCCCCGCAGCAGTGGCTGGTGCCCGGTGCCGCAGCACTTCTCCATGCCCTCCTCCATGGCCTGATTGAGGAGGCGGAGGGGGAAGGCGCAGACGGCCGAGTTCTCCTGTGGCACTCGGCTCTCCGGCCGGCTCTCAGCAAAGGCACCGAAGAGAACCGTGTTGGTGTCGTTGATGCCGAGGTCGCGGGCCAGGCGCGCACCAGGGCGGGCAGTGTGGGCTGCCTGCAGCACGTTGTAGGCGATGTCCCTCTCAGCATCCTCCTCGCTGCCGCGCCGGCGCCGGCGCTTGGACTCAAAGCGGCAGTCGAGGACGAGCTCGCGGTAGCGGCGGAGGTCGCGCTCGTGGGTGCTGAGCCGCGCCAGGCGCGTGTGGTACACCGTCGATCCCGGCCGTTCTGGCTGCACCATCAGGAAGTAGACATGGTCCCCATCGGCAAAGGAGTGCACGTAGTGGATGGTGTAGTTGTTGCGATATTGCGGCAGCACCGTCAGCCACTGGAAGTCGTTTGAAAAGCCATCCAAGGTGCCCTTCAGGCGTCGGACGGACACGGACTGTGGGCTGTACTGTGCTGCCACACTGCTGTTGATGGTGGAGCCGAGGTAGAAGAAGGAAGCATAGGAGGTGGCCACCACAGTGGCACTGGTCCCCAGTGGGCTGGCCACGCAGTCAGGGCAGAACTCAGGGCTGTTGCCCATGGCTGAGTACAGGCAGTGTGTGGCTGTGATGGCCACCTTACCGTCCTGCACCTCCAGCTGGTGCTGATAGCACAGCCCATGCCGTGTCGTGCCACAGCTGTACAGCCACGGCTCCAGAGGATCCAGCAGCAACAGGACATTGTCTGTGTCCTCAGGGCCACCTGTGGTGGCTGGGCACAGGTGACAGATCTCACACTTGGCACTGCCCACTGGGCCGGTGATAAGGACGGAGAGCAGGCGCAGCTCGGGGCTGACCAGCAGGATGCGGTTGCGGACGGCAACAAAGACGGCGACTGGACCGTCGGAGTCCGTAAGGACAGCAACATTCTGGATGGAGCTGCCAGCATCGAGGCTGGGCAGCGTGTAGGGGATGGAGAAGTTCCTGGTGGAGCTGTAAGGGATGCGGGGACACTGCCAGGCACCAGCACCCAGCAGGGACAGGGTGAGCAGCAGTGAGGGGCACACACAGCACAACTGGCCCATGCTGTGCAGTATCACTGGTGTAGGGTTATCGATGGTGGTGAGCACCCAGCAGGTTCAGAACATGTGGAGGATGGGACACCATTGCATCTGCCAAAATAAAAAAGAAAGGGTTTTACCTTCTTATTTTAGGTGAGGACCCGGGCACAGTCACAGCTGAGTGTCAGTTGGGGTGCCAGGACTCCCAAGGGCCAGATGATGATAGGTAGTGCTGAGGGAGGATCAGTCACACCAAACCTCTTCCGAAATACCATGAGTAGGAGGTGATGCCAAGCTGCCTGTGGCAGAGGGACAAATCTTGCCTTCTGCCACCTACAGATGCTGCCTGTCACCCTGGGGCGTCTCTGCCCTGCAATGACCCATCCCGGGAACGGGGATAGGGACCCTGCCAGCCCCGGGACAGCAACGGGGAATAGGAATCCCTGCGGAACAAGGACAAGGCCCCCCCCGCCAGCCTCCCGGGACTGGGACCCCGAACTATCCCCGGCCCCGCCGCAGCTCACCAGGTCCGGGATCTCCACTGGGTCCGGCTGCCCCCGCCCCATCCGTCCGGTCCGGTCCGGTCCGGTCCGATCCGATCCGAGCGGTGCTGGGCGGCAGGGCGCTCACCTGGGCGCTGCCGAGCCGTGTCGTGCCGTGCCAGGGCGGAGCGGAGCAAGGCCGGGACGGAGCAGGCGAGGCGGGACGGGACAGGGCGGAACGGGGTGGGCGGGTCCTGCCCCCGCGCCGCCCGGGGCTCCCCGAGAGCCGGCACCGGCACACGCAGCCCGGGGGGACGGGCGTGTTCGGGGGAACACGGAGATCGGGGTACCCGGAGGGTCTCTGGGCACTCCCGAGGGGACGGGCACGGCTGGGCACGGTGCCAAAGAGGCGCACGGGTCGGCCCCGCTGATCGGAACACGGGGGCAGGGCTGGCACAGTGCCTCGGTTGCCCGCTGCAGGTCCGGGTGGCCGTCGGGGGATCCCCGTGGCTGGGAGGTGGCTGCCCCCAGCATCCCTGGGTACGAGTGGGGTCCTGCATGTCGGTCCCCCCTGGCCCCTCGGCCGCAGCCCCCAGCCCCGCTGCCACAGGGGTGGCTGACACCCCGACACACGAATTGAAATTGTCGCTTCCCTAAAGTTCCCGCGGTGGCACCGCGTTCCCTGCTGGCTTCCAGGCCAACAGGGCAGCCTTGGCGGGGGGGTCCGGCAGGCTCAGCACTGGAGTTCCCAGCTGGGAAAAAGAGCAAGGCTGGGGGAGCCACAGCTTTGCCAAGGGCAGCTGTGAGGGCTATTTCTGTTGTGCCCATTCTGTGTCTCATGTCCCTTTTCTCCCTGGCTGTCTGCAGCAGCAGGTTGCCAGCACCTCTGGGAGTGACTGCTGTTCATAGGGATGTGGAAAGATTCTTTACATCCCGATCCATACATGGATTTGGCCTCCAAATGCTCGGCTGCCCTCGGACGCTGGGGGCATGAATCCCAGCCTCGCACACAGACCTTTCCTCCAGGTGAGCAGGGCACTGGGGACTTTGGTCCCAGGAGAGGCTGAGCCTGCCGAAAATGCCCTGTACCTGCCGCCTGGCCAGCCCCGGCCCTCCCAGGCTCCCGCCCCGTGTTGTGTAAGGCCCGGCAGTTCCGCTGGCTCTGGGCCTTACCCAACAGCTCCTTCCTCCGGCTGCGCCTCTGCTCGGTTTCGACATGAGCTGGCCGCGGCCAGCTCAGCTCGGGGATTTCGCCGCTCCCAGTCTCCAGCCAGCGCCGCCTCCTGCCAGCACAACCCCGGCAGCCTCGAACCACTCCCAGGCAGTTTTCCCGGCTCCCAGCAGATCCCCGGGACTGGACTGCGCCTGTTCCAAAACTTGGAACAAACTTCCCCCCCAACATGGTCATCCCCCCACTCCAGTGAACATACAGGAATGCAACAAGACTTAACTTAGGGTCCAGATAATGTTTATGAGCAAAGACAAGCGATTACACTCTGGCAGGAGCATAAATACAGGAGCAAATCCCTGTGCTAGCCCTGCTGGATCCTTCCCAGCTCCCTCTCTGCAGGGGTGTCACTCTGACAGCTTTGCCCCTCCTCCAACACCTATTCCAGCACTATTCAGACAGCCCCAAAACATGGAGTTGGGCCGTTCACAGATGCTCAGCCCCACACCAGTGCCTGGGGTGGTCAGGGAGATACAGGAAGCTCAGCATAGCTGGCTCGAGGGGCTTGGTTTGGGGGACAGGTGCTCGTGTGCCAAGGAGAAAACTCCCCATGGGCTGGGGAGCACCATGGCCCTCTGCCAAGGGTGGTCTCCAAGGAGATGTGCTTGAGCTGCCCCTTTAGGGTGCACTACCCACAGCCAGAACCACGAGCCCACAAGCATGCTGACAAACACCCTGGCTCTCTGGAGATGCTCTGTGTCCCTGTGGTGAGCTGGGCAGAACCCTGCTGTCCCAGCTGGGGCAGGCTGACCCACCCTGCCTGCCAGCATCCCCAGGGACAGACAACCTTTTCACAGCCACAATGGGAAGGGTCCAGGCTTATACAGGTGCCAAGGGAGCAAACCCGCTCTGGGACTGCAGAGGCTCCCTGGCACTGCGGGGGTCCAGATCCCCCAAGGCAGGGAGAGGAGCAGGGTGTGCCCCAGGCCAGCCCTGTCCCTCGCCTGGACGGTGCCACCCGCCATCTGTGGGCACAGCAACATAGGGGTCCCCTGAGTGCTGCCACATCTCCCCTGGGGATGCCCACCCTTGGCACAGCCACAGGATGTCAGAGAAGGGAGATGCCAGGCACAGGGAGCTGAACACAGGGGCTCTGCCCCCCTCCAGTAACCTGGGGTACCAGCAGCCCCACTCCAGGACCCCCACAACAAGGGATGGAGCTGGGGACTGCAGAGGAAGAGCAGCCCCCCAGCTGGGGCACTGCCTGCAGCTGAGATAAAGTCCTTTTCATCCCCTTCCCTTTCCCTGTGCACCCCATCTCTAACACACAGATTGGACAGTCCCGCAGGTGGGGTTTCCCTGTGCTCTGGGGTGCCACCATGCCCTCTCCCCTGGACACACAGCCCGGGAATCCCTGGGAATGGGCTCCCCAGCACAGCGGGGGCTCTTCCAGCTGGCTCCATGCCCTGGGTGATGCCCGTCAGTACGTCTGGGGCGTGAGGATGAAGAGTCGGTCTTCCTCCTTGCGGATCCACTTCATGAGCTTGTTGACAGCATTGATGGCGCCAGCCTTGGTCCCCAGGGGACTGTAGCATACGTAGAGCTCAAAGGCATTGGTTACCTGGGAGAAGGAACAGGACACATGATGGGAACAGGACTGCACCCCACTTAGGGCTGGCAGTCCATCTTCCCCCCATGAGCTACCAGCAATGGGCAGAGGGGCTCCAGTGCAGAGACATGAAGCTGCAGTGGGGTACCCTAAATGGGTGGCATCTGGTTTGCTCAGAAGTGGGAGAACCAAACTCTGGGGTTTGTCCCCAGAGTGGGTTTTCTCCACAGCACTGAGTTCACAACAGGACATGGCACAGCCCTTGGTGCTGGAATTCACCAGCTCCCACTGCCACCCCTGCCTGTCCCTCTGTCACACAGGGGTAGGCTCACCCCCAAAAGGACCAAGGCTGGGGTCCTCCCTGGAGACCACAGAGCTGCTGCTGTGTGGTGTTACCACCCCCCTTCCCCACCACACAGGACCAGAAAAGACAAGCTTGCCAAACCCCACCAACGGCCTTACCCATGCCAGGAGGTTCTCGCGGGGGCCTGTGAAATAGATGTTCTTCAGGGGCCTTGGAGAGTTGTGAGCCCGACTGTGCAGATACTGGTAAAGCCCCAGGAGCCTCTCCTTCTCCTCCTCCTGCACGTAGGGAGCCTCAATCTCGGGGCTGCAGGAACACAGCACCCCGTTAACCCCCTGGAGAAGGGGCTTGGCCCATGCCACATGCCACGGCCTTGGCCCAGTGGCTCCCCGGGGGCTCACCTGGTGAAGAGCCCGGAGCTCTTGGACTTGTAGATGAAGTGCCGGAGGTCAGGGATGCCCACCTGGGCGACACTGTAGAAGGGGGTGCGCAGGGCCTCCTGCAGAGCGTGGTGCACCCCCCGCCGCCGCAGGCGCTCCTGGAAGCGCCGCTTGCAGTCGGACACGGTGAAGAAGTCCTCACGGTCAGTGGAGACCAGCAGCAGGCACAGGTCCATCTCCTGCTCCAGGTAGGAGATGTGGGCATGGAAGAAACCGCTGGAGTTGAACTTAGGGAGGCAAATGGGAGTCCAAGCTTCACCCTCCCGGAAAGAGGAAGAAGAGCTGATGAGGTTGAAGAGCAGATGGAGGTCAATGGGGTGAAGGAACTGATCCTTCTTCCTCACGAGAGACACCAGCTGGTTCCCAGACAGCAGAATGGAGAAGACCAGGCTCTTGGCCTTGGCCTGCTGCAGGCTGCTGCTGACAGCGTCCCGGACGCTGGCGGCCAGGGGCAGGCAGCGCACGGCGCCCATCAGGAAGCTGGGGTCGTGGGCCATGAGGTCCAGCAGGTTGTCGGTGATGCGCTCGGAGCCAGCCAGGAGCCGGCGCAGGTCATAGTTCTGCTTCTGCTGGAAGATGTGGTTGAGCTGGGTCCAGGTGAGCAGGCTCAGAATCTGGTAGTAGATATAGAGCAGCTCGTGGGCAATCTCCTGCTCCGACTGCCGGGTGCGTGCCACTGCCACCAGCACCAGTGGGCTCCTCCGCACGAAGACCACCTTGTAGCCATCTGCTTGGGAGGGAGTCCCCGGGGGGCCAGGGACAAACCTGTGAGCCTGGCTCCCCGGGGCTACAGCCAGGCTGCAGCCTCTCCTCACAGCAACCCATCTGCCCCTGGGGACAGTTGACATGGCCCACGGTGGCAGGCGAACGGATGGGCAGGCTGTGACCCCCCCATCCCATTCCCCCCCAGGGCGGTACCTGCGTGGATGGACCGGATGGCGTTTTTCTCAGCCTCCAGGAAGGACACCAGGGCCATCATGACGCCCATGGTGCTGGACAGGGCCTCCTCAGAGCCATAGCGGGAGTACACGGGCTTGCCCGCCTCGCTCAGCACGAAGACGTGCTTCCGGTGCAAGCGCCAGGCGTCCATGGTCACGTCCTCCTCCTCCTTCCCCGACAGCACTGAGTCACGGCGGGTGGTCTGTGGGGATGGCTCCAGCTTCCCCTCCTTGCCCGGCCTCATCTCTTCCTCCAGGTCGAGGGCCATGCCCGTGAGCTGTGTGCTCAGCTCGCTGAAGTCCTTGCTGATCTGCTCCATGCTGCTCTGCTCGGCTGGCTCCCCCCGCCTCTCCTCCGGGCTCTGCACCGCGGCCGCCCCGTCCTCGGGACTGGTCAGGTCCTCGTAGGAGCGGGTGTGCACGAACATGGCTCCCTCCTGGCCCGCCCCTGGGAACAACGGGCCATGCAGCACCCATCCACGCGTCCCCCATGCTGGAGGAAGGATGCAAAGGGGGCCTGCCTCCTCTCCCCATCCCACAGCATCCTGGGGGTGCGGGTCCTGCTCTTGGGGAGTCATGAGTGGGCCCATCTCCCCCTGCCCACAGGGCTGTGGAGGTCTCAGCCCGCATGAGGAGCTGCTCTTTCCCCCCTTGCTTCCCCCTTTGGTGAGCTGTGCTCCATACCTGGCTCCGTGCCCTGTGCCAGCCCTGGCGTGGGGCTCTCAGACCTCTCTGCGTGCTGGCCATCTCCCGGCGCCAGGGACCCATTGGGCACTTCCCAGCTTTTCTTCTTGTGGACATCTGCAGCCATTCCTCGGGGCAGGACCTGCATGTGACCCACAGTGTCACCCCTGTGTCCCCTCACTTTCAAAGCAAGCCCTGAAATGCTTTGTTCTCCAGCGGGGCCAGGCCAGCACCCATGGCCCAATTCCGCTGGCTCAGCAGGCAGCACTGAGCCCTGGTGAGATGTCCATAAAGCTGCTGTAATCCATCAGGATTTCCTCTCTCACGCAGCCCCAGCTCTTTCCAGTCCTCTGGCCACAGCACCTTTCATCCAGGCTTGGCCCCGATTCCCTCCATGAAAACTTCTCAGCCTTCCTGTGCAGTGAGGGGGAAGGGACACAGCCCTGGATGGGGCTTGTCCCATACATTTGAGATCTCAGAGGCCTCTTGTTTGCAAAGGGAGGGGTTTATGACCCTCCTTGGACCGGGTTATGTGGCTGTGACGAGGCTGGTGACGCTCCTCCTGAGCTGGCACATATGGCATCACCCCAGGGGCTGGGTGCCCTCTCCAGCAGAGGCCATGCCTCCAGCTTGCTCCCTCCTCCTTTCCCTGGGGGAAAACCAGCCCAAAAGTGAGCAAAAGCAAAAGCAACAGGAGGCAGGCAGGCTGGCTAGGAGCCTGTGCCTCTGAACCCAGCTGCTAGGGAAGCTCTTGGAACCTAGGCTCTGCTCTTCTGCTTCCAATCCCAATTAATGCTGCACCTGGGGGAGCCAGACTAGCCCCTATAAAGTGGGGGAGCCAGACTAGCCCCTTACGTGGGGGAGTTCATGCAGCCCCCACCCCCAAACCTGTGACAGCTCTGAAGGGTGTTGGGGAACTGGTCAGAACTCCATCCTCCCCTGAGGAGCTAAATCCTCACCTCACAAAATCCTGTGACAGCTCTGGAGAGTACTGGGGAACAGATAAGGGCTCTGTCCTCATCTGGGGGAGTCTGTGACAGCCCTGGAGAGTGCCGGGGAGCTTACTGGGATCCCGTCCGCACCTGGGGGAGGCAGACAGCCCACTAAAATCCTGTGACGGCCCTGGAGGGTGCCGGGGAGTGGATCAGGGCTCCGTCCTCACCTTTCCTCCTCACCCTACTGACCTTCCTGTAGGCGAGACTCACCCCAGGACCCACTCCCGGCCCATCACGGACCCCTCCCGGCCCAGCACGGACCCACCCCGACCCTTCCCCCTTCAGCGCTGAGGTGTCACCGCTCCTGCAGCCCCGACACGACTCGGGCCCAGGACCCCCCTTAAGGACAACGCGCAGGGACCCACCTCCGCGGCTCCTCCCGGGGCCGCCCTGCAGCCCCCTGGGCACGGCCTAGGAGGGTCGGAGAAGGGCTCGGAGCCGGCGGCGGGCGGTCACCTCCCGCCCTACCCCCGGTCCCGGCCCCGACCGCGGCGACACCCCCGCCATCGCGGCGACCCGCCGCGGGACATCATGGGAGTTGTAGGCGGTGCGTTCCAAGGGGGATCATAGGAGTTGTAGTCCGTGAGCCGCAAGGACCCGCCTGAGAAAGGGCGGCAGGGACGGGGCGACTGAGACTACAATTCCCAGCACCCCCGGGAGCCCGCGGGGAGGAGGGAGCCGGAAGTTCCGGGTTCTCGCCGTGGCGGCTGTGGGGCCTGTGCGAGGCGGGAGCGGCGGAGCAGGAGGAGGAAGAGGAGGTGATGAGAGACTCCCGGGAGATAAAGGGGATCGCCTGGGATAAAGGGGATCTCGCTCAGTGGGGTGAGAGGGGCGAGGAGTGTCCCGAGGGGCTCCCGGAGTGGGCTTGCCCGGGGTGGAGGAGGGGAGGCTGCGGAGTCTATGAGGATGGCGGGGGGGAAGGGGTGTCTGTTTTGGGGTCACCCGCGGTGCAGGAATAGAGTGAGGCTGAGGGCGGCTCGCTGCGCGGCGTGAGGCAGCAGGTCCTGGCGCTGTGGGCCCGCAGCTGCGTTCCATGGGTTCACTGTCTTCATCAGGACCCCAGGCCCCAGTGGGATGTGGGTTGTGGGGTTGGGATGCTCGGCCCCTGGATCAGCATACGGTATCCCACGTAGTAGTGTTGGGGCCTGCCGTGTGCATATCATTGTCAGCAGTTGTGGTGTTTCTTGGTATCTCAGTGTTGTTCTGAGGCCCTGATCAAGATTAGGGCCTTTTTTTTTGCACCAGGTCATATGTGTGTCCATCTCGGAATGCTTGTGGTTGTAAAAGGGATGGACCAAAGCGGGCCGGATTCATGCTGGGGTGCAGAGGGATCTGATGGGAGCTGTGTGTTAGTGGATGTAATCCCAAGTGATGGGCTATATGGGATTTTGGGCTGTAAGTAAAGGCTCAGGTGGAGGCAGGATGTGGTCTGGCTCTGGTGAAGGCCAGGTAAGGCGGTGATCAGTAACGACTGGGAGTGATGACAGTGACCTCCCATGCTCTGTTTTTTAAAAGAATTGGCACCTCAAGAGGCTGGTATTGCTGCTGTTGTTGCTGTTGTGTGGTGTTACTTTTGGCAGTGCTGCTGGAGGTGGAATCCACTTTCCTATTCTGGCAGGGTGGTGTGAAAGTGGTTCCCAACATTCACTGGTTGGGAATGCACTTGTGAAGTCCTTTGAGACAAGCAAGGTCAGGATAGTAATGGGGTGGGGTGTGTTTTAGAAATTCACCTGATTGTCTCTACTACATGTTTTTAGAAGCATCATACAGATGAAAAGTATGCACATCTCCTTTTTTTTAAAATTAAAATCCTCTAGCCTGACACCTATGAGAGCCAAAATGGTTCCCTCTTAACTTCAACATTGGCTATAACTGGCTTTCTTGGCTACTTGCAGTTTCTGTAGCTTTGGGGAATAGTTTTCTTGTTTTCTCTTGTACCTCCTGCAGTACTTGGATTTCACAGAGGCCTTTTCCTTTCTTCAGCCTTACAAAAACTTTACTGGGTACAGAAAGTTGTTCCACAGCAAACTGCTTCCTTTGTGCCTGTGTGTAGTTCTGTGTTTGATTTCCTCGTGCTCTATAAATACCAAGTCTTGGCAAAATCTGTTTGAAGAGAAGCTCTGAATATCAGAGTATTTTTCTGAAAATAGCACCCAGTCTGTCACCAATTACCCTTCTCTCCCCCATATTTGGAAAAAAAGTGTGAAGTTGGGTGTAAATTGGTGAGGAGATACTTGAGGGCTGTGCTGGCGTTTCCCACTTGGCCCCTTGACAGATGTCTTTATTTAGTCCTCGAGAAGACCAGTTGCTTAGTCTGGCTCAGCTGCATAATTCCCATGATCAAAGCCATTATTTTACTGTAGCAGGATATAAGTTGGAATAAGAGATCCAAGAGTTTGCTGTCAGGCTTGGCATGTGCAGTTTGGGAAGTAGAATCAGGAACCTGCCCGGAGCTGTCCGGGGCAGCACTGGGGAGGGCAGGGGCACGGTCCTGAGGAAGTCATTGGGTGTAATTTCCAGGGAGCATCTACAGCTCCACCAATCTCTCCTAGGAGGGCTGTGTGACCACCAGTCACTGGAGGAACTGAAACCACAAAAGAGCTTCTCCTTGTTTAGTTGTGCCTTCTGTATCTTCGGTGGAGCTGAGGCTTTGCCACCAGGAATTAGAGCCAGCTGGGGTAGGAGTAGGGAAAGATGATGCATATCTGCCTCCTGAATGTTCAGGGTAATTGTAACAGCTCATTATTGTCCTAGAGAGCTCTGTCCATCTGGGCTGTTTCCATCTCCTCAAACACTTGGTTGTGACCAGAGTATGACAAAACTAATGGATGCACAGTTCCAAGCACGCAGGTGGCTTTTTGCCATGATTTGCTGTTGGCCTGGGGTGTCTTTGGCAAACAGCCTCACTCACACTGACCTGTCTCCCAGCATTTACCTGTGAGCTGGGAGGTGGGAGCTGAGCTGGCAGGTATCTGCCCGTGGCAGAAGGGTGAATCCTCACGATGTCTCATCATGATGTGCTTTTTTTGGAGCAGTTGTAGCAGGGTGTACCTTCAGGAGATCTTGGCATCAGTGGAAGCCAGGCTAAGACCCTTCTGTCCCTGTCCTGCAGTCTGCTGTCACCTTGGTTTGTGGGGTTGTGTGGTAAAGTGTATCACTGAAGTGACCTGGGTTAAATATAACTCTCTTCTGAGGGTCATGCATGGTGCAGACCCAGAAAGGCACAAGCTGGCACAACTCACACCCGGTGCTTTGCCAAAGGCGGAGGCGGGGAGCAGATCAGGCTGAGTGGGGGCTGTTGGAGCCAGGGTTGCTCCCTGCGTTATGGAACCATGACCTCACACTCAGGGAGGTTGCTGCATGGCTCGGTGGCTCTGTGCCAAGCCTTATAGCTGTCCAGTGGTATTTTTTTTCTTTGTCTGATAATTTGAATATTATGTCTAAACAGTTCCCAGCTGGCAAGGGATTTTATTTTTTTTAAGGCGTTGGTAAGGTTGTTGACTTAAAGGGAACTGGAGTGGGGGAGGGAAATCCAGAAGGGACGAGCAAGAAATGCGAGGTCTGCAGGCTGCAGAAGGTCTTGGATTAAAGGACTGGCTGATGACAGGAACCATCTCCCTTTGCCTGCCCTCGACGTGAAGGGGGTGCAGTCTTGGTTCTCTTAGAAAGTGAACTTTTCCTTCTAGAAAGATGGAGGAAATCCTTGGGACCAGGGCAGTTATTTATCAAGAGCCATGTAAAGTGTGAACAGTCTGGTACTCTCAGGCTTGAGTGGCCAATGGAATGAGCTTGTTTCTTTGAAAGTGATGTTGGGGTGGATGGATCAGTGGTGGTTGCACAGGTTGCCTTCCTCAGCCTCTGCATGCTTGGTTTCTGCCAGAACCTGCTGTCCCTGTCTCCCACCTGAGCCTTCCCTGGCAGGTGGTGGACCCTGGCAAGAGCATGGACTCTCTCTTGGCACAGCAGCTCCCTCAGCTCCTTGGCACAGACAGCTGCCAGCAGCGGCGTCTGGAATTGCTCCCTGGTGAAGGGCTGTCATAACCTGCTCTGCTGACGTGCCTCACTATGGCAGTGCTGACCTTTGGAAGGAAGAAAAAGCAGGACTTTGTGTGCCTTTCTTTGACAAGAGCTGCTCTAGCCAGGCCTGGCAGTGACTGTCTGTTTTGTCCTCTGTCCCCTCAACCACTGGAGTTAAATAATCCTGCTTTGTAACAGTGTGTACACACCAGGTCTCCCAGCCTTGGTCTGGTGGCATGGCAGCCCTCCTGCACCCCTGCAGCAGCATTGGCCAGAGCAGGTTTGAGTCCATCAGGTTGCCGTCTCCCTCAGTTTTCTCCGTGCTCTGCTGCAGCCTTTTTTTTCCTTTTGGAAAGACGGAAGTACTTCCTATTTCAAGTCCTGGCTTTGGTTATCGCCAGGAAATCCTCACCTTCTCTGCTGGTGGGAGGAAGTAGATGAAATTTTAGATTTTTGTTGAGGCAAGTGTTACTTGCGTCACTCCGCTTGATGAGGGCAGCGTTGGAGAACAGTGCCTGTCATGATTATCGGCAAAACCTCCTCCGTTATCTACATACTTCTGAGGGCAGAGTATCCATGGTAGACCAAGAGTGGTGATCATTTCCTTGAAGAGCAAAGGGCTTTTGGCAGAAATAGGTTGGATTAAACATTAATTGCAGACTGTTGTTCGGCAGCGGTCCTTGTTGTTTATGGATGGCGGCGTTCTCACATTTCTAGCTGCACCCTGAGTAGTGTCAGACAGCACAGCATGTTGGAAAGCTCTATGTTAATCAAAGCAGATAACAAATTGTTTGCCCACCATATTGACAGTTTGATTTCAGGAGTAGTTTGACGCTTACAAATTTGAACGTGGAGAGATGCAACACTTGAATTCATTCATGCCTGAGCGTGGTCTTGTGTATCTGTGGATCCTGATCAGATGTTACACACACCCCTTCTAGCCAGCAGTGTTTTTCTCATGTCAAGTGTGTTCTTTGCCTTGTGGCTTATCATCATGTTGTTTCTTCAACAGGTTGTGGTGTCTGGGTGTTGTTAGAGTGAATTAACCATTTCTGGAAGCCTACCAGACAAGATCAAAATGTGGGGAGACCATCGACAAGGCAACAGAATGGGATCTTTTCGGTAAGCACTTGAATGTATCGTTTATTTCAGGAACATTACTTAAATACAATAAGCCTTGGAAACCCTCTGTTCACTGTTTTGGTAGAAGTTGTGAGGTCTCTATAGAGCTAGTAGTGATTGCCAAAGAACAGACAAGTTAATTGATGGTTTCTGCATTTCTCTGAAGTTTTTAATTTAGTTTTTAAGCAACAGCTGCTTTTAATATTTCTAGTCCTTCTCCACACCACCTTTTCTAGTGATACTTAGTTTAGTTGTGGTGAGCTAAGGTGATGTGCTATGTGGCTTTTGGTATTATGTGCTGTTAACACCTGTAAGAGAAGAAAATGAGTTCACAAATACTGACACATTCATTGCGCACACGATTTTGTGAAAACTTTGAGAGTTTAATTCTTTCCATGAGGTTAATAAGTACATATATCATAGAATCACAGAATGGTTTGATTGAAAGGGACCTTAAATACCATCTTGTTCCAAACCCCTGGTATGGGCAGGGACACCTTCCACTATCCCAGGCTCCTCCAAGCCCCATCCAACCTGGCCTTGAGCCCTTCCAGAGATGGGACATCCACAAACCTCTCTGGGCAACCTGTGCCAGGGCCTCAGCATCCTGACAGGGAAGAATTTACTTCTGGTGTCTAATCTAAACCCACTCTGTTTCAGTTTAAACCAATTCCCCATTGTCCTACCACTACATAATTGCAAAAGGTCTGTATCCCCTTTTACTCCTTTATAAGACATTTTTGAATGTCACTGCAACTGTTCTAAAGATTCAAATGCAGCTGACCTGCACAGCACAATATTTTTATTAGTTTGTTTATTACTTCCTCTGGTTGTTGCTGGGACCTGTGTTTGAAAGAGAGCACTGGGTATAAAAATGAGGCAACCAAAATCTAGAATTTTACTCTGTTGTGCATAATTCTTCTGTCCTTTGCTCATGTGTGCCCCTCAGTCCCTTGAAAATCAGTGTGAGAAAGGTACTGGTTATAGCATGCTTTAGGTTTCTGCATTAAGAATACTTCAAATAATTGTCTACTGTAATATGTTGAGAAAGCTGATGAAAATCAGTATCCTCCAGAACATGTAGTAACAATGTTGATGAGGGAGTGATTGTGTCTTGATGATATCAGTAGTGCTGTTCTGATGATTTTTAAGCGAACTTTATTTGCATAATTCTTTAATGTATTGGGTGAGGAATGCTGACCTTGATCCAAGTTTTAATTGATATTCTACATGGTGGTGAAATGGACCGTGTACCTTAGGAAATCTGTGTATGCTGTGATTAATCTTGGTGAGTGATTCTGTAGTGAAACTCAGAGTACAACATGACTTGCTGTAGTTGCTAAGGAAATGTCTACTGCTTTGGGTAACGTTTGGTGTTTTTTTAAAATGTGCTGATACTGTATTATTCTGGGTTTTTTTAAATTTATTGGAGCCTTGCTTAGATGAATAATCAGATAGTTCCACCTCAAAAAAAAAAAGCCCCATTGGATTTTGAAGAACTGCCTTAAGAGTGAACTTCTTCCTGAGCGTTTTTATGGAGGTATTGGGAGAGCTCATGGCCATAGTCTTGTGAACTTGGTGTAAGACAGTCTGGAGGCACGAGCACAGGAATATCTTGGATGTTGATTGTTGGCAAAGTCCTGTGAGGCACCTAAGTGTCTGAATTGATGGCTTTCAGAATTTGCCAGTTCGGACTCCAGCACAAGGAAGCATAAATGGGTCTTTGTAGCCTGTCAGTGAAGCCTGTTTGGTAACCTCTGCTTTCATGTGCCTCAGGATGATGTGTTAAGTTAGGTGTTTCCACACTGCCTGGAGAGCTTAAGCTCCTGGGTTCCTCACAGGCGTGTGCTGGTGATGCTAATGAACCAACACACCAGCTGCTGGCACCTCAGACAGCTGTAGAGCTGTGTGCAGTGCAGGACTATGTGGATTGCTACCATCATTAACCCATTAATATTGCAGGTATTCCCTGTTGAGTGCTTCTGGAAATTGTGCTGAAATGGGAGCACCCAAGTTTACTTTCTCCCACCTGTCGTATGCTGCCTCATCTTAAACTGCCAAACATCAATATCTTCTGCGGATCTTAGACTGTTACACAGCTCTATAAAAGTTTAGAGAAGAATGTGCTGCTGTGTAGATTTCAGACTCTTAAGCACGTTATGAATAATACTGTCTTTATTTCTACAGTGGGAGCCAAGAAGAAAGGTTTGCTCCCGGGTGGAACAGGGAATATCCTCCTTCCCTTGATAGTCTTGGTCAAGAAAGACACTCTGGCAACTTCTCTGGCAGAAAATCACTTCCTTTTGATATCCAGGCACTCTCAGGCCTCCTCAATCCTCAGTTTGCCAACAGAGAGGAACCTTCTTTCAGCTATGGAGCTAGAGATGGACCACGTAGTGACTTCAGAGGTGGGGACGGGCACCATGATTTCAGGGGCAGGGATTTCCCACCATCTGACTTCCAGGGCAGAGATGAGTCTCAGATGGATTTCAGAGGTAGGGAGCCACCCCCTTCTGAGTACAGAGGCAGGGATATGTACTCTGGAGACTTCAGAGAGAGAGAAGGGCCCCCTATGGACTTCAGGGGTGGGGATGTTTCCTCAGGGGACTACAGGAACAGGGACACGTTCCGTATGAACTACAGGGATAGGGAAGCACATAACATGGATTACAGGGGCAGGGAGGAACCTCCATCAGACTTCAGAGGAAGGGGGTCTTATGATTTTGACTTCAGAGGTCGAGATGGGCCTCATTCAGATTTTAGGGCAAGAGACATGTCTGAGTTAGACTACAGGGGCAGAGAACATTCTTATTCAGACTTCAGAAATAGGGATGTACCTGATATGGACTTCAGGGGTGTGGGCACCTCTGATCTGGACTTGAGGAACAGGAACGCACCATCTTCAGACTTCAGAAATAGACACAGATCCCGATCTGATCAGGATTTTAGGAGCAGAGATATGGCTCCTCCCATGGACTTTTCAGATAGGGAAATGCCTCCTGTGGATCAAAGCCTTGTAGATTTTAGGCACAACCAATCTACTGTACCTTTGGCAGAAAGAGAGGGCTCTGGTTTAAGCACCAGCAAAAGAGATGAGTCTGCACTTAGTCTAGACAGAAGTCCCTTTGGTAGCCAAAAAGGAGAATTTCAACACTCAGAAGCACCAGCCAGAGAAGAGGAATCCCTGGGACTGGGTCTTGAAGATGACGCTTCGCACAATTTCCAAAATAGCCGCGGACCTCTTCCTACTCTTCAGGACCAAGAGGAGCAACCTCAGACCTTTGCTAACAAGCAGCAACAGCAGCAGCTTTCTGGGGGGGAGCAGCAAAGATCCGATTCTGATCTTGGGTTAAAGGGTGAAGGTGACCTGGATTTCCTTGGGAGGCAAGATGCAGACTACCGGAACATGGAATATCGTGATGTGGATCACCGCCTGCCAGGGCAGCAGATGTTTGATTATGAACACAGCAAGTCCTTTGCAGAAGGAAAACCCAGCAAAGATTCTAGGCCCTATAAGAACCTTCAGGTAGGTGGTTTTGTCAATTGATGTCTCTCTTAAATGTGTTTTGGCCAAAGAATGGAAGGAGCTGGAAAGGAGTTTTCATCCATATCCCATCACTTCAGTTCTATTCTAATTTACCATCCTTGTCTGAGATCATTCTCTGCTCCAGGTTATTTAATGGGTAGCCTTTCTATCTCAGAAACACTTCCCAAGAGAAGTGCAGTTTAGCAAGTGAGAGTTGCTAAATATGTAGAACCAGATTTCGTTTAGAAAGTTCCCAGGTTGAAAATGGCCAGACAGAGGGTGTTGGGGGAAGTGGTTACAGATAAACTTATTTTGTTATTTTTCCCTGGATGTTGCTTAGGAGCAGTATCAGAGAGAAGCTACTGGCTTGGGTGGGCCTGTGTACAGCTGTTCTCCTACCTACTTTGTTTTCCTTCAGAGTTATCTTGGAAACCTGAAGGCAGTGGTAACTACTGAGTTAATAACTGCCATTGAATTTGAATAACTGGTATTGAATTTGAATCTCCCACTGCCGGAAAGCAGAGATACGATCTCCCCATTTTATTTTCCTGGAGCTAGATCTTACTGTACAGCTCAGTGAGCATGTGAAGAGCTCCTCCAGAGCTCCCTGAATCTCCAGCAGGGCTTAGAGCTTTGAGTCAGGCTGCTTATGGGGCCTTTGCCTTTGAATTTTCCCCTGCTTTATTTGGCTACTGCTTGTGTAGCTTGTGAGGCAGCATCTCATTTCTAAACCCATCTTGATTGTATGAACTCAAGGACCAAGATTACCGGACCTGCCCCAAGTATGTGAAGCCAAGCAAGCTCATTCGACTAGGAGGAGTGCCTGAAACTGCCACAAAGGATGATGTAAGTGGGATGTTTCTCATCCAGAAACTTCTGTTGAGGGTTTCTAAAGTACCACTTTAAAGTCTGGTTAATGCATATCAGATGGGCTGTCATTTCCCCAGGGGAAGATCCAAATTTAGAAGTCACTGCAATGTTACCTGTTATCGGATTATTCTGGGTTTTTGGGGGTTCTAGAAGTGATGAGTTTTCCTGTGGTTGCATGTGGGGTGTTGATAGCTAGAAGCCTTGACTCCAGACTCTGTAACATGCCTTACTTCATCACTGCTTTATATATACCAAATATTGTTGCTACTATTTTGGGCTCAGAAGACATGTAGTGTCTAAGTGAACTTGTTTGTTCTTAGTTACTTGAAATTGCTTAAATGAGATCTTACAAAGATGGAAAAAAAAATGGGCTGTTCCTGCTGCTTTTAGTAAAAAAACATAAAATGACCTAGGCTACAAGGTGAAAGTAGCTCCATTTCCTAAAGCTTCTACTATGAATTAGGACTACAGTTTTGGGGTTTTTTTATTTGGCAAAAGTTCCAGGCATGAGAACCCCTACATGCAGCAGTTTTTGCTGGGGTCAGCTGTAGTGATCATCTTCTGAGGCTGGAAAAGGAGAGCTCACGGCAGGAATTTGTCCTTCAGAGGGTGATAAGACTCAGAACAGTTGCCCTTGTACTTTGATTTTCTTAAAGGCCTCTTTAGGACCTCTTTCACCTTGAATAAGGATCTGAGTTGAACTGTCTGGCTGAAACCATGTGCTGGTTTTGCACAGAAATGTTCTTTTCAAGAAAGTTGTAGCCAAACCAATCCGTGACTAGGTTTGAATATTGACTTCTGGTGAAGCCACTAGGAAGATGACACACCTCTGTGAACCCACAGGGTTAAAATCAGAGAAATCCCAGCAAGTGATTGGCTCACTGATCACTGGTCACTAGTGATCACAGTGACTAGTTCACTAGTCACTGATTGGTTTTGCTATAACTTTCTTGAAAAATCCACTTCTGTGCAAAAGTAGCACAAACCAGTGTAATAAACCTTTGAACTGTTGAATTGTGGTGTAAATGGTGCTCACATCTTCAAACAAAACCAAAAAAATACTTTCAGAACTCGGTAACAGTTCTCAGGTACTGCTGGAACTTAATTCTCAGGTACTGCTGGAAAGTGTGTCCATTTGTAAGGGACTTAACCTAGAAAGAATAGAACCATTGGAGAGACAGAAGTGTGCATTGGCAAGTACCTTGGGTTTGGAGGTTTGATTTTGGAGATGAAGTGGATCTCATGTTTCCTGTAGATCCTCAACGCTTTCCGAGGGCCTGATGGGACACCTGTGAAGGACCTGCGACTGAAAGATTACAGCTCAGGTGAGAATGCTTTCCCAGTGCTTCTGGTTTCAAGGTGACAACAGGGTATTTTTTTACACCAGTATCCTCTTAGGCAATTTGGTTAAAGCCTTACATGCCCTAATTACAGGTGTTTTTTAATGAAAATGCCCTCTGAGTTTTGTAGTTTGGCCTCTTGTCCTCAAAATTGATGGCTATACTCTCTGCTGCCTCAGAGGTAAAGCATGTGTCCAGCTGCCTCCGGAGAGGTGTAGGAGCAGCAGGAAGAGCACTAAGGCTGTTCTAATAGTAAGATCAAGAGTAAAGCCATGGGACAGCAGGCTAATTCCTCCGTAGTTTGTTTTTTTTTTTCCATAGGACAGCAGCTTAATTCCTCCATAGGTTTTTTTAACTATTACTAAATCCTTTTTGATTGTTCTACATCTTGTTTCTGAGGTGGTCTTATTGTGGAACAAATGCTGCACAAATAGTGTCCTCAGGAAACCTGTTCCATCCTAACATTTCTCCTTCAGCAGCCTGAAACTGGTACCCTGCTTAGATATGACGACAGGTTAAAAAAAAAGACAAAATAAGTTTTATAAGCAGATATCCAAATACTGGGTCTGGATGTTCTTCCTCATTCAAAAAATAAAGTTCTGCTGTACTTCTGATCAGTGTGTATAGGATTCTGAAGAAGGAAATATTTTACAAGGCTGCTTTGTGAAAAAGTTGTACTGGAACAAAGATGTGCGATGGTAGGAAGGGTGAGTCCTGGGGATTGGTGTGGGTAATACTAGTAGGAAATACCTGAAAACTGGTATTTTATTTTAATTTTTTTTGTTTAAACCTAGGAGAGCAGAGGCTTCTACATTCATCAGTGCTTTTTCTTATTTTCAGTATGGGTTGTATGTGAAGCAGCTGGAATTCTTGGTGTCAATACATTATATAAAGGCTTCCAATGTGTTTAGTAACTGGGGAGAGAAACTGGGGCAGTGGGGTATTTCTCAAGTGTATTTTTGTTTCTGGGAGCTGTCAAAGGAGATTTCACAACCTTCTCAGGAACCTTTGAACTAAAGAACATCCCTGTGTCATGTAATCTGGCCCAACAAGCAGGGCTTAAGGGGCACAGTTTGTTTTTCTTGCTTTCTTTCCTCTTTTCTAAGCATAGTTCAGCATGGCTGTCATCACCCACACAGCACTAACTGCAACACAATAATTGCAACACACTCCTTTTTTGCCTGTGCTGATGAGATTTGTCAGTTGTTGTGTTTTTTTTTTTCCTTCTGAAACATGTCACTTCAGTAAGAAATCAACTTGAACTGGAAATTTCTTCCTAAGTCTCTTCCCATGTACGTTATTAGGACTTACTGCCCTCATTAGAGAGCTGCTGTTTCTTCCTTCCCTTCCCTGTTTCAAAGGCTGCTCAGGATGAGACACAGTGTCTGAAGTTGTGTGCAGAAGCTCCAGTATCTGCGGGTGGTCACATGTGATGTGAGGGTTGCAGTTTTCTGCTGTCTCTCCAAAAGCTGCATTCTGTTTCAGGCTGTCTCTTCAGCTGCAAAGTTGGCTTTTAAAAAAGTTTTTCTGGCAATTGTGGGGAGGCAAAGAATGAAGTTAAAATTAGCTCATGTTTTATGAGCTGTGTAAAGCTGTTGTTTAACCCTGTCCAGTCAACATCAGTCATTTCAGAGGTGTAGCTTTGTTCAAGGCTGCGTGGAGGCTCCAACATCTTTGTTTTGCATTGTGTCCTGAGGCTGCATTTAAACAGCTCTCAGAACCTTCTTGCACAAGATGGATATGTCTAGGGCAATAAAAGCTTCCTGCATTGTGAATACTTCTTTTAGAAATTGGGTAACTAGAAGCTATAGTAAAAATAATCCATTAGCTCCTCCTAGAGAGGCATATCGAATTGAATTAATATTAACTTATGAAAAGCTAAACCTGTTTGAAACTAGAGGCCAGTCATGGGTTAAACAATGCTTTTGTGATGGGGTGTGTATGTAAATATCTATAAGAATTAAAAGCAAACCTTTTGGATTACTGATGTCTCTGGGATACACCTGCTGTGTTGGCTCGGTGGGACAATGTCAGCATGGCTCAGAGGAGCACGTGCTAAGCCAGTCTGAGTGGGTTGTATATTTTTGAGTGCTGTCCAGAAATGTTAAAAATAACATTAATCATGAGTATGCATGTTGAGTGTGTTTGAGAGAAGAATGCCTGCAGCTGTGGGGGGAACAATAACAGCCGTAACAAATAACACGCAATTAACTTGAAATAAGTGAGGTTCGGATCAGTTTCTCAAAAGATAACGCTTATCATAAAGCTTATCTCAGCAGCTTCAGTGTAATGATTCCACTGTATGATCTTTTACAAGACTCTTTCTGGTTTGAGGAAAAATATATGGTTGATTTTTCTTGGAAAAAGCAGCTCAATTTCTTTATAAAGCCCCCTTTTTTTTACATACTCTGTAAGTGCGAAGGAAAGTCTATTTTCACTGAAGGCTGTGCTGAGAATGGAACTCTGTTCTTAATATACCTGGTGTGATTTTGGTATGAATTCAAGCTGTTGATTCTTTAGATTATTTTGTCTCTGAAGCCCACAAACTGAAATGATGGCTAGATTTTAAACAAGGCAGCGAAAGAAGAGACCTTAAGAAGTGGCATAGTAATTCTATTTAAATCAAAGAGGCAGATATTTACAATGATAAAATGTCAAAGTCAGACTTTATAGTATTACCCTAAAAGACATTAACTTGTAATTTCCATCAGTTAGATTTTTGAGTTGATGCCTGTACATTCAGACTGAAAGTGCCAAATCCATTTTTGGGGGGAAGAGGTCTTCTTCTAGTGTGATGTATCAGCCTTGGCAGAAATAACTATATTATATCTTTCAGCTTGCGTTCTAAAGTGTGTTTGGTCATGTCTGAACAATTAATCTTTGCAAAGAACAAACCTTGAGGTGATTGTGGAGCCTTCTCAGAGACTATCAGCTGCTTTGGTGTGCAGTATGTCCTGGAGCCTTGTGTGGAGGCAGAGCATGGATGTCCCACTGCTCCTGTAGATGCCTGTGGTGATGACTTATCAGCAGCTCTCTGGGAAGGGGTTGTGAGCTCCCTTATCCCATCTGAAGGTGCTTGTCTCTGCTTGCTGGGTTCAGTGGCCTTACACTGTGGTGTCCCCTCTGTGGAGGTGTCAGTGCAGTGTGTGACCATACTGGCTGCCCACGGTATGGGATCTCTCCTCCTGTTACTGCCCATGCTCCCGCCTTGGTGCTGACTGCCAGGAACTTGAAGCTGATAGCTTTTGACCTTTGAAGAGTCTAACATGAACACACGTTGCCCTGGTTTTGATTTTCATCATATTTTAAACTTACCTCCTGCCTGATTTTCATCAGGCTTTATTTCTACTTCCCTGGCTAATGTCAGACATAAGCCTGAGATCTCATCTTGAGGGTCTGATATGCACAGAACTCTGGCTGAGTCACACATATGTGCCCTGGAGAAGGAAGCACATGGAGCCACCTTTATCTTAAAGGGCTGCTTATCTTAAAAGACACTTTGTCCAAAGTAATAAGTGAAAGCACAAGACACACTCTGAGCCTTCTGTTCAAATTGTTCTCCTGGATGCAGCATGCAGTGGGACAAGCTTGGAACATGTGTTTTCCAACCAGGATTCGTGTTAGTGTTGGTACCAGCAGCTGTGAAAGCTGTTCAGGGAAAGTAAGCCTGAGAAATGGCTGGCAGCCCACAACACTTTTCTAGTTCACTCCATAAGCCCATCTGGAGAACTGAGAGGATTTTTTACTGGGCTGGGAGAGCCTGGTGGAGAATGGACACTCTCACTAGGGTGGAAAGGAGCTCTGAAGTGGACCTGGAGGGACCAGGTGAGCTGGATTCTAGTCAGCAGGAGCAGTCAGATCTACCCCAGCCCCTTTATATGGTCTCTAAATTAGTGCAGCACTTCAGGAATTGGGAAATTTGGGGGTTGTAACCCTATTCTGACCCTTCCAAATACTTGCTTTTGAACCCTGGGTGGGTATGTGGGAACACAGTACAGCACCCCTGAGGAGCAAAGCACCCATGGACTAGGAATGCCTGGAGCAGGTAGAAGCTCCCTGAACAGCAGTAATGCTTGGGGCCAGAGCAATGTCCACGTGAATACAGGTGACTGATGCTAAAGGACAGGCTTCTTCCTATGGTGGAGGAACACCCAAGAAATACAGTGTTACCTGAAAACATGAGCTGCTTTTTGGCAGCTGCCTGCTCCATTTTGAAAGGCTTTTGTTTTAGCAAGTATTATTGCCACTAAATGCACTGTATTGCTCACTCAGCCAGCTTCTTGCCCCAGCATTCATGTTCTGTTTCATTTTATCAGACCAGCCCCTTATGTGGTGCTTGGAATTGCTTCCCTTATCCCTCCCTGTGTTAAACTTAAAATTGCCTTGGCCAAGTCCTACAAGAAACTGGATTATCTTGCTTGTTCTCTCTAAGCTCTGCCGCATTGGTGCCCTGTTAAATATTAATAAGCCCCTTAGATAAATCTTTAAAAGGTGCTGCTTTTTTTTTCCCTCCAAGTGCAGTCTATCTGGTATATCACAACAGTGAATCATTGGTTTCAGGAATATATCAGGAAGCCTCTGGAATTCAGAATTGTATTTGTCAGTATTATATTTTGCTAAAACTCATAATCTTACGGTCCAGAAGTTTCCAGCTCATGATGGAAAAATTGATGCTGGTTTTTTTCTTTTTTAGATTGGTGCACCTCTCCGCAGTGGGGATAAGTTCTCCATTTTCCATGGCTGGAGTGGATTCCAAGGCAGTGAGATGCCTGTGCCTTGAGGCACATGTGGCTGTGCATTTGTCAGGCCCACATATAAGAGGGTTTTAGCTTCCTTGCTGTGGGTGGTGTTTGGGTACAGCTGCTCTTGGAGGCCAGAAATGCTGGCAAGATGCTGCTCCTGGCACAGGTGCCCTCATGCTGCAGCTCCCAGCCTTAGGTAGGACTGGAGAGGTGAGCTGCTCCTCTGCAGGGGGAGGGAGTGTTTCTGGAGCTGTGCCAAACGGAAACCTTTTTGTTTCCTTTCTGGAGTGATGCAGTGCCCGTGGGGAAACTCCTCTGAAGGGTGGATTTGTGGTGAGCTGGTGGCTTCCCCATACAGAGGGCTTTAACCCTCTGGAATTAGATGAGGACTAGGTCCCACAAGGACTTAGATTCTTGAGTTTGGTACAAAGCACACGCTGTGGGTTGCTGTAGGGTGTCTAGCATGTGCTGTGGTGCAGAGGGACATCTGGCCTGTTGTGCTAATTATACAGAGGACATCTTGGCTCACCATCGAGGCTGGTGCTGATGCACCACAGGATGAATAATCTCCTGTTGCTGTGCTTAGTGCTTTGCACAGTGAAGGTTGTGTGGTCTACTCTTCTGCATCAGCCATGACTCAGGCATTCAGACCTCAGCCACTTTCTGAGAGCTGAGGTGACCATCCCTGAGCTCAGGAGATGCTGTAGCACATGAGTTTCCCCCCGAAGTGTGGTCAGATCCCCCAGTCATCAGCAGAGTTCTGCAGACTGCAGGGCTCACCTGCCAGGACTTGTGGAAGTATCTTCAACTCTGATCTGCCCGAACCAATTGATTCTAACTTGTAGCCAGAATAGCCTGCCAAGAACCAAAAAATACACTTAGCTGGAATTAGTCCATGGTCATCAGTAGCAGTCCTTGCCAGTTTTCCCAGCTGTGTGGCCAGTAGGCTTTTGGCTTCTCTTGCTTGGTTTCAGGGCACTAGTACATTGTCTCTTGGAAGCAAAAGGTGTTCTTGCTCCTCTTTCCTCATCTGTGATGTGGTGGCTTAGGAAATAGGAAGTACAAATCTGGTCTAAGTCAGTGTTTGTGATAGTGATCAACCTTGGTTCAGGGTTATATGGCCTATTTTGAAAAGGCAACAAACACATCCATCCATAAAACATGCTCACAGCCTTTTTGACATGCTCATTCCTTTTGCATCTCTGGAGCAAAACTTCAAGGCTTTGCACAGTGTACTGACATTACCTTATTTCCTTGTGCTAAGATGACAAGTTGTAAATCCTGGAGACCAGGCTCACATTAGCAGCACTTTAAGTTCCTGGGTGGAACAACTTCCCAGGTATGCAGCTCACAGTCCTCTCTCATGGAGTTTAGTGAAAGCCCCAACCTTCCTCAGATTCCAGGTTTCTGTACAAACATATTGTGATACTTTGTCTTTAATAAAACTACAGTGTGTACAATCTTAGCACTGGGGCTTTTTCCCTCCTCTCCTTTGTGCTGGTGTATAAACTATCATCCTTGGGCCAAGAAAAGTTAACAGGCATTTGGGGCTCTCTGACTGTAGTAGTTCCTGTGGTTTCTGTAGTTTCTGGAGCTACTGGTGTCCACCTTTGAGGGTGTCTCTCCTTTCTGTGTCTTGTTCTCCAGGGTGGAGGGAGGAGGATGGACTGTAGTGCTCTATCTTTCAGAATACAGCTCTGTTTCATTTCCTGTGGTTTCAGTGTTGTTCTCTGTCATGAATGAGTCTGTAAGAGTGTACTTCTTTACACAGAGGGACAGCAGGAAGTGACAGGCCTTTTCCCAGAAGCAGGTGTGACTTGTAAACGCTCAGCCTTTGAAAGGGATTGGGGATATGGCTTGTTGCAGATTGTCCTGTTTATTCTAGTGCCTCTCTTCAGCTTTAGTAGCTCTGAAGACCAATTTATCTGTGCAGTAAAGAGATCTGACAAATTTACGGATGCTCAGAATCCACCAGCTGGTATTGAGAGAGCTCATGATTTTGGCTTCTGTGGTAGCCTAGATAGATTGCTGCTGTCCCTGCCATGCTGCGGGGGTGCCCTCCAGCTTTTCAGACTGGTTGGACAGATTTATTTCCTCTGCCTGCCACTCCTCTGGTGTCCATCCTCGCTGCAAATGCAGTGCCTGCTAAGTAAGCACAAGTACAGCCATTCCTGAGCATGTCCAGGAGCACCTGTTTCCTTGGAAGCATTGAGTGTATGATGCCTCCTGATAGTAGACCAATGTAATAGCACAGAGATCCAGAGAAATCCCTGTATTCTCCAGTATAATTCACTCTGGTATGGATGACCTACAGTTCACATCTTTCCTTGGAGGAAACGGGTGAATCCTGTGCATGGGGTCATGGGCACATTTCGAAAATCTTCCACTCTTGAGGTAGATCTTCCTTTCAACCACAGAATGACAGATTCTCTGAGAACAGGGTGTACAATCCCTGTCTCCATTAACTGAGCTCCCCAAAGGTCAGTGTGTGAGACTGCAGATTCTTTCAGGGATGTAGAAGTCCTTCATAGTCGCTTTATGCTGTAGCTGCCTTTGGAGCAGTAGAACTTTCTTCTCTAGCATGGGTGAAACTCTGTGGAGCATTTCCTCAGCTGCACCCTGCTCTGCCAAGCTGTCTCTGGAGGTAGCAAGCAACAACAATCTCCTGCTTCAGCTGCTGGCCATGGCTCTGCTTTCATGTGCCATCTCTCTGAGTCCTAGAAGTCCCCAGAACTAGAAATGCTTTTCTCCTGTGGTAGTTCTGTCTTATCCTAGGGCAAAAAAACAAGTGAAGTGCTGTTGGGGTGGTGGGGAAGCTGTCTGCCTGTGGAGACTGCATTGCATCCATCTGCCCTGAGGCTGCTTGGCCCCACCTGGCAGATGCAGGGACCTCCACCATGCTGGTAGGTGGCCCAGCTGCCCAGGTTAGTGTCCTTTGGTGAGCTGTTACATGGAGTTACTTTAATGGGAGACCATCTTCTTCCTGTCCAGGAGGAGAAGGAACATCTTTGTGCGCCAGAGCAGCTGGGGGTTTGTCACAGCTGTTTTTGCAAAGGCAGGTGGTGGCTGTCCATGGATGTGAGGTGACCTAATGCCTTAAGCTTGTTGGGGCTGTGCAGGAGCACGACTGGCTGCACACTCATTCCTAGAATCAAGAAGCTGGATCGCCTCTCGGATTGGATGCCTTTGTCATGTTGCCATCCTGCCTTCTTTCCAAAACTATCTTTGCTTTGGCACAGACAGGGCTGCTATCACTACAGGATCTTTTCGTCTGGTCTTCTAAAACTCCAGAGAATTTTTTTTTTGTCTTCACACTGCTTACAGCCCCTGAGAACAACATTATGGTTTTCCTTTATTTAGATCTTTGATATAACAAACTATGGTGAAGTAGCACATTACTATGTGTCAGTTGTTCAGTAGAAACTATGTCTGTATAGAGACAAGACTTATTTTAAATCTCAAGCCTTTGATCTCTATATCTGAAGCCAAAGAACAGTAATTTTAGGGCAGGCTTTCAGGATTTTTAGCCAAACTATTGCATGCTAGCAGGGATGCTCCATTTGCTGTCAAAATTCACTTTTCTAAAACACGTCTGTTTGAGAGGCAGAATGTTCCTTATTCCAAAGCTTGCAGAGCAGCTTCCTGGAGCTCTAAATGTGTCCTTACTCCTAAGTATTAAGCGTTTGTGCCATTTTCAGTGCAGAAGACAACCGAGCATGCTTTGGGAGCATCCATAAAGGACTGTGTATACATAGAAGCACTTAAGGGGAGGCAGAAGTCCTCTGCAATCTATGTGCACGCTCTCCTTGCATTCTGATTTCATCCATCATACACAGCCTGTGGTACTGTGGACTTGCACAGCTGAAAGGAAGTAGCTAAATAAGGTACAAGAGTCCTTTTACACAGTTGACCTAAAACATGGGGGGAGATGAGGACATGCATGCTTTATGGCTGTGCTAGGGCCAAAATCTGGGCAAGTTCAAGTGTTCCTGTTGGAAAGATCATTTGGACAGTGCAGCTGTGCTGCGACATGCTCAGAGGTTGTGTGGGGGAAACACCACACGAGGATTTCTTTCCTTTTTGACAATATTTATATTGATCATATATACTTCTGCAAATAATTACTCCATTCTAATTTCTTGTGGATCATGAAACCGTAGTATTGTACTAATCAATAGAGGGAGAAACCAGGATTTATGTCTTCATGTGAAACCTTGTGTGTGAAGTTAGGCCTCTGAGTCAAAAACCCCACAGTGTTCTTCAGCAGTGGTTTTGCTTTGGTGGTTTGATTGCTTTGGTTTACTGCTATGACCTGAAGAATACCAGGGGGTGTCCAAGAGCTCTCACTCACAGGGGAGCACTGGCTTACCTTGGGGTGCCTGTGGAACCAGTTCCTGCCGTTAGGTGCCTGGCCCTATTCCTCCATCAAAATCCCATTCCCTGCTTCTGGTAAGAGCACCTAAATTGTTGGCGTTCTGACAGGCAATCTGTGTGAAGGCTTCAGAAACAAAAAACATCCAAGCTCAGGAGCTGCTGCACAGAGCTGGACCAGCTCTATGGAGGAGGCAGGGAAGAGGTGCAATAATGGTTGGTGGCAGGAGCCTCTGTAGTTGCTCCCCCTTAAGCACCAGCCTCAAGCTGCTTGATTTTGTTTCAAGTGTTGTTCTCTGGGTAATGTGGTTGTTGCAGATGGTGGCAAAATCAGCAGCCATTGCATGTGGAAGGTGTGGTGCCATTGTTCCACAGGCTTCCATTTCAGTCGCCTCCCTGCCATGGTCTAAAATGGAAGGATGCTCTGGAGGAGCTGGGGCAGGGGGGCAGAGCAGGGGTGGTGTGCCGCCCAAGGCTGATGTTACTCCGTAGTTCTCACATCCTGAGTGTGCTTGTCAGATCCATGCAAAGCTCTGGATCTGGGGGAGGGAAAAAGTGTCAAGCCCCCACACATCTTCAGCGGTGGTTTTCAGCAAGTGGCTCCAGGCTGCTCTCTTCTTGCATCACTACTTCAGTGCTGTCTGCTCAAGGACAGCTTGTAGTGAATTCCAGAACGCTGCGTCCCTCTGCGAGCCGACCACAAGAGCTGAACGTCTGGCCTGGAGCTGCATTTTGGCAGGATATGAGGCCCATGGTTATTGTTTTTGTACATGTTACTGCTGCTGTGTTTATGAGTTCGGTGGGGGAGAGCAGAGGTGGGGAAAGTACAGAAGGAGAAATGTGCTGGGCTTCCCCTTAACTGTCTCCACGTAACGCTTGGAATGATCCTGTGGCGTACATTCCTCCAAGCGTCTGAGCTTTTGTATCTCTGTATAACATTCAGCCTTGCACTCTCAGTTGTGTCATGCTGGATTAAATCCACGTCTAAACTACTCATTCCCTTCATGAGGACTGGGATGTAAGTGTCCTCTTGTTGCAGAGCAAATAGAATGAAAACTTCTGCGATCATGCTTTGTGTCTCTCATGAGGTCTGCTACACATGGAAGTAAGATAGTGCTCTGATCTGGCCTTGCTGATTACAGCAGCTTTTAAAAATCATCTCTGAAGGGGAATCGGGAGCCTTATGGGCTGACAACTATCATTCACACAGCCCTTTACTAAACAGAAGGGAAAGAAGTGACCCAAGAGTTCTGCATTTGAGTAAGGCTTTTAAAATGTACCACGTGAGGCTGCACACTGTGCATGGAGTAGCAGAGGTGTCTGCCCGGAATGCAGAGCAGTCTCCCAGCAAGGGGCAGCACTGCTTCTGGAGAGCAGCTGCCTTCTGCAGAGAGGAGAACTCCTTCATTTTCAAAATGTGATCCGGTGTGGCTGTGCTGCAGAGCAGAATGGATGCTATGGGAACAGCTGGATCAATTTGGTTCTGTCAATCCTGCCAGCTGAAACTACACCTCTAGTTCCAGGTGCCCACTTGATGTCAGAGTGTCAAGTGGCTTTAGCTGCCTTTCACCACAGATGTTGTGCTGCTGGACTGCATCTTCCACTGAGCTGAACAGCACACAGATTGATAAATTTCTGTTTAGCATAATTATATTGACTAAAGTAATATGGGAAAGGGGATGAAATTCCTCCGTGAGGTAGAAGAGGTGCTAGATTCAAATTGGAGTCTTGTTATTAAAGGCAAAGGTGCAAAGTCACGATTGTGTTGTTAGAACAGCATGCAAAGAGCTCCCAGAAAAAAAAAAAAAATCAGTAGGGTTTGATGATGAAATAGTTTTGTGTGGTCCTGTCTTTGATGTGGTAAAGTACAAAGATGGTAAAATGAGAGAGAAGGAAAAATGAGAGACTGCAGCAAATGTTCTTAGGCATAGGCTTGAGGGAGATAGGAGCTCTTTTCCTGGAGGTTGGAATGCCTTGCCTGAGGCAAGCATGCATGGAATTACCTTTCAAGGAAGGTGAGGGGCTGAAGCACTAGGAACCACATACATATCTGGGTTGAAAATACCACAGTTGAGATGTGCATCTTTAGTAGGAGGGAAGACAAGCTCTTCACCAGGACAGCTAGGTGCCTAAAATGGCACAAATCACATGCAGACCAGCTTTCCTCTCTCTCCAAACCTGCCAAAAGAGCAGCAGGAGGAGGCAGCCAAGCCCTCTCATTGCTTATGCTCATGTAGGATCATCTCTACCCATGATAATCTGGAAAGTAGTGTTTTGGAGTGTAGCCTTGACATGTGAAGGGTGAGGTTGTGACTTTAGGTTGTTCCTCAGTGCTTCAGTTCTTGGAGATAGTTTCAACATGAGGGATGGATCTTGAGTTGGTCTTAGATTCTGTAGTGTTCACCCTGCACTTTACTTTGGGACATAATATTTCAGTGCAGGTAGCTGGAGTACACAGTTAAATCAGTGGATCTCTTCTGCAGTGACCAAGATGACAGCTTTCCAGGGAGTGAGAAGAGTAAAGTCTCTGTAGTTGCTTGAATCTAGACTTAAAGCTCCCACACCTTCTTGTTATGTGTGCAGTGACATCTATACCAAAATGAGAAAGTTGGAGTTCTCATTCCTGCTCAGCTGCACTTTTTCATAATGCAAGGGATAGGACTTCAAAAAGTAAGCAGGCGTTGAAAGAAAAATAGCAAAGGCAAAGGAGTTGTGTTAGTTCTTTCTGAAATATTGCCCAATTAAAATGCTGGCTATTCGTGTAAAATACATCTGCAGCAAGGTACTTGGAAATGATTTATCAACACTTACTTTGGAGAGTGCTGCCTCCAAGGTAGTACAAAATGTGAAACTGGCAATGGAAAGTCACTATGACTTAGAAAAAACAAACAGCAAAGCAATTATTTCTTGCCCTAAGAAAAGGTGTGTCTGTCGCTGGGTTGTGTAAGGGAAAGTGGGAACACTACTATTAACATTCATGGTAAACTGCACAGTTAATCATCATCCAGCTAGTCCATGGCTTCTTTTCTTTTTCGTTCTGAGGTAGAGGGGTGGTGGTTAGAGGGCTTGTCATTGGAGGGAAAGGGAAATTGATTATTTAATGTGGCTTTCTTTATGACAAGGCACTAACATGACTCCCGTCTGTATTT
The DNA here is from genome assembly GCA_013397195.1 of Hylia prasina. Lineage (NCBI taxonomy): Eukaryota > Metazoa > Chordata > Aves > Passeriformes > Sylviidae > Hylia > Hylia prasina. The sequence goes on from VYXD01000737.1 coordinate 243,051, forward strand.
AAATGCTGTCCCCAGGTTACGACTATGGCTATGTCTGCGTGGAGTTTTCACTCTTGGAAGAGGCCATCGGATGCATGGAAGCCAACCAGGTTGCTTTACAATTCGGTCAATGCTGCTAGAAGATTTTTAATTTTTTTTTTTGGTGGGGTGGTGGAAAGCCAATGAGGTTTTTGTGAAGGAAGATCTGTTCTTGTATAATACACAACACCGCGTTTTAAATGTTGTTGTTTACCAGAATCTTGTATCAGGCTTAGAAATGCCAGCGGGAAAGAGCTGCTGGACACCAAGTGGTCTGCCCTCCTCCCTGGTGTGTGTCAGCACACTGGCTGCAGTCAGAGCTGGTGGCTGACAGACTCCTACTGCAGGTTTTGACCCTGCTGTTTTTGTACTCACTGAAATGCAGTCGGGAGGAGCTGTGCTGGCAGTAAATGCTTCCCCCGGCTGTTCGTGCACACACACATGCACATGTGACTGTAGGTGCATACCCTCGTGTGCAGCTCTGAGTCAGCTGTGACTTGAGTGCTCCACTTTGCCATATGCCTTATGTGTGGGAGAGATGCTTAATTGTGTATCTCCCTCATATATATCCTGTCCTTTGGCAACCCAGAGCTGCAGACACAAGGACTACCCTTATGTGCAGTTGAGCCTGGTAAACCTGAATATTTCCAGCCCTTAAAAGGGCAAAATGACTGAAATCCCCGGTAACTATTCAAGAGGGGCCTTTACTCTGACTAGGTATTTGAAGTTAGAGCTGTTGTCCCCCACACAAGAGCAAGATGCATAAAATTTGTTAGAAAAAACATAGATTCCCATTTCATACTGCCCTCCTTTTGCCTTGGAACTGCAAATGATGGATCCCTCAAGAGAGCCAACTTCTGATCCCCCTTCCTTCACCATATCCCTTAAGTCTCCTTTTTGCAGCTTTCTTCCTCCTGATTTGCCTGAGTAAGAATCCATATCAATTATCTTAAGCCTTTTTACCTGAATCCTGGGTCTTGCTGTCACGGGAGGAGAGTTATGAGTCAGATTCAGAGCTGTGCATCTGCAAAAATGTACTTACACTTAATGAGTCTTCACAGCTGGGGTTTCAAAGGTCCCACTAAGCATTGCATTTGCCTCTATTTTCAGTTACAGAGGTATTGCAGCTTACAAAAATGTTTTACAGAAATAATTCTGTTGCTGGGAAAGAGCCTGGCACATTCCCACCGAGGTGGTGGTGAGGAGCAGAGGGAGAGAAGGCTCCAGATTTAATTATTACTTTTACCATCAGTGACAACTTCTATTTCCCCTTCAGTGTTTCTACAATTCCCAATTTATTTTGTTGTCACTGGGAAATCTATAATTATAGATGACACTGCTTTTAACCAAATGCCTCTCCATATTCTCCCCACCATTCTGCTTACATGAAATAACATCTTCTTATGCAAGAGCAGTTCCCAAGTATCTGGGAATTTGGGAATCCCTCTTTTTCTTATTGTTGATGCCTGTTCTGCCCTTTCTCCCATTTGGAGTATATAGAATTGGGCAGGTGTTTTAACTTGATCAGCTTTGGTCCATTGCTACAGCAGAGAGCCTCTAGGCACCAATCCTTAAACTGAATTGAGTGCCTGCAGGTGCCCAGTAAATCACTGCACACACATGCATAGGAAGAAGCTCTGACTGGTGTTCCACTGCTGCTTACACTGACCTCCCCAGCATCAGGTACAGCAGCCATTCAGGCTGGGGAATGCTTTCCTGTGCTTCCCTTCCCTGCTAGTGACAGGAGTTGAGGTCCCAGCCATACACATCTGGGATGTGCTAAAAACTGACAGGGTATGGAAGACTTCCAGTTTTCTGCTGTACCTGGCTCTTGTGCAGAGGAAAGCTGGAAGATGGAGTGCTTGGAAGGGATCATCTCCCAAGCCTCCATATGCTAATCTTCATCATGTTTTAGTAGACCTACAGTAGTTAATAATTAGAGAAGTTAGAAATGTGGGGTTTGGGATGACCCAAGCTACATGCATTTGGTCAGGAGAGCTGTATCTTCTGGCTTGCCCCACACAGGTTACCTTGTCTAATCTGCTTTTGATTGAACATGAAAAAGAGCCCCTCTAATTACCTTTATAAAATAAACTAGCAATATTTGTAGCTGACATACTGCAAAGGAAATAGGTGACTATAAATTCTCAGTAACAGATAAATAGAGATCTTCAGAAAGGGAGTTATGAATTATCCCTAGAGAATAGATATTCCACTTCAATGACTGCCAGGGCAGAGTTGCAAGATCATATACTTATACTGAGAGTATGCATTTTTGCAAGCTGCAATACCAGAAACCTGTGCTAGCTAGGACACAGATTCTTTGATAGTTCAGTTATTTTCAGAAGGTTATCAACTGTCCCTGTCAAATTCAGTCACTTGTGAGAGCATAAATAGCAAGTGACATGCTGGTCCCTCACTAGTCAACCTGCCTCTTTCTCAGGCATCTGCGGGCTGGGAATAAATAGCTTGTGCAAAACCAGCATTTTTGATGCTTTTAATGCCTGTTGAACTGTCCCTGTCTGAGGAACAATTTGCTACATCCCTATATTGTATCATTTTGATATTGTGAAATCCTTTTGTTTTACTCAACACATAACAGCACCCACTTAAGATCATTGCCAGACTTGCTAACTACAGATTTACCAGGTTCAACTCCCTCCATTCAGTAAATCTTAGCATGTATATGTGTCTGCTGAGATTTGAGGGGGCTTTTCTTTTACACATATTGTGATAAGGAAACATCCATATTCTGTGTTGCCCGAATTTTGCAGGAGAGTTTCATTCCATGTGTATTAACTGCCACAGCTAAAGTAATGACAACAGGCCCCTTATTAATTGCTTTGACTTGTTGATTGTTGCCCTGGCAACTTAGTCCAGTGCCAAGGTCCTGCCTAACGTGCATGGAAGGTTCTGGGTCACAGTTTTGGGTCACAGTTATTCCCAGTGTGGAGGTGCTGGGCACAGGGCTGGATGAGTGAGGTGCCAGGTGCTGGCTCTCCCACTGGTTTTGCAGGGGCTCTGCCCCAGCAGGGTAGATGAGCTGTTGATTTGTTGTGCAGAGCCTAGATCCAGCCCTTGTAGCAACCTCATGGTTGGTGATGCTCCTGGTGGCCTTTTGTTTCACGGTGGCTGTCACTTGAGTTGTGTGAGACCTCTTTTCTGTCTGTGATGAGCTGCTTTTCTGTTGGGGAGAAAGTTATTTTGAATGGAAATGGGGTTTCTGTCTGCTAAGTCTCAGACAGATCATTTTCCCTCCCTTGCTCTAATGTTTGAAAGGATGTGTTGTGGCATTTGGTGTTTCTTTGGCGTAGCTCCTGGGGTAGTAGTGTTTGTGTCTGAGGGCACCAGGTTGGCTTCTTGGAAGCACCTTTTGGAGTACATCCCATGGCTGCTCTTGTCCTTAGGCATGGGATCTTTTTGCATTTCTCCTTCATGTGTAGAAACAAACAGACAAAATGAGCATGTTACTTGGTGTGAGAAAATCAGGTGGGAAATGAAGTACCCTTTGTGTACTGTTGTGTGTCATAAAGGCAGGAGGAGAAGAAATGGAAGGAGCCTGTCTCTGCTGCTTGCATATTTTACTGTTTTCACTGAGATGGAACTGGTTGTTACACATATGGAAGCAAGAGGGGTTTTTGGAGCTCAGGAGCAAATGGTTTGTCTCAGCTGACTCTGTAGTATTGTCTCCAAATCCACTCAGGCCTCAAACTTAGCAACACTGGCTGCATGAATATTTCCTAGCTTTTGTTACTAGTAACTAACAACTTTGTAGTCCTTTCCTCCTATTTCTTAAGAAAGAGGGCAAGAGGAGAGCTATGGCATGAACTTTTAAAAATGCATATGCTGGACATTATTGTGCAGGTCTCCAGGCATGTGCTGGGGTGGTTGTTCACGACTTGCTCTTGTGCCTTCCTGCACTGAGGCTGGCACTTGTCGGAGCAGTTTCCCTGCAGTGCTGTCTTGGTTCAGCTTGCTGAGCACACCAATGTCTCCACCCCCTACTTGTTTTATACTGGAGAGGGTAAGAGGGATTCTTACTGGATTTTGTGGGTGCTCACTTGAGCATGTCCCACTCCCGTGCAACTGGAAACATCCGCTGTGTGTTTCTCCTGCTCTGAGTCTATTCCCCTGTATCCATTCACTGTGGGGTCTTTCTGTATTCTGTGTGAACAGAGCTTCTGGTGCAGATCAGATTTCACAGGCTTTTCACTGTAGCTGTTGGTGTTAAAATCCACAAGATGCTGTGACAAGCAGGAAAAGCTTAGGACTTTCTGTCCTGAAAACATTTGCAGTAACAAGCCACAACTCTGTGTGGCTTCCCAATTAAATAAAGAAGGAGCATGTGCTTATTCGGAGAATGGAACTTCTCCTGTGACCTGTAGTCTTGGAGTATTTATTGAAGTCTGTGATACAGGGAGTGTGTTGCAATTTGTAAGAGAAAATGTGTGTCCAACCATCAAAACTAATTGCTTTCCTTTTGGTAGAATGTGCCTAATTGTGGAGCCTGGGATTTTTTTTTTCTACAATCTGCCAGATTCTCCCTATAATGGAAGATGACACCTGCCTCAAATGCACATTCACAGGCTGTCTGGTATCCATCATTTATTCACTTGACAATGGTACTCTGTCTCTATAGCTTTAACCTGCAGCTGAGGGTGGTGGTGGCATGTCCACAAATACACTGAAATCCATTTGTGTGTTGGGCTAAGGGTGCTTCTGATCTGTCTTCCTTGCATCCACAGCTGGCATTATCTTCTGCTTTTCTTGTTGCATATTAGGTGTGTGGATTTTGCTCAGGTTGTATCATCAGCACACCTCGTTTCCCCCTGCTCTCCCTCACTCCCATGAAGCCTGTCCTGCCTTTGACTGTGTGGATTTCTAGAATCTGCTTTTGGAGTCTTCCACTTTGAGTGAGGGAAAGGCTTGTATACCTAGGCAGTTCATTCTGGTTTGGGGAACATGCACATTGTGGAGGAATTTTTATGAGCCACCTGCCCTATGGAAAATTCTCTCCACAGGCTAGTGGATGAGTGGATTTCCAGGCAGCAGAGCTGATTTGGGTTTTTTTGTATCTGATTCAGTGTGTGACCTTGTCACACGTTCACCCTGGTCTTACATCACAGAGGCTTGACATGTTGATTCAATCATTTTTTCATTCCCTCTTCTGTCTCACTAATCACTGCACTGTACCAGCATTTAACTGGAGTTGTAAGTTTTTGAGAGCAGTATGGAAGCCTGCAGTGGGAAGCTCCTGGAGCTGGGCTGACACCTGCGTGTGAATAAGCAGTTGGATTTGCCTGCAGTGACCTGTGACAGGGCTGAGTGCGTGTGTGTATCCTGCAGTGAAGCTGTGATAAATGCACTGCCTCTTTGGAAGGACTGGCTTAATCTCTGTGTGCTGCAGAGACCTTCCATGTGCAGAGAAGGGTGGCTTTTGTTGTAAAATGTAACTGCCAAAAAGTACCAAAAATATTTCTCTGGAGACCTTTCTCTTCTGTCTTCTCAACATCTTCTGTCATCTCAGCTCTCCAAGCCGTGTGAATACTCATAGTCCCTCTTCCTTTGGCACAGAAGGTTGTAAGAGATCTTCTGCCAGAGACTTCACACACTCTTCCTTTCAGCCAATAGTAGCTTCCCATCAATGTGTTTTCTTCAGCCCTACCCAGATAAAAAAACTACAACCTCCTTCTTGGCAGCTCTGTCCTGCCTTGCCTCAAGAAGCAAACCATACTACCCAATGTGTTTTAAAATAAGTTCACTTTTCACTAGAAGAGTTGTGAAGCTGCATCTTCTTGCTCTACTTGTGTGATTCCCAGCTTGCGATGTCCCTGCACCTCCCTACTCATATTCCAAAATCCTGTCCTCCTTTTTCCTTCAGCCTCACCTTACCCATGTGGTGGGGACTGTATGTGTTTGCTGCTGCTGAACTGCTGCTCTGCAATGGGATTGTCCCAGAGGACAGCTTCTGGGTGAGCTGGCTGGAACGTGCAGCACATGCTTAAGTGGGACTTCCACAGTGTCTCTGATTGCTGCTGGGGATGTGTGGCCCAGCAGGGTTATCTCAGGACTCAAATATTGCTGTATATTACAGAATTATCTATTCTGTGTGCTGAGGTTGGCTTGGGCTGCTGTATAAATAGGTTGTTTCACATAAAGCATCACTCCCTACCCTTCTCTAAAATGAAACTGCTCTTCCTCCTGGCCACTGCATTTCTGTTCTGGTGATGGGTTTGTTGGAATTTTTTGCCCATTGACATTAACAAATCTGTTAATTAACAAATCTGATGTAACTCTGAAATAACCATTCTTTCCCTATAGATTATAAACACCTTGTTAATCAAGTTGTTCTCTGTTGGATTAGATATTCTGTTTACAATGCCAGGAGCTGGAGGGAATAGTTGTGATTTCCTGAAATTTGTTTAAATAACTTGATCTGTGAATGATTGATGACATTAGTGTCGAGTCCTGTCTGGTTGATTGGCCATGTGACCTGGTCTATCAGTACTTGTGCTGCATCACTCTCAGCTGCTGGGCAGAAAAACGTTGGCTATTCCCTGCACGGCTGGCTCCAAGTGAGGAACCACCATGGGACGGCTGGACCTTTGGTCATGCTCAGCACTGATGTTGTAAAAACGGGGGTACTTGAAAACTTCTACTTGTGCATGCAAAGTGCAGTGTGTACCGTGGATAAGACTGCTTCTGTCTCTTCCACAGGCCTAAAATTGTGCTGTAGAGGACTCACTGGCGGAGCATTCCCTAAGAAATAGCTTTGGTTTGGTCATTTTCAGTACTCAAAGCATTTTCCTGAGTGATGAGGCATCTGGAACACTCATCCTTTGAATTTGTTTCTAGGTGAGATCTTGCCTTGAGCTAGGAAAGATTTGAAGTAATCTTTGGATGCATGGGCAGGATACAGATGGCACCCTGTCTCTGTAGCTGTCAGTTCCTCTCCTCCTAATGTGTTAATGGAATAATTGTGTGCCAGTGGGGAAATCTTAGTCATAGATTATGCTGTATATGCTACGCATAGGTGCAGTTTCACCTTAAAACAAAGAGTGATGGTTTACTGCTGGCAGCTCTTTCTCACATACTGTATGTTTTTTATTGTGTTTGCATTCATCATTAGTTGATTTTCTGTGAAGATCTGTAGAAACTCTAAATATATCCTTGTGTAACCATTTGGAAGGTATGTACCTCATAGACTCAGGAACATGGTAAATCAGGTGTAGGACAGATTGTGTGGTGCTGCAGTTGATGGATTGTGTATATGGTCAGAAGGGGATTTTGGATTAGGATGTAAAATCCCTTGATCAAGCTCCTATATGAAAGTAGCAGGACTCATGCCATTAGTTTGCTTTGATGCTTTTGAAGTTATCCTTTAAGTAAGTTGGTGACTAACCAAACTGCAGCTGCACTCTCAGACATTCCCTCTGTACTCTTAGAAGTGGACGGTGCTGATGATGCGAGTGAAGTGTCTTAGGGGAGATGAGCAGGCAGTGAGAGGGAAATGTCTGTATGGGTTCAGTCATAAATCATGATATCTCAGTGAATGCACCACAACTTTCATTTCCAGAGTGAGACCATTTTCTATCACGGTTTTGCCATAATGTTTTGCACAGGACCCGTCACTGAGAACGAGGTGACATAAATTGTTGGTCTGAGTCCAATGAGTCCTCAGCCCAATTCCAGCAATGTCGAGGGGAACACCAGATATGTTTTACGAGCATATGAGACAGATTATAATGCTAGGACTCCATCTGGACTGTTTTGATAAGTGGGAGCACACCAGAATGTTGCAATTTTCACTTGATGAGTCGTTTTTGTGAGCTTCAGCCTCAGAACTGTTCGTTCATGCTTTTGTGCTATCTTAGCAGCGATTGCTTTTCCATTACTTTATGCACTGTTGATATTGGATTGCTGGAACAGGAAGGTAAAATGTTGACTCGAGGTGGAAAAAAATGTCAAACTGCATGCGCCCTGGGGTTAAGGAAGCAGGCAGAACCACTGTTTCCTTCTCTTCAAAGAAATGGTCTGCCTACTGTTCTGTAGAAATTATGAGGTTTTTGTGTTATCTATGGTTTTGATAGTGAGAGGGAGCTAGATTCCCTTCAGATGTGGATTTTAGTCTGTTTTCTTCCCATCTGAGTTTGTATTGGACCTTTTCAACTTAAATAATGGACGTTTGGCTACCTGGAATTGGGGTTCATTCAAGAGGAGTACATTGCATTTTGCTGTTTTCTGCTCGGGTTGTGAGACCTACGTGAATAAAATATTAAATTCAGATTCAAGATTGAAGATGCAAGATCAAAGCTCTGGCAGTCAGCAACTTTTATTTGTGAATTTCTGTTTCCATTTGACTGTAACTGAGTTGTTAATGTTCTTGTCCAGAAATGAAATTATTACAGTAGAAATTGGGGGCGGCACGCCTAAGTGGGCTGTTGTGTCATTATCCATCAATCACAAGCAACAAGGAAACAGGTATTTAACACAGGAGGACACAGAGTTATTATCCGCCCCATTCCCCTGCAAGCCACAGGGCACCTTCTAGACTCTTATTAAAGCTTTAATACCTACAGAGAGTACAGGAAACACTGTGTGCTACAAGATCAGATATGAGGAGTTTTGCTGTCATTCTGCATCTGTGCAGGACCAGGAAACACATGAGGTGGAAGAGTACTGAGAGTGCTGGCAGGCAAAATCCCTCTGCACTGCTGAGGAAGGGCACCAACTTTCCCATTCCTCTCACATAAGGGGGAGAATTTCTTCTTCCCTCATATCAGGGAACCTGTGAATGGGGCAGCCACTGACAGGTCCTCAGTAGCACTGTGTGACCAACTTACTGAATCCTGGCTACAATTGCTCCCAGAAGAGGGCTGTGTGGGAAAATCTTGGAGCTATTTTGTACAAGGAGACACAGGATGGAGGTGGAAAGTTCTTTCTGGCTTCTGCAGAACAAAAGCTGTCAGATGAAAGGAAGCATTCTGCCTGAAGGTTTATTTTGTGGTGCTGTTGCAATGTGTGTATGTGTTGATAGCTACCAGATGTTGCATGTAAGTGTCCTCCTGCATCTCCATTGCTTCAGGCCACCTATAAGTTCAGTTAGTTATGCCTTCCACAGGATGAACAACCAGCTTCTGAAGGACAGGGGTCTAAAATCAAGTCTGTCATGTAAGGAATTACATTTTCAATGAGGGTCGAAGAAATAAAGCTGTAAACATAAGATTTAAGTATTTAAAACTCTGAAAATGTCTTTAGAACAAGAGAGTGAAAGTAATTTTCTCCTGTTTTCATAGACAACAGGGGAAATCTTAGTTTTTTATGATGTACAGTCCATGTCTAACCAGGAAATTAGCAATATTCAGATGGGCTTCATGAACCAGATTTGAGCCAGGATGGCATTTAAAGCCCAAGCAAACATTGATGTACTTTTCCATCAAGGATCTCAGGAGCAGATTTAACAGAGAAAGTAATTTTAAGTCTTAAGAATCCCAAGATGTATTTTCATACACTTAATACCAGGTTGAGAAGTCTCACTAAGAAGCTTTCTCACGGTGCAAAGCTGTACATTAATGATATGATGACTAAGGTATTTTACTGTTTATAGCCCTAAGTTTTTGAAAGCCTGATTGATTCTTCCAACCTGTGGTATCACTGGAGAGCAGTGCTGAGGTGCTTTGGGTTTTTTTTCCCCTGACAAGCTGTTGTTCTGTGCCTGGTTCATGTGGAACTGGTGTGTCCACTGCCACTGCTGCCTTCTCTGTCCATTCTGTTAACTCAGCTCATTTCTTTTTCTTCCTTCCAGTGTGTACTAAATGCATCTATCTAAAATCACTAAATGTAAGAATTGAATTCCAGAAAGTTTCATAGATACCTCCTAATGACAGGCAAATGATTGATCCATCTGGTTCTAAGAGGAGCAGCTGCAAGCATCATGTCTCTGGTGCTCCAGTGCTTGCTGCAGAGAGGTGAGCAGCACACAGGGAGCTGCAGGCAATACCCTGTGCTTGGCTGCCCTCGGTCTGCACAGGCCAGTCTCTGTCCTGAGCCACCAGGTATTAAATCTTCAGGTATTAAAGTCCCAAAAGGTGATCAGATGACAATATCTGAGCCACCAACTACAGTGCAGCTTATCTGGCAGTTTAAAGAGATGTCTGTGCATGCTGATTCCCCTTCCCAATCCCTTAGGAATTCAGCCATGCCGTGGCACTTCTGACACAACAGGGAGCTGTGTTCTTTTCCTTCCTTGACGTCAGGGTTATCAGAGGGACTGCTGTCCTGCACACTCACCTCTCTGGCTCTAATCTGCCAAAGAGCTGAGGTCAGCCACCAGAGCCTTGGAGCCTGGAGAGTCATTACTTCTGCACCCTGACAAGGCACTAAATTCCTTTCTTCAGTATTTCTGGGAACTGACCAGGAAGGAATGATCTGAATTTACCTCTGGACTTTGTGCCATGCAGTTGCCTGAATGAACCTCTTAAACCTCAGTGCCCTGAAAAAAGAAGAGGTGCTGGGTCCCACAGGGAGGTGTAACAACCACTAGTGTTACATTGCACCCAAGCCAGGCTGGCAGGGAAAAGTCATTTCCCTCCATAGGTCTTGGATAACTGTTCTCCTGCTGTGTCAGGTTTCTTAACAAATACTGACCCAAGAGGTTAAAGCAGCTGTTTTCCAAATCAACTCCTAAGAGCTCAGGAGGCAGCATCTGCTCAGACACAGAAATCTGTACAGGTGCCAGCCTGAAGATGAGCCAGCTGCCTTGAGGTTCTGTCCAGGTGTGACCATTAAGGATATGGATATAGCTTTTGGACAGGCCACCTCAGAGTGACAATGATGTGCTAGGAATCATCACTGGGATGACACAGGTAAGTGTTGCACTGCTGGTGGCAAATGGCAGGGCTCTTATCCTGTGGGAGGCAGTATCTGACGCTGGGAATTCAGGAATATTGAGAAATGATGTCTCTAAGGATAAACACCTCTTTTCTTCAGAGGTGCTTCCTCTTCTCAGGGTTTTTTGGGTCTTTTCCTTTCAGCAGAGAGACTGTCCTGCAGGGAGCTTGCCTGAGCACTGGCTGCAGAGAGGGCACTGCCAGGGAAGGCTCTGAGTGCTTAAGAATGGAGTTTGGAGGCTCTGGAGGAGCCTCTGGAGCACACCCTTCCCCATTACAGTTGGTGTTTCTTAGCAAACGTTTGCTGCTGCACAGAACAGCAGTTCACTATGACTTCTGTTCATTATGCAGCTGTTGGAATTGGTGTGTAATCCCATAGGCACATGCTCCAGTGCCTATGGAGAAGAATATGTGTTGTTTGTGTGTGGGGTCTTCAAATGCTTAATTAAATAGCTTGAATTGTCTAGCAATAAATTCACGCCTTTAAGGCAGAGCTTTCCAGCCTGACTTCTTTTCCACTATGATTTTGAATTGGGATTGCTCTTTGAGGTTTTGATATTTGTGCTTCAAACCTATGATTAAGGTCCTGGGTGTTTCCTCATTGTTTCCCAGCTTCCTTATGGCCATTGCTAATTGTAAAGTATCCCTGAGGGACGTGCACAGGAAGGTCCTGGACTGGATTAATTCTTTGTGCTAATATACTTAAGCTTTATATTGTTTAACAGTGAGATGGGATGAGATAACCTTTGAGGAAAAAGGTGGCCATGTAAAAAAAAAAAAAAAA
>VYXD01000737.1:254771-288734 GCA_013397195.1 Hylia prasina
AAGTCCAGGCAGTAGAGCAGCATTATGGAGAGAGGAGGGAAGTCCCTGTGTTGGGAGAGAAGGGGGTCTGTGAAGCAGCTGTTATTCAAACATTGTCTGTGCAGTAGCCCATGATAAGTCAAGGAATATTGATGAGGCAGAGCCATGTGGGTCCTTCCCTAGAGCCGTCTATGAATAATGACACTCAATATGCTAAATATTTAAATTCTCTTAAGTTTTGATAGCTTAAGTATATTTTTCAAATGGAGGATTCAACCTGATTGATACTTTTCTGAGCATGAAAGTGTGTGACTTAGAATAATTTAGGTTGGAAAAGACCTTTAAGATCAAGTGCAGCTGTTAAACTCACATGCATGGCCTCCTCCACTTACCTCATTATATGGTCTTAACCATCCATGCTTCTCTTTAGCTGTGGAGTGGGAGCACATCCAGTAACACCAGAGCACAGAACTTGTCCCTCTCTGAGCTGTTGTCCCCAGATCCTCACTGTCTGGACTCTAGAAATCTCCTGACTCCTTCATGCTGTAAAGGAAAGGCTTTCATTTTAAAACTTCCACTTTTTTTCCCAGTGATCCTATAAGCTGATCTGCAAAGGTGCCCTCTTCAGAGGAGTGAGGAAAGCTGGAGGTCGGCATTAGCCAGGCAGAGATGCTTTAGGGACTTGAGTGGCAGGTGAAAGTCCACTTGGCTTCACTGGATCAAAAACAACTTTCAGATGTGTTGAAATCTACTTAAAGGGTGAAATGCAGAAGCTATTCCTATCACCTGCTGCCCAAAGCTGGCCCTTGAGCGTGTGAGGTCCTGAGCACATTGTGTGTTTTCCCCAGCTACGGCGCATCGCTGTTGTCCTTCCTGGAGCTGTAACTAGGAGCTTGCCTGTGCCCACCTTTTTGGTGCTCTCAGAGCAGGGCTGAGAGTGCTGACAAGCAAAGCAAATGGTGTATTTGAAAGATAAGCACTTTGAGAGTCCTAACTTGGAGCTGAATTGGAGTTCAAAATTCAGGCATTAAAATGTAGAGAGCTGGCATAGTCTGAAAAGCAATTACTGTGTGTATTTGCGAAAAGGATATCAGTGGGGGGAGGTGAGCTGTAGAAAGATACTGGGACTTGCTTAAAAAGAGTATGGCTGGTATCCAGGGAATTTAGAAACCGTAGGAAGAAAACTGGAGGTGTCTTAGCAGGCTAGCTGGGGTGTCTGTGGAAATAAGGTACTTAAAGGATGCAGACTGGCACCTTCTGCTAAAGGACGAATGGCCTGGATAACCAGGCAGGAAGGGAGGCCTGAGGAGGGAGCAAGTAGATACAGAAGCTTGTGTGGCATGGTAGATGGTCCCAGTGCTAGTGGGTAATGTGTTTTGAATAAAAGGACTTTGAAAAGGAGGTACAAGGAGCTATCTGGGATAACAAATCCTTATATAGCATCTTAATCTGTTACATTTAGCTACTGAATCTTTAGGACTCTCTCAGTTATCTTCCTAATGCCTCAGTTAGTGCCAGGTTTTTTTTTAACATGTCCATCAGTGGTGTGCCTGAAGCAATGTTCTGTCAGCTCAGGATGGATGGTGATAGCTTTGGGCTCTCGCTCTCAGGCCTCCCCTGACCTTGAAGACCAGGAGCCATGCTGGTTCACCTTGGATCAGTGTGGAAATAAATGCCTTACTGCTAAATGCTTCAAGGTGATGCCACATGCTCTTCAGCTCTGTAGTGTCTCTGATCCCCAAGGGCCAAATATCCTGCTCTTTGGGTGACCACTAACACAGTGTTTATGTTTGTTAGTTGTCGTGTCTGTGTTAGTGTTGATGGAAATCTTTAATAATAGTACACAGCAAAGTTGTTTGGATCAATTTGGTGATGTTACAGTTCCTCAGGGATCCACTACTTTTCAAACCATCCTTTTTCCCTGTCTATCTTGAATCTTCTGCCTTGGCTGTCAGCCACTTAGCAGTAGAGTGCTGGACACACTGCTAGATCAGGCCAATAAAAAGAAATCCCTGAGCTGCAACTGGTTTGAGAGCTCAAGAAAGAGGCTGAGCACCTTGAGGAAAATCCTACTTCATGAGGAATTTGCTTGTAGTTACTCTTGCTGTAGGAAACGCCAGATTGCTGCAGTACCCTGCGGCAGCCTGGATTGTTCTTGTTTCTTCAGCTCCGTGTCATGCTCCATTTTCTAACTGTTTCTAACTGTTCCATCTAACATACAGATGGATTGTGCTTTGTGGGTTCACAGCTTTTCTCATCTGCTTTTTGTCAGAGGTAAGCAGATGTACTTACTGCCTGTTGCTCCACAGTTGAGTCCCTTGTACAGCAGCTGCTGAGTTCGGAGATAAAAACTTCAGCTTATGGAAAACAGAGAATGAGAAGCCGGTTTCTGTGGCTGAGATGATCGTGTTCTGACATATATCCAGGTGGTCTCTTATCCTCCCAGGTGTTGGCCCTCTGCTTCGTCCCAGGGAGGTGCTCCCTCCTCAATTCCACAAGCAATTGGGGACAGTTAGGGAGACCTTGGGTGTTTGACCTCACCTGCCTGCCTAATTTGAGGGTGAATCCTGTCAGGGAGAGATGCCTGTGCTCTCCCTGCCAGCTCCCACTCAGCCTCTGCATGGTGCATGCTGGTGGAATAGGATGCCATTACATAACTTGCATTGTGTGGCGGTTGGGGGTTGTTAAATCTGCATTTCTAATCCATACTCAAATAGGAGCAGAACCTGAAAGCATTCTGATTTGCAGTTCCAATTAGATCACCTGGCTTGTGCTGTCAGCCCCTTGTCTCCTGTGCTGTGCCATCCCATGCATTTGGAGGCCAGGGCTGGAATATACCCTGAGGATGGTAAGAGCTTTTTATTCTGGGAAGTGCTGCTGGAACCAGAGGCATCCACTGCATTCCCAGACTGCCTCCTGGGGTAGTGTCTGAGCATTCCCAAGGCAATAAACACTCATCGTTAATAATTTAAAATAATTTTTAAATGACGGATGTATACTGATTTTTGAATAACCATACTAATTATAGTAAATATGCATAAGAGGGCTGAATTAATATCGTATAAACAAGGTTAGTTCTGGTATGTTAATGTGACTGCTTTGCTGTCCTTAAGCATTCTTTTGTAATATCTTCATATGCAGTTTTTTATCTGTTTACAAATGGTGTTTTCAGTTAATTTTTACCATGTTGAACCACATGAGTCTTCCAGCTTGGTTATTACTCAGCAAGAAGGATACCTGAACCTTTCAGTTCATGGTACAGATATTTTCCATTTAATCAGACCACAAACAATATGAGGAAATAATTAGCTGATGTGGTGTTTGGTTTGTGCATGAGCCAGCTGCTAAAGGGGTCTGAAGATGGTTCACTTGTGGTGTAGGCACCTCCTGCACTGCCTTGGGGTTGTAGCCAAGAAGAAAAGTTTGGCTTATTAATCCTTGTGGATTTGGGTGCTTGGTAGTTGAGTCTTGGTTCTGTTCCAAAACTGACATGTGCCGCCCCAGGTGTGTCGTCTGTGAAGGTGAGACTGACGCTTGCTGTTCCACAAGTGAGGCACTCATGGTCGTCCTTGTGAGCAGGGATAGTGGCATCCTGGATGGATGGCTGTTGTGACCCGCCTGGAGGGTCTGGAGCACATTCCTCCACAGCAATCCGTGGTGGTGTTGGTTGCTGCATCCACATCTCCACGTGGTTTCACAGTCCCACTTGTAGCTGCCAAGGTGTGACCTGTGGGGTGAAATACTTGGAGTGCTGTCAGCTCATTGTTTGGAGGCTCCAAAGTGAAATTTTACTGAAGGTTTTAGTGTTTGGATGGGTTCAGTTAAAGCAGAAGCCTGGTTTGATTTGAGGGAGGGGCCATGTCCAAGAGCTCTCCTTCCACATTTCCAGTTTTCTAGGTCACTCTCAGATGCTCTAATTTTTTTTCAGAGAAACAGTTAGCAAATCTTTGACACTGATGATTTGTATTCTGTCATCTCAGTCTTGAGAGCAAAGAGATACTTTTTTGGCAAGTTCTCCCCCTCCTCAACCCCCAGTCATCATCATTAAAAGGCTGTCAACAAGCATGAAAAATCCCAGCGTGCTAACTGTAAATGCTAATTGACAGACAAGCAGCTGAAGCGGTGGCTTGTGCAGTGCCTGACCTGCAGCAAGCTGTTTCCTGGCCTTGGCAGTTGCTCCACAGGTTCCCTAGGAAGTGGGATCAGAGTGCTCAGTGCTCATATACTTGTGGAGCCACGCTTGTCTCTGTGCAGAGCAGTGCTGTTACAAACAGGATAAACTAGAGGTGAACTAAACCCAGCCTCAAAAGTGGGCATGATGTATCCTAGGGTGTGGTCTGGCTTTTTTTCTCACAGGTAGGCCTACCGTCCTGGTATTCTTTAATGCTTTTTTTGGGAACAAAGAGCTTGGAAACTGCTTTAGTAAAACTAGCTTTGTTGCTGAAGCCCTGTGCCCTGCTGACACAGTCTCCAAAGTGCTTTTGGAAGGATTGCATCACCTGTGGATATCATGGCTAAGGGATTTTCTCCTTGTTCTTTTCCTCTGTAAAAGCAGCCTGGTCCTGTGGGGTTTGTCCCTGCTCAGTGAAGAGCTTTGAGACATGGCTGTGTTGTGTGTACTCTCTGCAAACAGGCTTTATGGTTTCCTGGCCCAGCTAAGACCATTTCATGGTAGGGTTGCTCTATGGATCAGTCTGCTGACAGGAGTATTTACATACTTGGCCATAGGGCAGATTTTTTTAGTAGCTGAACTGGCTGGGACTGAATTGTATCGCTTAGATTAGAATTCAGTGTTGCATCTCCAATGACCTCTAAGCAAAAAAATCCATGTATAACTGTGTTTGAAAGGTATGAAACCAGTAGCACAAATCATTGCTCCCAGCAGTAAAGTCCTGATGCTCTGTTTTGATGAATTTGGCAATTCAGAAAACAGTAGAATCTGTTCATGTCCTTGGAAATCTGGGCATTTCCATGGCTGAGAGCTTGCTGTCCTAGTACTGCAAAGCTGTACTGCCTTTTAAACCCTTCACTGGTGAGTCAACTCTGTGTTTACTGTTAGTTATGAGGGGGAGGTTCCTGACTGGGAAGACCAGAGAGACATTTCTGTTTCACTCTGACTTAGAAAAAGCCAAGCTGCTCTGAAGTACAGGGTATTAAAAATTCAGAGGAATTAACAGACATAGTGCAGGTTGGTGAAAAAGACCAGGATAAAATGCCTGAATGTGGAAGAGGTATGGTGCCAGACACAATATGTGGCATACTTTAAAGCTTACCCTTTTTTTTTTCCCCTAGCACTGTTCCCTGAAATTTTCAGAAAATGTTTGTCTTTTCACCAAGACTTGCTCAATTGAAATCTGCTCAATTGGACTGAAATTTAGAGTATTATCCAAAAATTTTTACACAGTAAAGGAAGATCTAGATGAAGAAGGGTAAGCAGAGACGGGCACTAGAGGAAATAAAGGTTCTGAAAATATTTGTGATGGAATCTAGTAACCAAATGGGAGAATGAGGAATTCAAAGCCATTGATTCCTGACAATGTGTCCTAACTGAAAGACTCATTTTGGAGAGTTAAATGGTGATTGCAACCTTGAAAATTATTTTATCAAGAGGAAATCAGTAAGAGGGATCTTGCTGAAAAAGTGAGCAGGCAATCAGCAGGGTGTTAGGGAAATCAGGGATTAATTATGCAACTGACACTTTCTGCAGTCTCCGAAAATGGAATTTGCTGAAGGGACCGGCACCACCAGCACAACATGCACTTAAATACCATTTTCCATAAACCCCAAAAAAATCTTAAGGCTTTTTGGCAAGGTTTGTCCTCAATGGCTGATAGAAGAACGAAGCTCTGTGATGGATTACCCCTGCCAGAGGAGAAGTTCTCTAATCAAGTTTTTTGTCTCCTGAGCTCGTGGGCAGGGCTGCAGCTGCCTGCTGAGGGGCTAGCTGTTCCCAAGGACTTCCCTGGGCTCATGAAGATGTGCACCCTGCCTTCTCCTCCTGCCTCTGCTCATTGTGTCCTGAGGCACTCACAGGCATTTCTAGCCTACTCCTGGCACTGCCCATCTCTCAAGTGTGTTCTGGGATGTGGTGGGTACCCTGCTTGGGAGAGGGAGCATGTCTGTCTCAGGGACCAACATTTCCAATGGGACAGCCTTGATTTCCACTTCCTTTTCTCACTAGTTTCCTCATGTGCCTTAAAGAATGTGCAAAGCCTCTTGCACGCAGGTAAAGTGAGCAATGCTTCTTCCTGCTGTGAACAGACCCTGAGCAGATTCTCCAAAGATGCAGCCGCATGCTCTGGGTGCACACACCAGCCTTCAGCAAGGTCCAGTAATGGCTCAGCTTTCTGTCAGGCCAAGGCAAATCCATGTTGGAAAGCAGTGCTTGAGCAGCTGGGTGGCAGAAAGGAGCCCCTCAAAGTGTGCAACATAGGCCTGGTAGGAAAGGATGGCTTTGGTTCATAAAAGGCAGGATGGGAAGAGGGGAGGTGGTGGAACCCGGCTATGTTCTTCCGTAGGAGTTAAAGGATTGTTGTACTGCCACTCAGTGATTCCCTCCTATGAACTCTTCACTCCCACTTTGCATATTCCCTAGCATCTCCCTCACGTTCTGCAGAGCAGTTTATGCATGGGTGTATCATGACTTCTGAATAATAACTCTGGGAACTTGCTTTCTCGTGTTCATGGTTTGCACTGGGGTTTTTTGCATGGTGAGGCTACTGGGTCAGAGTACCTGGGAAACTTCTGACTCAGCAGAGGTCCCCAAAGTAGGCTGGGACCATTTACAGCTCCCTGACATCTGTCTGTGCTCTCAGGCAGCTGCTCTTCAGGGACGTGGGAGACCTGGTTGTGGTTCTCTTTATTGATACCGAGTCTCAAAGTGTGGTATTGGGCAATGGAATTGGCTGCGTGGTCTGGCAGTGCCTCCATTGACAGGACATGTCCCATGGCTGTGTGCACCTGTGACTTGGCCTGCCGCATCCTGCGTGCCCAGGCATGGCCTGTTGTCCATGGCAGATGGGAGCCACCAGGAATCACTGCTGCTCCAGGCAGGAGCCAGGGGACTTGTACCTACGACCCATTTTATCTGCATTTCAGCAGAGCTTGTGGGTGTGTTGGCACAGCTCCAAAGCATCACTTGTGGATCTGGAAGCAGTGTATCTGTGGGCAGTGGAGCCCCTCAGGTACTGCTGCTCAGGTGCTCGAGGCCAGCCTTGGCAAGGAGGGGCTGGCTGCAGAGCAGTGGCTCTGCTGGCTGCAGGGCCAGTGGCAGATTTCTGGTGTATTTCTCTGAAGAAAAGCCATGGTTTTTCATGACTGTCATGAAGACTAACCCAAGTATGAAAATTCTCTCACCTGAGAGGATTTTTCCACACATTCCTCCTCAAGTAGCTGCCTTGAGGCCAGCCTGGTTGTGGCTGGCTTGAGGTATTCTGTCCAGCTGCCCCTTGCAAGCACCTGGACTAAAGCAGGTTAAAGCAGTTTCCCACTCCATTTATTTGTCTCTGCTCTTCCTGGGAGGTGGCAAGGCCTCTCCTGCTTGGTTCCTCTGGAGCTAGCTAACACAGCCTTGTAGCCCCATGCTAGAGCACAGGCTGTTTCCCTCCCACTTCCATGGCAAAGCTCCAGCTAACTGAACTGGGAGACTTCCTCCCCCTTTCACCCTGTTTCACTTGCAAAACCTTTAGGAACCAGAGCTTTCACCCCTTTCTTTGCCTCTGAGTAACCTGCGTGTGCTGGGCACGTTTGTCATTTACCCCCTTGTCTCAACAGGGAACTCTTACGATCGGTGGCAAAGAGGTGACCCTTGAATACACTCCATGCCCAGAGTTCTGGCGCTGCAAACGTGTAAGTATGTGCTCAGAGCTGTGCTGTGCTTCCCCTGCTGGCACTTGTGGCACTGGCAGCTCAGATGAGTCTTAGATATTTGCTCAGTGGCCAAAGTAAGCTCAGAGTAATTAATACCTGCCCTGAAGCTCTTGGCCATTCTTAATTGTGCTTTTGCCTACCTTGTTTTTCGTTCCACCTCTGTGCATGTTGCTCTGGTAAAGGTAGCCAGATTTTTTTATGCACAGAGCAGCCTTGTCCCTGTGCAGTGGTTCCTTTTTAAAATGTGGGGAAAATAGCATGTGGATCCTTTCTCCTTAAAAACCACAATGAGACTGTGATTCTGCCCACTGGAATGGAACAGGCTTCGCCCTGGTCCATGTGTGTAACCACCCTTCTGCCTCACACAGGAAACTGTGGTCTAGCTGTGACTGTAGTAAGTGCAGCAGGGAAGGAAGCATGGAAATGGATCCAAGTCTAGGCAGCATGAGCCAAGTCTAGTTCCAGCTGGAACTGGGAAAGCACAGTTGCCCGAGGGTCAGTTTGTTCCTGTGCCCTCCCTAAGGTTCTCCCAGTACAGGAACTTGTGGCTGCAGCAGGCTGGAGGTGATTGCTGAGAAAGGACTGGATTGTTGTCCACATTCCCACTGACTGCAGGCTGAGAGGTTACAGCAAGACATGAAGGAATTGGTTCTAATTAGAGTCCCACCTTGACCACTGCATCACCCTGGGCTACAGAAACCCTCATCCAGCTGACTGGATGCACTCAGTTGCAAGCAGAGCTGTTGCTCTGTGCCTCATCTCTACTTGCAGTGCTCCAGAGGTGGAGACACACGTTCCAAGCAGTGGTTTCAAACAGCTCTCAGTGCGCTGAGGTGGCTGCACTGTATGTCCTCACTGTTGCTGTGTGTAGCCATGGTCTGAAGGAGCTTTCTTGTGCCCCAGAGCATCCACAAGGCTTCAGTCATAGGAATGAATTGCTATGAAACAAAAGCAATGCATTTGCAGAGAGCTTAAGGAGGAAGTCAGGAGTGCTGTGTTTGGAGAGAGCTGTGAAAATGGGGCAGTTGGCTCTCCCCACAGTGGCTCTAGGTGGGATAACAGCTCTGCCTCTTGGTTAGCAGACACCTCATCATTAACTCTCTAAATTACATCAGTATCTACAGTTCAGCTCAGATAAGGACTTTGTCACTGCTTGAGGGGTGAATTCAGGTTAGAGAATGCCAAGGTAACTTTGGATCCTTTGAATCAACATTGTGCCTAGCAGGGAGCTTTTGATCCAGCATCACTTGGGAGGGGGAAGAGTCCCATCTCAAGGACTAGTGAATAAATATGCACTCAGAAGTTGTGTGAAAGCCCTGTTCCTAAGGCAAACCCAGCTGTGAGTCATATGAGCATTTACCTGCAATTCCAGCAAAGGCCCCTGCTGCCATTCCCCATCACTGTAACTTCTTCACGGCTGCTACTTTCTGAAAGCACGCTGCAGAGTCTGGAATTCTGGAGCAGGTTGTACCCACTGCCTTCAAAACAGGGCTTCCTCATGCTGTCCATCTTCCATTGCAGTGTAAGGTGTGTACTGTGGGCTACAGATCTTCCTGTTCCTATTGCAAGCTCCCAAGAGATGGTGAGTATATCTGGGCCCCTGAGCTTGGTCGGTTAAAAGTTTCATCTACCCTGGACAAGTAAGTTTCTCTTCTGGTTTCCCATGGCATCCCTGTTGGTGGACTAGCTGAGCTGGTCTAGCTGGACTAGCTGTGTGGGAGGATTGTTAGTTTTGCTTCACTTTGACCCTTTTTGCCTGTCCTCACTCAAGATGTTACATGCAATGGGTCGCTGTCAGGTTCTCTGCTCCTGTGGGGCTTGATGGGAGAAGTGTCTTACTGCCCACAGCCTTTCCCTCCTATTGCCTGGTATTGTCCTTTCATCCAGGGAGTGTCCTCTGGGACTGTGAGCTGGTACTGCTGATAGTAAGGATAGTAAGGATACCAGAAGGTGAGATGGCTTCCCCTCGACCCACCTTCCTTAGGAGATAAAGCTGCATGGTTTTAGTGTCACTCAGAGACTCTCAGATTTGCATCACTTTTGAGACTCTGAGATTAGGATCACAGAATCATGGAATCATTAAGGTTAGAAAAGACCTCTGAAATCAAGTTCAACCATTATTAACCCATCATTGCAAGCTCACCAGTAACCCATGTCTCTAAGCATCACACCTACACCATTTTTGGAACACTTCCAGAGATGGTAATTCTACCATGTCCCAGGGCAGCCTGTTCCAATGCTTGACCACCCTTTTGGTCAAGAAATTTTCCCTAATACCTAATCTAAACTTCTCGTAGGGCAACTTGAGACTATCTCCATTTGTCCTATCACTTGTTCTTGGGAGAGGAGATTAGAGGTGAATCCAGGATTGGAATTATTGAACTCACCTTGCTGGCTGTAAAAAAATACATGAGAGGAATTCTCCAGGGTCTCCTCACCCTACAAGCACCTCTGATTTCTGAGGTGGGAGGGCACAAGAGCCAGAACACAGTTCCTTGAGGAACTGATTTCTTTGGGATGATAGCTGTGCCCACCTTCACCATCTCTGGGTGCAGCACCAGGGCCTGCAGGGCCATGAGTGAGTTCTCCACCCTCCTCTGTCACTGCCTGTGCATTCCAGCCACTGTTTAAGCCTTGACTCTGTATCTTTGAGCAGGCTTCTATGTATTGCCCCAGGCAGAAGGGCAGTACATCAACTGCTGATGCACAGAACTCTGTTTACTGAAGCACTGTCCCTGTGGTTGTGCTTTCCACTGATGGTTGTGGCTCTTCCATCAGTGCTGTGAAGGCAAAATTGACACAGCTGGCCCAATGCAGCTGTGGCTTGTAATGAAACTGCCCAGGAGCAAATTAAACAGAGCCTTTAAGCTGCTGTGAAATCAGATTGTGGTGAGTGCTTCTTACTGACCTGCTTTTCTTGGGAAAGGGTGCAATAAGGTAACCTCTCTGTGACTGGGTGAAACAAAGCAACTCTCTAGGCATTTACAGTGGTTATTGCAGCTTTGTATGAGTTCTGGTGTGCTTTGTGACTGATGGGTGTGAAATGGACTTAAGTGTGCCTCTCTTACAGGGAGCAGAGCAGGCCCAGAGCCCAGAGGTGGTGCTGAGGGAGAGGACACGTCGGCTGAGCAAGAATTCAGTAAGAGAGTTGCCCTCCCCATCTCTAGGGTTGTGCTCATGTCTGTGTGATTTGCACAGGCAGTTTTCACAACTGCAGGTGCAAACTGGTTTCATGTGCAAATTATACATGAGGTTCTGTAGCCAAAACTCTGCACTCTACAAACTGCAGACAGATGAGTACACCTGTCTAAGGTGAGCTATGCTGGCAGCCAAGCAAGGCACTGTGCAGCTTTCCCAACAGCTGTGTGCAAAATCGTTGGGTGTTCTGCCAAGCTGCCCACTGCCCAAACAAAATGAGAGCAGGGACTTGCTCTCAGGGACATTAAAGAGGGAAGCTTCACTGTGCCACATCTTGCACCCTCATTTGCTTGTCTGTGTGAGAAGAGGCTTCAGCAGCAGGTGCTGGGCTGGTGGTGTCTGCCTTTGCAGCCTCACAGATTTGGCTTCCCTTTCCAGCAGTGCTAGAAGCTCAGGTAGGGATCTCTTTTGCAGTGAAGCCAGGCCATTCAGAGGCCTTCAAGCACAGAAACTTGTTGGGGTTTATGTTCTCTGAATGGCATAGCTAGACTGGAGGGGCAGGGTGTTCCCACATTGTTTCTAGCTCAGCCGTGGTCAGCAGGCACCTAATAAAATCTGTGACTGTATTATGGGTGTGTTTCACTCTGGTCTCAGGGGGGTCTGAACCCAGTTTTCCTCTACCATATAAACAGGGTGACAGTTACTAGTTGATATTGCTTGGATTGATTGGCTGTGGATGATCAGGGATACATTGTGGATAGTAAGGATATCACTGCCATATGGGTTGTCCTGGACATGGAAGGAATGTGTCTAAATCCACCCCTGATTCTTGTTTGTTCAGGCAAGAGCCAATCCTAAAAGGAGGCCAAAAAGCCTCTTGTCTCTGACTAGAAAAGTCATGTAAAGCAGCCCAACACAAAACAAGGGCAATAGAGGGATAACAGTAGCTGAACAAATCTTGTGTCTGCCAAGTGTTAAGACCCTGGATATGCAACATGCATACAGGTTGGCCTTTTATAAGGAGCACTGGTGCAAGGGCCAGAAAATAGGAGAAAAAAAATTCCTGCCAAAACATTCTTGTGTGAAACCAGTTCATTTCTCCTCTCTAATAGCAGAGACAAAGCTTGAAACACCTGAGCAAGAATTGTCAGGTCAACCAGGATCTCCAAAGCAGCCTCTCCAGCCCTCAGTTCCTGCTCCACAGCAGGAATGTGAGCCTCAGGAACAGGAGCCAAGAAAGAGAGATGAAGGGAGAGAGCGTCGGCCTTCACAGGAGAAGAGAAGGGACATGGACCGGCACCAGGAGCCGCCCTCTCAGAGGGAAGCAGAGGAAGCCACGCCACCAGATGGTGGAGGAAGCAGAAGTGAGTGACACAAAGACCATTTTTGGATTCCTCTTGCTTGCACTCCATGAGGCTGTCTGCAGAAAGGGCAGCATTTTCACTAAAACCTCTGGAGGCTATTTCTATGTTGTGCAAATCCATGGCATAGAGTAATGGGGGGCCGTCCAGCTCCAAAGGTGCTGACAAATTGCCTTTAGGAAAATTAATTCAGGCTGAGCTGCTTTAGTGTGGTGCAGTTAACTTAGCACAGCTTCAAAAGTCTTCTGGGCCAGCAGTTACCCTGGGCTGAGCTCTGAGAAGGGGCTGCTTTCTATTCTGTTTTCTGGGAAGGAAAGGTTAGCAATTGGAGGCAGTAACTGAAGCATCTTGCAAAGTGCAGAGAGAAAAGAAACGGCTTTGAGACTTGACTGCAAGAAGCCTTGAGTGCTTTGTTCTAAATTACCTTTTTTTCACCATGTTTTCTTCCTGGGCCACCTCCCTGATTGTGTCTCCCAGCAATTATGCTGAAGCGAATCACTCGGTTCACGCCCCCGGAGGTGATTGTGGGGCTCCTGGCTCCGTACGTGCGTCTGTCCACCTCCAGCGTGCGCATCATGAAGAACAAGGCTGGGCGGATGGGGCAGACCTATGGCTTCATCGAACTGGAATCTCATGCTGTAAGTAGTTTCTTGCTTTCACGTGCTCCCTCTGTTGGCATCTGATATCTGTAGAAGTAGAGAAACCATGGAAGTACAAGAAATCTGTACTTGTGAGGCTGCTGTGCTGGAGCGAGTCCTCTCTTCTGCTTGTCTGACCTGGTACAGGAATTAGCTGGTACAGCTGTTTCCTGTGGCTTTAGGAGTCAAAGATTGATTGTTATCACAAGCTGTGACACTGATTGAGTTTCTCACCTCAGTACATTTCTTTTTAGGCACTCTAAACTGGAACACCTCTTGCATAGGTATTTTGTTTGCAGAGAACTTGAATCCAATCGTTTTTGTTTGTAGAAGGCAAGAATCTCAATTAACAGACCGTCCCATGTTGGAGGGTTCACATTTTCTGTGTCTGGGTGGTTCCCAGACTCCACAGCTGTTCTTTGATGTTGATCCAGAGGGTGTTTACCACTGGGGCAGCAGCAGCCACAGTGCTGCACTGTCTGGCAGCCCTAGGAGAGTGCTGTCCTCAGCTGGCTGCTCTAAGTGGTCATAGCACAAGCAGAGAACCTCACGTTACATTTCCCTTTTGTTGCATCCTAAATACCCTTCACTGACACTTAGACTAATACTTAGTGTTGTTTTTCTTGTCCTACTCAGCACAAAACATTCCTTTCGGGCAGATTGGATTTGGAAAATGTGCTCTTTCCTTCTCATAGAAAGTGAGAAAAAAAAATTGTTTTTCATTTTACAGGAGGCACTGAGGTTGCTAAAGATACTGCAGAACCTGGATCCCCCGATCTGCATTGATGGGCGTACATTGGAAGTGAATCTTGCTACAGGGAGGAGAAGGTACAGACAGATGAGGCAGTGGGGTTGTCCTTTATGTGCTATGCTGTGAGGCTAGAATTCTGTTGTCAGAGCAGGTGCTTAAAGTTTGGCAGGGGAGTTAGCACAGATGTTCCTACAACCAAAAAATATGCTGGAGAAGTGAAGGCAATGAAGCTTGAAGAAGCTTCAGTGATTGAACAGAATGGGATTAGTGATCATAATGCATCGTGTTGTCCAGCCATCAAATCCTGTTCTGCAGGAATTAGTGGGTTCAGCTTTTTAAAAAACATGTGGAGAGATTCATCTTTTAGACACAGCAGAGTGGAGACAGTGGTTTGCCAAGTCCGTCTCCTGGGATAGACACAGTCCAACATGTGGCCAGAAAAGATGGTCTTTCTGCCTTTATTGGTCCTGCTGATCATTTTGAGTGTACTGAAGTTAATGTAAAACCAAATTGCCATTAACTTGCAAGCTTTATCTCAACAGGAATGACTATGGGGAGCACGGTGGCAATTCCTACTATGGCCCGGTAGGTCTGCACAGCTTCCCCACAGGCTGCTTAAAGGGAGGGAGTCCTGGGGGGGCGGTGGGCCTGGCTGTCTTAGGCTTTTTCTCTTTGGGCTACTCAGATACTGCAGAACATGTTTCACCACGTTTGAAGATGGGGTGATAATGCTCAAATATGCCCATTGCTGCTCTGCCCCTCGTACTGTTTATCATGTGCACAGAAGTGCAATTCAGTGCTGCTGGAGGAAGTTCTGGGCTGGGTTACTTGATACCACACTTAAAGTGATTTCACTGATGACTGATCTCAGTTCCCAGAGTGAATGTCTCTTTAGTGTTTGTTACTAGAGTACAGGACTCTGCCCATATGCTGGATGTGGTGAAGGCTTCCATACGGATTCCTATGAGCGCCTCTCATGGAAGCTGCAGAGATCTTGTGCTTTGTGACACTGGCCATTGCTCTGCTGATGAAAAGCTCTGTCTGCTTGTGCTCTGTTTAGGATGGTTAAATGAGCCCTTCTCTTGAACTTTGGGCCTGTCAGAGGGAGGAGAAAGCAGTATGTTTGTTGAAGAGTCTCTGACCTGTTTGTGTTGTTCACTTACTCCAGGGCAGAAGGGGCATGAGAGACAGGAGGGGTGGCGAATCACTGAGGCGCACCAGAGCACAGTGTAAGTTAAACTCTGCTTCACTCCTACTGTGGAGACTTTTCTTCCTTAAAAGGGCACTGACATGTAGAAATCAGCCCAAAAATATTTTTAAAGGCTAAGAGTAGGTTTGTTTGCTACACCCACTTGTGAGTTCCTTTGCCAACTTTGTTTAGTCACATTTTCCTATCTGATGATGTGTTTCTCTCTATTCTCACTGTACGAAACTACATGCAGATAAAGGAAACTTGCTGCCTATTTTTCCTTGTTGTGGAAAACTGATGGGATAAAATCAGCCTGGCAGTTACTAGAGAAGACAGAAGAAAATACATTTGATGCAGCAATGCCAGTAGCTGGAAGAGCACTCTGTTTTACTGATTCATATATAGCATTTCTGAGGTCTGTCAAAGGACACTTTGGAAATGAGAAGCCTTCCTGACATTATGGGCCTACTACCCTTACGGCCTTTGGGTTTTCCTGTAGAAATAGTTCACTCCGTTTTCTTCTCAGGAGCTTTCATGCACCGATGGGGTGGAAGGGATGTGGGGAGTGTCATCACTTTAAACAGGATTGAGAGAGAACAGCTTTTCCCTGTTCACAGGAGTGGGTGGATGTAGATACTCATTACCCCATTCTTAGGGAAATTACTGAATTTCATGACCAAGTGTTGTGGTCTTGTGATCTCAGCACAGCTCCTGTAAATATGTTTTGATGTGGAAGTTTTGCCAGAGTCCTGGCCAGAATTATGAAAACTTATCACCCCTCTTACTCCTCAAGGAAAAGATTATGTAGGTCAAGTGATGTGAAGATACTCATACCTCTCTTGCCAGGAGAAAAAAAATTTCTTTCCTGTTCTTGATCCTTGCACCAGTGTAATGTATGTTTGTGCTTTTGTCTTTGTAAAAGGCAAGTTCTGCTTTTGGAAGCCTGTGGTGCTAACTCTTTACTCTCATTTCAGCACCATCAGATGTGTCCACATACATTTATGATCCTGACACTGGGAATTACTATGATCCCATAGCTGGGACATACTATGACCCCAGAACTCAGGTGAGTGCATGGGAAGGAAGCTTTACATGCGATATCTTCTTACAAACTGCTTTTCTCTGGCGGGATTTTGCAGCCAGGTCCTGAAGATAAGCCAGCATAGGGCAATACAGAGGCAGCTTTGTGTCTTTCACTCTGTCTTCTGACCTGTGTGAAAAGGATGCACGTTGCAAAATATCAACTTAATGAGCAGCTAGGAACCCATTAGCTGTGTGTTGAACCAGCTGTAGCCGCCTCTGGCCTCTGAAGCCCTGCCTTTGGAGGGTTTTTTGTCTGCTTTTCCTCGAGTAGACTTACAGGCAGAGCATCCTAGCTAAATTTTGCTGTAGACATGTGATATGTGACTGTCTGTAAGAAAGAATGGACAACAGAGCTCTGTTTTCATCTGTGGTCTCTTTGCTTCTCAACCCTAGCCAACAATAGCTGTAAGGATGCCAAAAAAGAGCCATCAGCAGAGATTTTTCTGGAATTATAATCTTGTTTCCATGATTCTGGGGATGTCCATATTGTGGGAGAGCGGGGCAGTGCTCTGGTGACCTGGCTGTGTTCAGCTGTCTTCTGCCCCAGCAAAGTTCTGAAGCCTTTGCCCTCTGCAGTCCGTTCTTACTGTGCTTGTCCCCAAGCTCAGCAAGGACAAGAAGCCCAGTAAGAAGACTGCAGGGGTTGTGCTAAGCCTGCTCCAAATGCCTCTTTCAGAGGGAAGTCACAATAGACCGGGAGCCCTCCTCGCCCCCGGCGGAGAGCAGAAGGCGGCGGCACGGGAGCCAAGAATGGACGAGTGACAGGAAGGAGCCACACAGCAGGGACAGCAGGGACAAAAAGGACAAAGGGAAAAGTACTTCTGCTAAGGTAACTCCCTCCAGGCATCAGAATGACCTGAGGCCAAGGAAGCTGAGGGAAGACAGGTTAGAAAATAGAGAGCAATTAGGGGATTCAAAAAGGGAGGGACAGTGAGGGAAGACAGTGGGGTCAGCAGCTGGAAAGGAACATGGTGGTTGTCCAGTCAGGGTGTTAAGTTCCCAAAATTTTTCTCTCCTTACATTAAATCCAGGGCTTCTCGTCCTTCCCAAAGGATTCAGACACATCCAGGTAACTGAGACACGTTTCACTCACGCTCCTGAAAGCACCCAACTATTATAATAGAGACAAGAAAAAACTGGCAGAGACATTTAAACACACCAAGTCAGATGATGATGATGGAGACTCAGCTCTCCCCTAACTGCAGTTTCTGCATCCCCCCAAGTCCCAGGATAGTCACTGCTCTTCCCAGTAAGCAAATCCCAGTGTGGGAGCTGCTGGTTGGGATGCCTGAAGTGATGTCTGGGTACAGCCCAGGGCAGGGCCTGAGGAATGCCAGGAGCGTTGGTAGAAGTGATTTAGCCACCAGTGCAGAAACTTTATGTTCTTCCTTGCCTCTTGGTCTGAATATCCTCAGTGGCATGACCAGCCCTGGGCACTTGGGACTTGAGGGCTGTAACTGTCCCTGAGGCTGGTAACAAGCCAGCCAAGGAGTCATCAGGTATGGAGCCTTTCAGGGACACTGACCTAGGAGAAGCATGGTCCTCTCTGAATGGAGGGTAAAAGCATCTCCAGTAGAAATCATTCTGTTGTTTTTCCCACTTGCCTGTTTTCCATGGATGCTCAGAAGTGGCTTCCTGGCTGCACTGTGTGCTCTCTGACACCTGTGTTGTTGCTGGCCTAATGCCCAGTCTTGGATTTTTCAGAATGAGCCTGGAGAGGAGAGATTCTTTGCAGAAGATGTCTTCAAAAAGCCATTGCCTCCCTCTGTGAAGAAGGATGAGAGCACAGGCCTGGTAAGGTGTTACACTTGTCTTCCTTGGTCACGTATGAGTAACTTATGAGCCACTAAATTGGGGCCTGTCCAGGGTTCCAGCCCAGTTCTCTGTAAAATGTATGAAAGTGAAGCTTCATCCAAGCCTACTGTCTGTGCTGCTGAGCACACAGCTGAGTATCACAGGCTCATCCTGTTGCAGTGCTGACTGCAGTCTCTGGTGCCCTCTGCCCAGGATAAAGAAAATCCTGGAAACCCCTCCGTGCTGGCTGAGCCTGGCCATGTATTGTGCCACAGTCACAGCAGAGAAAATTGGTGTTGTCTGGCAGTGGAGGTGGCTTTGAACTTGGTCTTCGTGTCCTTTGTGCACACACAGAGATGCTCAAACGTGACCTGGCCCTGCTCCAGCTCCCTCACTGACAGGAGGCGTGACTGGGACCACTGTCAGCATCACAGTGTAGCAGAAAGTGAGAGTGGGGTGAGCTGGGACAGCATGGTGAGCTGCTGCAGCTGCCTCTGAAATCATGAGTAGGGCTCCAGGAGAGCTCTGGATTCCCCAGAAAGGGAATGTCTCCCACCAAAGCCACCATCTCATTTCTGCCAACCACCTGATTTCCTTGGAGGCCTATGTGAATGAGTGCTTAGCTATTGTGTGCTCAGGGTCCATGCTGTGGCAATCTCAACACCTGATCTTGACTGTTTTAGACTGAGACCGGAGAGGAGAAGTTCTCTGCAGAAGATGTCTTTAAAAAACCTTTACCTCCTTCTGTGAAAAAGGAAGAGAGTGCAGCCCCAGTAAGTATCTCCATAAGATTGTATTTTGACCTGTTTGAGCCTGGATACAATTCTAGGGAGGCTCTGTACAATCTGGCTGCAACTGTGAGTGCCAGAGGTGCCAGAGATGTTTCTCATGCCAGAGGAGGGAGTGCTGGGGATGGAGGGCAGTTTGTTTTTTAAATCTGACCTTGTTTGTGGGCTTCTAGCATGGGCAACTTTGGTACCTGCATTCGAGCAGGATCTCACTCAACCAGTCCTAAGGCAGAAAACTCTTCCAGCCACCTCTAGGCTGAAGAAGGCCAAACCTCACTGATTTCTAGAGGAAGTGAGTGACAGCAGCTCCCTGCCAAACAGCCACTGCCTCGGTTGGCTTCTTGTGCTCTCAGGTGTGTGGCAAGTTGGAAAAGCCTGGCACCAATGCACGGCCTGTCTAGAGAGCAGAAAGGCTTCCATCTCGTGGTGTGAAGGGAAAGAAGCCAGACAGCTCCTCTCTGTTCCCTGCCTGTGCTGCTGGGAAGCAACTCTGGAACAGAGACAGGAGTCACCGGGGAGATGGGTTGGGGAAACGAAGACCCGCTGGTCTGGTGGGCTTGATGCTACAAATTGTCACACTTTTCTCCACTTCCCTCAGCCCAAGGTGGTGAACCCCCTGATAGGACTTCTGGGAGAGTACGGAGGGGACAGCGACAATGAAGAGGAGGAGGAAGAGGAGGAGCAGTCCCAGGCTCAGTGGCTGCCGCCTCCCCCGCACCCACCGGCACCGCGCGAGGAGCAGCCGCGGAAGGCCAAGGCCAGCGATGACAAACTGACTGACTGGAACAAGCTGGCCTGCCTGCTGTGCAGGAGGCAGTTTCCCAACAAGGAAGTGCTCATCAAGCACCAGCAGCTTTCCAACCTGCACAAGGTATGGGGAAGCTGGGGGCTGCTGTTGGCTCAGTGGCTTTGTGAGCTGCACGGAAAATGCAGTGGTTGGGTGGGGAGAGCTGTGCTGAAATTGACACAGTAGCAGGCGAAGTTCCCCCAAAGCTCTGTTCAAAGCATTGTGTGAACTGCTTCTTCCTGCCATGGGAGTGCTGTAACATCAAGGTGTGACTTTGTAAGCTGTAGTGAGATAGCTAAGGCTTGGGGAAAGTGGGGTGCTGGCATGCACCAGTGTGAGAGCGGCAAGAACTTGGCACGTGCACCCCCATGTTCTGTGCTGCCTTTCAGCTCTTGCTTTTAGGAGAGCCAAGCTGCACATGGGTTAAAATAGGACTGGTTGCCTTCCTTACTGCAGGGAGGAAAGGCTGCAGGCCTCTGTGGGGGAGCAGGTAGTCTGGGCTGCAGGAGAGGCTGCTGTGCCTGGTATAGTGCAGGTACAAGAGCATGCTGCTTTACCTGTGCTCCTTGTGGGTGGAGCAGGTGACCCTGACAGCTTGTGTTCTCTGCTTGACACTGCCTTCTGTCTTCCTCCTTCCAGCAAAACCTAGAGATTCATATGAAGATTAAGCGATCTGAGCAGGAACTGGCATATTTGGAGAAGAGAGAGCGTGAGGTGCGTCTGTGGTGGTGAGCAGGCAGCTGCTTGTGCTTCTGCACTTGGGGGTGGTGGTCGTCCCAGGAAGACCCTCCACTCATGCACCAGGTATCAGCAGGGATCCACTTAAGCACCAGGCATCAGATGCCTCCCAAAAGTGAACTGTAGGCTCACTCTGCACGGGGACCTGTAGGTAGTTCTGTGACTTCTAAGAGCATATCTAGTTCCTCACAGAAGGGTCTGAGTCTGGTTTTGTTGTCCTTCAAGCCAGCACCAGGCTCTGGGCTAAGTGGGACGCAAATTTCCATCTAAAACTGGTGGGGTGTATGGGCTGCTGCTGCCTGGACAGGGACAGGGGAGCTGTACCTGTCCATTGTTTGGAAGGTCACAGAGATGCTCCTGGATGCTGGAAGGCTGCAACAACAGGTCTGGGTCAGCCCAAGAGATGGCATCTGAACAGGGCAGGTGTACTGTGGGATGTGAGCATTCAGTGTTTGTGAGTCCCCAGGACAGCCCTCCAGCTAGCTGAGGATGAGAAGAGACCTGGATGCAGAGCAGTCTCCTGCACTGTTGAATCCTTCATAGCTCCCATACTTAATTTGCTCTTTCTTTTGTGAAGGGGAGGCATAAAGACAAAGGAAATGACCGGAGAGAGAAATTCCAGCAGATGGATTCACCAGAGAGGAAACGACTCAGATATGACCGGGACTCAGAGAGGTAATGGCAGTTGTGGGTTAGATCTCTCTGGGGATGCTGATGTTGGGATGTGTGCTGCTGGCAGAGCAAGGCTGGGCATTGTCCAGTGGGGTAGATCTGCAAAGGAACAGCCAGACAGAGACAGAGTTCCTCAAAATGTGAGCCTGTTGTACTGCAGGACGTCTCACAGAGGTCAGGAAAGGACTGGGATGGAAACAAGGGTTTAGGGCAGAGCACAGAAAAGCTGTCCGGTCCTAGAGGGGTGAGATGGGGGACTGAGTGTGTCTGGCTGGGCACAGAGAGCAGAATGCAGTCTGTTCCCATCCACCTCGTCCTTAAGGCACTTTGCTGCCCTCCTGTCCTGGCATCCAGCCATTGAAAGAAAGAGCAAAGCTGTGTTTCATCTGTTCCCTGACTCAGAGGAACGCTGGGAGCTGTTTCCATCTCATTCAGAGTAGGTGGAGGAAGAAAGTGCGTGCTGTGTGGAGTTCTCGACAGGCCTGCCTGCTGTGAGCTCGCGTGTTCAGTGGGCTGAGGAACGGCCAGGCATGTGTTGAAGATAGAACTGGTTATGTGCCTGTTTTATTCTGGCACAGCACCTCAGAAGGAGACCTTTCCTCTGTGTCTTGCAGTTTAAACATCCACATCTTCTCTTCCCTGTTTTCCTGGAATAGCTGTAGATAAACTTAAAACAGTTTGTGTGCAGTGTCACCAGCAGCCAGAAAGTAGAAATTGTCTGAAGGAAAAGTCTTTTATGCTGAGAGGTTTTCAAAACTGTGGCTTTTGGTTAATGGCCTTGGATGAGTAATTAGGTGGGAGAAAGTGTCCGAATCAACACTGCATCTGTTGACCACTGGGAGAAAGGAAAGATCTAACAGAGCAGCAGGGATTGGACTTTGCTTTCTTGCTATTGCTGAGACTTTAATTAAGAAATACAAACACAGAAGGCTCCTGGCTTGCTTACACTGTAAATATTTTGGAGTCTGAGCTCATTTCCTGTGCCCTGGTGTATTTCCCCCTGAGGTGGGACAAGAAATTTTGCAGTCAGAGGTGTGTGAGCTCTGCACGCAGAATCCACTGTGGTGGTTTCCTTAGGCAGAGAGCTTCTGGCAAGAAACTTGGATATCCCTCATGAGAGGCTGAAATGTCAATGAAGGTTCTATTAGCATAACTAAAAATCCCTGGCGTGCGTTTGAAGCATTGCAAGACTGGACAATTGATTCTGGTTCTTTTGCAGTGACTATGACCCAAGGCTTGACAGTAACAACAAAGGGAACCGAATGGTGCAGTCTCCGGGGTGGAAGAAGGGCTTTGGCCACAACCAGCAGGGCACAGCATCACCAGTGGAGGTGAGTGTTCCCTGCCTTTCAAAGCACACCATTGTCCTACAGCCCATAATGTTTCCCAGGAAAGCTGGAGGGAGTTCAAGTCAGGCTGTAAATCGCAGTATCCACTTGATGGGATAATATGTGTGCACTGATGAACTTTGCAGGCTGGGAGGGGCTGCAAGTATGTTGGCCGTAGAACAAGGTTAGAATTTATATGGATCTGGAGGTGTTGAAACTAGAGTAACAGTGAGCAGGAAGGGTGTGAGCATCTCATTAGTACCTGCTCAGAAGGGGGGCTGGGGTTCGAACAGGTCACCAGCTCAGTTCTCTGCAGCTAAGGAAACAGGTGAACTTCCCTGGGGACATGTGAGCATAGCCAAAGCCACAGGGCCCAAGATGCTTTTTGTCTGCTCTGCTTTGCACTTGTGAGGCTCCTGCTGCCATTGCAGACTCTGGACATGAGAGGATAATAGCAAGATACAGCAGCTGACAAGGATCAGAAGCCCATCGGCAAAGGGTGTCAGGGATAGGCAGGGTCAGGTAGATCCTGCCTTCCGTGACAGGCTGGACTCTCAGAGGACCTTAATTTACTGCAGAGGGTTTATCAGAGAAGCAGCCTGGGGCAGGGTCTGCTCTGCCTTGCCCAGGGCCACATGAGCTCTGGTGGCAGGTTCCTGGCTGGCCAGGTGCTGTGGTGTCCATGCTCTCTGCTGAGGGACAGGCAGCTGGGAGCAGGGCTCACAGGGTGACATTCAGCCTGCAGTCAAGTAGATCATTAAAGCAAATATTTGAGGCTTCATGACACATGTGTGCTTGAGCCCATATACATGAGGCAAGAGTCCCTCTTCAGTGCAGACAGCAGGAACTGGCCCCAGCTGCTGCTCAGTCCTTGTGCCCATAAAACAGGCTTTGCTGAGAGCCAGCTCCAGCGCCACACTCTGGGAGGTCTGAGCTCCCTTCAGGGCTCCCATCTGGACGGGGAGCTAATGGCAAAGCACAGCCCTCATACAGTTCATAGAAAGGCCAGACGAGATGTGCTTGCTTTTCACTTCCAAGTCGTGCTGGGCAAAGCCATGTGATCATGCCAACCCCACACGACTCTGATCTCTTGGCCCAACTGGTGAGATCTCTGGTATTCAGGTAGGTTGGTCTGAAAAGCCAGAGGAACTTCCAGCCTTGGGTCTGCTCTCCTGGGCTAACTCCAGGTGTATTTCAAGCAAATTGTTATTGCTGAATAATGCAGGGGCTGGCTGCAAGATCCAGTCCTTGAAAACTGGTTGAAATTCTACGCGTGGTGCCAGTGCCCATGGGAGCTCTGTTGGAGAGAAAAGCTGAGCTTGTGCCTATGCAGACGAGCTGCAAACAGCTCCCCAGGAGCCCAGCTCTCACCAGTGCTTTCCTTTGCTCGCTTTCAATCCTGGCTCGCCAGTGGCTGCCGGCGCTGCCTCTTGGCTGCCCACCCTTGGCTGCCCACTCCTCTGTATGTTCCTCCACAGCTGATCCCTGGGGTTTGATTCCCACGGGGCATTTGCTGGCTGCTTTTGTTGTCCACAAAGGATCTGTAGTTTTTCCCAAACAGCTTTTGGAAGAACACAGAGCACTTGCTCTTCCTCTGCTCGCAGATCCACACGGGAGCAGTCAGCAATCCTGAACAGCCCAGGGAAGCT
Source organism: Hylia prasina (assembly GCA_013397195.1). Taxonomy (NCBI): domain Eukaryota; kingdom Metazoa; phylum Chordata; class Aves; order Passeriformes; family Sylviidae; genus Hylia; species Hylia prasina. Next base: position 278,536 of record VYXD01000737.1, read on the forward strand.
TTTTATTTCATGGGAGGAGAAATCACTAACACAAGCTGTGTCTGTTTGCAGGCAGAAAACAGGAGGAAGGGCCCTGGGCTGGGGGCCCCAGGAAAGCCCCCCAAGAGGCAGTCCAACGAGACCTACCGCGATGCTGTTCGCAGGGTCATGTTTGCCCGCTATAAGGAACTTAAGTGAACGGTGGAGGAACCTCAGATCTGTCTCTCTCCATCTCTTTCTCTCTGTGTCATGTTCTTTTGAAGGTTTGGTCTTTTTTTTTTTTTTTTTGTTCTGTTTTTTGAATTGTTACAGGTTTTGCTGCTAGAATTTTTTTAATAAAACTGAAAATTTGTCAGTGCTTGTCTTGTGGCTAAAATGGTGTGTTTTAAAAGCATGGTGCTTTGAAAGATTCCCATCGTGTTTTACTCTCTGCTGATGAGGTCACTGGAAGTTGCAGCTGTGTCAGTGGAACTGGAAGAGGTTTGGTAGTCGAGAGACCCTACCAGCAGTGCCACTGTCCTGCAGCATGTTTCCTGTCATACCCCTGGTGCCATGGATGGGAGCTGGGAGCAGGAGATGGCCCCAAGACCTGGAAGGAATTCAGGAGCAGGAGTGATCTCTGTGGGATTCGTCCTGGCAACTGATGAGGTCAATGGGGTTCAATTAATAGCAAGAGCTTAGTGGCTGAAGGTGACCTCATTAATGCTGGTGTTGTCTGGGCATCCCAGCCAGGGCAGAACATTCCACATGGGGTGGGCTGGATCTGGTGGCAGTGTTGTGTGGGGACCCTCATGGGGATATAATCATGCTGGCCCAGGGTGTCAGGGGAGCAGAGGAAAAGCCAAGTAGGTGCTGCTGGCCTGTCCAGGGGAGATATGGAGGCAGCTCCTGGGCAGGAATTTGTAGCAGGGGCAGTTTGACCAAAGCACAGGAAAGTTTGTGGGTGTGAGCACAGCAGGGGGACAAGGGTGAGTGTGGCCTGCAGGGATAAGGACAATGCCAATGGCCCTGGCTGATGGGAGCAGATCTCGTGCACAATGAGGAGCTGGTACCCACCACCACCTTCCTGTTCATGTGGCAGAGAGAAGGGCCTGACACTGCTTTCAAATATCCCAAAGAAGGGAAAGCAGGACGTGGGAGCTGAAGACAGCAGGATTTGGAGGTGAAGAGCCGCCTGCAAGAGCTGACGACCTCCAAAGGCAGTTTCCAAGTGTCCAAGCTGTTTCCTTGTCTGGCACAGGCAGTGACAGAGGAGTGTGGAGCACTCGTTTGCAGTATTGTGGCCCCTAGTGCTGCACCCAGGGGTGGGGGAGGTGTGCATGGTGAGTACATGGGGGATGAGGGCCTTCAGTCCTCCTGGGATGGGTTCCCGGGGATGAACTCCCACACAGGGAGAAACGGTGGTGGCGTAACAGACAGATGCTGTCAAGTCTGGAAATGATCCATGCACAAAGGGGGAAGAAGTCTGACTGATGGGGCATCATTTTCAGGGAGGGAAGAGGGGAATCTGGGTGCACATTAGTAGCTGCTGCACAGGCTGTCCTGCACCTGTGTCGGGCACCTGAGTATGCCAAAAATGAGCACCCACAGAGCATCATTCCCAAGACAACCAGAGGGAGCCTTTACAGCTGCCAAATGTGGGAACCCATTAGCTGATTTTATTAATTTGCTAAGTGGGTACATGCATCTTAGTGAAAGCCTGTTAACGACTGATAATACGTGATTAATTAGAAGATAATAAACCAGATCAATGTAAGAGCAGCTTCCCTTGGACAGATGGACCACGCTAAATAATGTATGTTCCTTGGCTTAGTGGTGTGCTTGCTTGCTTCTAGTCTGTGATGTGCGTGTGTGAAAGGAGAGGCAACACATTTTCCTTGCAGGCCCATTGCCAGGGCTTAAGTCAGGAACAGAAGACTTTTGTGAAAACGAGAAAAAAAACCTAATTAAAAATATCTACTTGCAGGATGTCTCCAATGGAGAGAAATCCTTTTTCTGTCTGTGGTGGTAGATCTACCTCCCATTAGTTGTATTAAGCATATAAATACTTGCTGTGTTTGCTTCTACTATTTTGACGATCACAGTAAGTGTTTATGGGAAATCAGGCATATTGTTTGTGTCACAAGAGGTCAGAGCAACACAGTGTTACTCCCAGAAGTGTGGGATTTCTGGGGATGTGCTCTGTGTGTGTTGAGAGCACCTGAACTGTAGGAAGTATCCCAGTGCCAGCCCATGGAAAATCAAGGTATCTCCTGGATAGATACTGACTTCATTCCTTAAAATTCCACTTCCCCAGGGTAACCCAGAGTGAGCTCCTGTGTATTCCCTTGAAGATGTGTGTATAGACTGTACATACATCTCTCCATAGGCATGGCATCTACCCATGCTGTGCATTTCCAGGGGGATATCCAGGATTAGGGGACATGGAAACCTCCACTGGGGCTGGGTTGCGGTGACTGGAATGAGGTTGTTCACAGACTGGAACAGTAAATAGAGTGAGAAGCTAAAAGCATTACAAAGAAGCACCAAACCAGAAAACATCATATCCTCGTGGGAAAACAGCAGCGTAGCAGTTGGTGATGCAGAAACCCCAACTATTTCTCCTTAGTGCAGTGGTTTTGATGTCTTTAATATTTTTTAAAGGATGGTGACCCAAAGCCGTAGCTGAATTGCAGCTACCTTTACATCTTATAACTATTTTGCTTTTATTTCAGAGATCACTCACCACTATGCTTCTGCTGTGGCTGTGTTCAGCACATTGCCTTGTGTGCCATCCTGTGGTGATGGGTATGGCTCAAGTTACAATTTATTTTTATTTTTGGAAGGTTCCAATAAGAGAATTGGAACAACTCACAGGGTTGGTCCTGTGAGCAGTTGCTTGGTGTGCAGATGTTACACACAGGAGGAGGACTGGGGTGACCCATAACCAGCACTAAGGTTGGGATGAATGAAACTGTGTGTACAAAAAGCCCAGGGAGGAAAGGCAGAACAAGGGGGTTAAAGGGGTTATTTAATTTAAAAGGAACAGGCAACAGGAGCCTTGGACTGAGAGTGGCACCAGTGGGGAGGTTAAATCCTCATGTAGAGGGTTGGAGGCACTACTGCCCAAGGGAGTGTTGATCTCTGAGCACCATCAGTCACACAGGTTGGTATGCAGGAGGCTGCTTCAGACATCTGAGAAGTTCTGGAGCAAGAGCTGCTTTTTTCCACCCTTTCCCAATGCAAAGCAAATAGATAGTCTTTGATTTCCAATATTTATTCATATTAATATTGATACAGCAGTGACTCATGGCCTTTTCAGTGAAACATATTTATGTAAAGAGCTGGAGCTGTGGTTTGTAAATAGAACAAAACGTGAGTTGGGCTGAGGGAAGTGTTTGTAAAAGGGAAGAAGAGAGGAGAAGCCAGGGAATGCACTTCCCTCTGCAGCAGTGACCTGCCTCAGGGAGGGAAGGGCTGCTGGAAGGAGGATGAGGCTGGGGGTCGCCCCTCAGATACCAGATGAATATGATGAGCAATTTTCCTCATTTCATGTTTTAAGATGCGAGAAACAGGAGTTCAGTGTTCGAAGGAGGTTGTTGCTCAACTCATGCCCCTGTTTTAATGTAGGTTCTCCATTTCCTTATTTATCCACATCCATACAAAGACCATTCTGTTCTTTGTTCCTGTACTGGGGACATTAACGCTTTCAAATGTCACCAAATATAATCTTTGTGAAGCTGCACTTTAATGGACTTCCTTTTGGTAGCACAGAGGTTCAAAGGAAGATGAATGACACTATAGTCAGTCACACAGTGCCCTGAATAGCCAGGATAAGCATGGGCACAAGCTCTTGTCCAAGCTTCATGTGGATTTTTCTTGCCAGTACATTTTGAAGGGGTTGTGGTCTGGTCAAACTACTGCTGGTGGGTCTGTGTATGTGCTGCTCTGCCCTTTTTGCAGCCTGGGGGAGGCCAGTCCTGTCCAGCTGTTAAAGTGCACCTCTTTCCCTGTGGAGTGCTTGGGAGTGCTGCAAGGAAGCTGGGAATGTGAGCATTGCCCCCCAGGGACAGAGTCCCCCGTCCCACACAATGGAAGGATGGGCTGGTCCAGAAAAGGCAGAGGGCTGGGTAACAGCTTGGAGCTCACCCCTGAAGCTGCCCCAGCCATCACCCCACGGCACTGCTGCAGCTGCACACACCCAGTGAGCATCTCCCACCCCAGGACATCCCTCTGCCCACCCAGAGCAGGATTTCCCACTGCCCCATGCTGGGCTCCATCACCAGGGAGGGAGAGGATCAGCCTGAGGAACTGGAGTGCCTGTGCTGGGGTGGTTTGGACTCCTGTTAGGGAGGGGCAGCAGGCTTGTCACAACAAGCTGGCAACAAAGCTGCCTAGGGTACCTCCTGTCCAAGGTCCATCCATGAGATGGGGCTGCCCACCTCAGCCTGGAGCCTGGCCAGGAGAGAAGCCTGGACCTGCAGCACAGCTTGAGAGAGTGCTCACAGCACTGACCTAGCCTTAAATGGAGTCCCCAGCCCAGAGGTCAGCAGATGGGTGGATGGGGGCTCACCTGAGGCCACTTAGTGTCCTCAGGGCCGCAGCAGGGTCATAGGTAACTCCCTTGTGTCCTTCTATTGCTGGGGCATAGGAGAAGGGCCAGGCAGCTCTCTTGCAAAGACAGGAAAGTCCCTTTTCCCCAAAGTTCTGTTGGGCTGGGCTTGATCCATTAATTTGGCTCTGGGGTGCACTTCTGAAATCCATCTCACAACTTCCCCCATTTTGGACTGTGTCCTGGAGCAGCTCAGGAGAGGTCTGGCTTGGGCCAGTATCAACCAGATTCCTTTCAGATGAAACCAAACCCAATATGCTCCAGGAATGCACCTCATGCTCCCCAGCCACTGATGGGCGTTCAGGCTGCAGGGTCAGCCCAGAGCCTGTCTGGAGCTAAAATACACCTTGTAAATCACAGAATCATTTTGATTGGAAAAGACCTCTAAGATCACTGAGCTGTTAACAGAGCCAAGCTCACCACTAAGCCACGGCCCCAAATGCCACTTTTTCATGATTTTTAAATCCCTCCAGGGATGGTGACTCCACCACTTCTGTGAAGAGCCTGTTCCAATGCCTGACAATCCTTTCAGTGAAGAAATTCTTCCTAATATCCCACCTAAGCCTTCTCTGGCTAAACTTGAGGCCATTTCCTCTTTCTCTGTCCTCTTGCCCTGATTAAACCACAACATATTTGTTGCCTGGGGGAAGAGGCTGGACCCCACCCCCAGCTCCAACCTGCTGCCAAGGAGTTGTAGAGAGCAATGAGGACTCCTTGTACCCCCTTTTCTCCAGGCTGAGCCCCCCCAGTTCCCCCAACCCCGTTCATCAGACTGTGCTCCCAGCTCCATTGCCCTTCTCAGCACCTCTTGTAGTGAGGGGCCCAAAACAGAACACAGGATTCAAGGCGAAATATATAGTTAATACATCAGGTCCTTGGATATCTGTGCCTGCTCCTGCTGCACTGTGCTTGAGCATTGGAGCCTGTATCATCCCAGATTTGCCTTTCCATCACATTTCACTGGAGCTGCTCACGGGCCAGAGCTTTCCTTTCTAACCCTGATGCCTGTGTCCCCTCTCCCATCCACAACAGGAGCGCTGCTGCCGGTGCTTTCCCACCCTCTCCGTGAGGTGGGCCTCGAGCTGCGGGGACGGAACTTCCCGGGAAAAGACCAATCTTTCCCTGCGGCTCCATGGAAGCCCGGCAGCTCCAGCCTCACCCATCCCACACCGCTAGATGGCAATTGCGGTGTGCGCACCGAGGGGACGGAGCAGACGGAGGATTCCCGCAGCCGGAATGAGGGGCTGCCCCCGGCTCTCCTCCCCACCTCCGGCTCCTCCTGCCGCCTCCAGGTGCTCTGGCTTCACTGGGAGAAGACACTGGAGCCGCTGGACCGGCGGCAGGGCGGGCATCGCCGCTGGGATCCCGCTGGCCGGTGAGTAATGAGCAATGGGTTTAATTGTTCACAAGCGTGGGCAGCCCGCGCTGCTTCCCGGGAGAGCTGAGCATTCCCAGGGGGAGCAGCTCAGCCGGGGAGTCTCGATTTCGTCTGCTTTCACTGTCAGCTTGGTTATGTTTTACAGCAGAGTAACTCATGAGTGACGGGTCTTATCCCAGCCCTGTAGAGAGAGCAGAGCTCATTCTGCTGCTCTGTTGGCCCTAGCATGCCTGAAAAGTTCTGCCAATCTTTATAGAATCATGGAATGGTTTGAGTTGGAAGGGACCCTAAAGATTACCTTTTCTAATCCCCTGGTACCATCTTCTACGTTTGTGTTGTATCTTTTAATGCTGTAACTTGGGTCCCAGGAGGTTTTGTGCTTTTTTACTATACTTAAGCTGCTTCCAGAGCTGGTTTTTCTAGGGTTTCTCTGCTTCAATGCTCTGCTTTGCTGCTGAGGTTTAACAGCCCAAAACCCCACACTGGGCTAATTGTCACTAGCCCAAGCTGGGGGTTTGCCACTGCTCAGAGAAAACTTTGTCAGATTTCTCTTTCCTCACCAGACAAAAATGAATCGTTTGCCTCCAAAACAGTTGTGACATTCTTGATCTAAGGAGGGAAAAACCAGCCTCCCTGATCAGTGAGAGAACTGTCCTCTGCTTGGGCTTTATAAAATCTGTTGGGATGGGGAAATTGTGTTTCTTCAACCCCTCTGCAATGCCTCAGCTCTCAGAAACTCGGGTCAATGATACAGCAGGCAGAAAAGAAACAGAGCCTGAGAAATGCTGAGTGGTCTCCAAAGGAGTCCCTTAACTAATGATCCTTCTGCTTGGAAGCATCACAGATCCTGGGTGTGGAAGGCTGGGAGTGAGGATCCTTGCATGCCTGTGTGTCCTGAGAGTGATGGGTGGGTGTTTTGGTGTGAGGGGCTGATACTCAGGGTGAGGGAGGAAGAAGGCTGAATGGTTGTTTATGTCCAGAAACAAACAGCAAAACACTTAAAGAACTTAAATTAAGACAAAGAGGGTTAATTCTTTCCTTCTGTCCTTGAAATAAGACCACCCTTGGCATGAATCACAGCTCCTGAGTGTGTGGCAGCCCTAGAAGGCAGCCAGGCCATGGGATGCATTGCTCACTGGAAATCAGCTCCAGCGAGCCTGCCCTCACTTAAGAAGTTTATTGCCTTTAAAGAACCACTGCATTGATCCAGCTGTCAGGAAAATTCTGCTAAACTGGAAAGCAGCATTTTTTTTTTTCTGCAGCCACGTGCCCAAGGGAAGGGAGGGAATGCAGCAGGATCTGGTCCCAGAACTGCGGCCGTCCCTCACACATCCCCAGCACAGGCCATGGGGAGCTTCCTCTTCACCAAGTGGAGCGTGTCCCAGCCTTCTGCTGGCCACTCCTCACTCAGCCTTCAAAGGGAGGGGGTCAGGCAGCCCTGGGGGGTCACTGGCTTGACACGATGGGCTGCTGGAACAGATAGATTACTCCTGCTGAGTTCACGGTACTGAAAATGACAGAGACACAAACACCCCGGTGATTAATGAGCTGGGGATGGGGAAGTCAATCTGAAAGCCAGGGCAGAGATATCAGCCCTATAAGAAATATGGGAAGAATTTACCCCTAATCTAATCTCACTGAATTCCACAAGCGTGTAAAACAGGGATCATGTGCTGCAGTTCCTTAGGTTGAGAATTAAACAGGAAACCCCCAAGGATGTGAGATGTTCTCCCAAATACCATCACACCAGTGCACAAGGGCTGGAGAGTGGCTGCCACAGTCTGAGCCATCTCATCTGGTTGGACAAGAGGTGATGCCCAGGCTGTGGTGCTGCCAGCAGCAGCATCCAGCAGCATCCCAGGACAGGGAGCTGGAGCCAGGTCTGAGGTCCTTGGCAGCTCTTGCTCTTTGCCAAGGCCAGCCCGAGCTGGCAGGGCTGGCAGAGGTTCCAGATGGGGATTCTGCTGCCTCTCTCTCTGCCGTGCTCCTGTGACACCCTCTCAGGGGCTGTTTACAGCAAGCATGAAGATTTATTGTAAATTTTAGCTCCCAAACTCTTGGAGCTGCCTCTTCCTCCAAGTCTTGTCTCTCCCCACTCTGTCTGGGATTACAGTGAGAGGTGGTTCAGAGAGCACAGGGCAATTAGATCCTTACAGGCACTGGCTGGCATGGTCACAAACCTGCAGAGACACAGAGATCAGTCAGCTGTCACCTCCTGGCCCGGGGGGCAACCAGGAAAGGCTTGAGATAGGGAACAGGGGGCACACCCAGCCTCACCTGTCCTTTTTGAGGAGTCCCCCATTTGGAGGAGGTCAGATCAGGGGATCTTGCTCCCCACAGCTTGCAGCAGGGAGCAAAGAAGGAACAGGGAGAGAGGATGAAAACAGTGTTACCTGCCCTGGACTAGGTCTCCATCTTTGGTCCCCTCTGGTCCTTGCAAGTCACCTGATGACTCCCTGTTCCTGCCCCACTCACAGGGGCTGGCTGTACCTCCTCCAGCACATTTTACCTGGGGAAACTGAAGCACAGGATGGTGAAATGACCTGTGTAAGTGACAGGGCTGACTCACAATACAGGGGACCTCATCATTCTCCCTCCCTAAAGACTAGACTATCCCAAATCACAGCCATAAACTCCCAGCATCTCCTTGCAGGTAGATGCCATGAATGACAGGTGTTCCATGGTACCCAAAAGGGAGCACTCTGTACTCCTGGCAGAGATAAGCCTTTATTATTCCCTAGTGTAGTCACTACAGGATATTTGGGCTCAGCCATTCCATGTACCCCTGATCTCCCTGCAGCTCCACAGTACCTGCAGGCATGCCATACCTGTGCTCCAGCCCAGCACAGCCCCTCTCCACCATCAGCATGACATGGCATGGGGCACAGCTGTTGCTAACATCAGCCCCTGTTGGCTTGGGAGCCTGAGCAGGATCTGATTTCCCTGGAACGACACCGTTCACAAGCACTCAGCCATGTGGGGTTATTGTTCTGCTCTCGTGCGCTGGCGAGATGCCATTTATTGTGTGCAGGAACTCCCCTGCTTCTCCCACTCTCTGGTCCAGATTTATTTCCCCCTTTTCTAGGAGGAGACCACTGATGTCAGCTAACTTGGCCTGAGCTCTTTGTAGTGTGAAAAGGAAAACAAGGGCTTTCAGTTTCAATCTGTCCCTTGCTTGTCCTCTGAGGGGAGAACTGGCCTTCCCAGGCAGGCGGGTGGTGACACGGTTACAGCTCTGCCACCAGGTGCTGAAGCCACATGCGTGGAGCCAGGCCCAGTGCTGAGCTGCTCTGTGCTCTAGGAGGGTGAGCTGCTCTTTGGGGGACGATGAAGCACTTGGGGTCAATCCCTGCCCTGCTGTGCTTCCCCTTTGGCCATGAGCAGGTCACTTAGTCCATCTGTGCCTCAGCTCCATACTAGAGTAATGACAGCCACAGTGGCCTTCCACGGAGGAACTCTGTGCAGATGAGTCCATGGGGGCAGAGAGAGCTTCAGGAGGTAGGGGTTGGGCAGGAGGGCATGGTACGAGGTGCTGTGTGCCTCTGACCCTCTGGAGATACTGGCACGGGAGCCGTGCTGGGAGCGGGGAGCCCCACTTGCACCCATGCTCTGGGCTGGCTTCTCCCTGTGTTTGCAGGGCGGGGCAATGACAGAAAGCAGGGCAGCCGTGTGCTTTGGAGCCTCCTGCTGCCCTGGTTCCCCACACCGCCGCTGTGGCAGCTGCCCAGCGCCTGGCCTGTCGCAGCCCCTCCCGGCCCCGCTGCGCCTTCAGCTCCGCCCGGAGCGGTGACCGAGCAGCCGGCTGGGGAACGGCCCGGAGTCCATCCCAGCTCACTGATCCTGGGAAATACCCGGCACAGAAGCTGCAGCCGTGGCGCAGGCGGCTCCCCAGGCCACCGCCGAGATGCTGGAGCGGGCTGGCAGGACTGGAGTGCCCCGGGAGCCCGGCAGAGCCCGGCCCCGTCGGGGAGGCTGCGGGAGCCTCCGCAGGGCTCCGAGGCTGCCGAGCCAGACCTCACCCGGCAATCCAGGCTGCAGCTCCCGAGGAGCCCGGCCAAGCGGCTCTGAGAAGCAGCAGATAACAGGGCAGGCGCCCTCCATCCTCGTTAAAATACTTTCTCCGGCGGAGCCCCCCACGCCTGCCCAGCCTGTTCCAATTAGCGCAGCGGCCGGGAGCGCCGGGAGCAGGGCTCCCGCTGATGAAAAGAAAACACTGCAGAGCTTCCAAGCGTCGGGGGAGGCGGGGGGGCC
>VYXD01000737.1:288745-307310 GCA_013397195.1 Hylia prasina
CGGGTGGCCCCGGCTGGGACAGCCAGTGGCCCCGGGAATGCGACCAGCAGCCGTGTCCCTGGCTGGCAGTGGTGAAGTGCCTCGTGAGCCGGGTCACTGAGCAGCAGAGCAGGTGTTTCACAGCCAGCTCCTGCCTGGAATGAGGAGATGTGGCAAAGCTGAAAGCTCTCTGAGGGGTGCTGGGCATCCCTGTCCAATGGGTTTGGAGGTGGGAAACAATAATCCCAATGTGAATGAAGAAAATCTATGTTGCAGATCCTGAGGGTTTCCTGCAGAAAGCCTTGGCATCTTCAGTATTGATAATGGTGAGAGAGATGGGAAGACTGACTGGTGATCAGAATTTGTTTTTTGGTGTGATTTCCAAATGCTTATATACTATTCTAGGAAGGCTAGTAATTTTTTACTACAATAATTAGGTTAAACATCACACAGACAAACTTACACATTTTACATCTCTTGCTTGCAGAAGTTGATCCATTCTTGTAATCTTCAAAGCTCTGTTTGTTCTTGCCAAGGCACCTTGGTTATCAAACTGACTATGCTAATTAAATCCACAGTACCCTCTGTCCTGTGTACCCCAATCACTCCTACACTTCAGGGGGCAATCAGTGCTGTCTTGGGAGTGCTGGGAAAGGCTGCAGCCTGCCCAGGGAACAGGAATTCTTTTCCCAGGGCTATCTCTCCCTGGAGACACCCCTGGGGCTGGAGCTGTCCCTCTGAGCCCTTGAGTCTCTGCAGGAATTCTTTGCAGGGGTCCCACCAGGACCCCAGCCAAACCCACCACCTCTTTTCTAGAGGCCATCAAAGGAGCAGCAGCCTGTGACTTTGGGTTCCAGCTGGTGACCCAGGGCTCTGTGTTGAAAACCCCAGGTGTCTCTCTGTCCTCCTCCCAGCAGAGGCTTTACAGCCAGTTCATGGCAAGGAGCATGGCAAACCTGCCCCTTGTTCATTCCCATGTCCATGCTGATTCCCGGCCTTGGAGCCCCTGCCAGATTTTAGCCCATGTGGGATTCACCCAGATGGAACCTGGAAATCTGAAGCCCAGAGAACAACTCCTGTGTGGGACAGGGCTCCCCAGGGCTGTGCTGAGTGTCAGGCCATGTGGCAGACAGGTGACAAGAGTAGGTTTCAGTGCTGGAGTATAAATGGCTCTGAGGAATTCAGTGCTGCCTCTGGGGACCCCCGAGGCTTTGGGGACCTGGCCTGGCAGCTCAGCAGGCAGTACACAGCCTCTTCTCTGCCTTATTTGGGTACTTTAACACAGCATCAAAGCATCGCAAGCCCCCTCCAATCATGAAGTGTCTCTTCTGAGGAGAGACTGCAGGAGTTGGGCCTGTTTAGTCTAGGGAAGAGGAGACTGAGAGGGAATCTCATTACTGCATATAAATATCTCAAAGGTGGGTGCCAAGAAGATGGTGCCAGACTCTCTTCAGCAACAGGATGAGGAGTAATGGCCAGGAAGCAAAACACAAGAAGTTTCACCTCAACATGAGAAAGAACTTCTTCACATTGAGGGTAGCAGAGTACTGAAACAGCTCCCCAGGGGTGTTGTGGAGTTTCCCTCTCTGGAGACATTCCAAACCCACCTGGACTCATTCCTGGGTAACCTGGTCCAGGTGACCCTGCCTTGACATGGGAGGGTGGACTGGATGATCTCCAGAGGTCCCTTCCAACCCCAGCAATTTTGTTATTCCGTGAAAGAAATTTAAGCTTCTCAATTGCACTAGAAGGCAAATTGGGAGTTTAGTATGCCAAGTCAGCCTAGAGTTCAATACACCAAGTTAACCCACACATATCTCACCTCTGCTTTGTCCATGGAGGAACCCAATCCTCTGTGAATCTGCCACTTCCCACTGGTGTCCTGGTGTGGTTTGCCCACGCCAGAAGCCCTGGGGTGGGCAACAGGACTGTGGCACTGCTCTGTGCTGGAAGCTGCCTGTGCTCTGCATTTTAGCTGAGGGCAGACCTGCAAGGTGCAATAAATGCTGTGTCTCCATTCAGCTTTATCTGCACACTGGACTTGCTGCCTCCCTGGGGCTGGCTGCCCTTGGGGTAAATTAGGAAGAGGAACAGTGGAGGTCCTGTTCAAGCAGCAGATTCAGGAGCACCTAAAAGTGCTGCAGGGGCTGAAAGCAGGGGCTGATCCAGCCCTTCACTGTGCCTGTCCCTGTGCCCTGAGACAAGTCCACTGCTGGGCCACCCTCCCAGCCAGATGCCCAAGAGCCAGGCCAGGTCAGGCTTCACCTCTCAGTGGCAAGGGAAAGGTAGGGACTGAGCCAGCAGCCTCTCAAGAAAGGGATTAGCAGGATGTTAAGGGAAGCCAGCTCCTTATCCCTTCATAAACAGTTATTAATACCCTGGCCAGCCTCAGGCTTGGCAATTCCCCATTTGCTTTCATGGATGTGGTCCCGACTGGAGCGTGCCTGAAGCTACTGTAACTCCAGGGAGACAAACACTGCCAGAGGAAATGCTGTGCTCTGCTCTGAGGTGTCACCACAGGCAGCGAGGTCCCTCTGATTATACCCAGATCCCGGGGCTGTCCCTGCCCCATTGCCACTGTCACCCAGCACCCCTGAGCGAGGAGCCCCCTGCCTGGCAGGGGTGACATCCCAAGGGTCTGCAGTGTGCCAGTGGCAGCTGGGAGCCTTCGTCCCCACCCGTGGTGCTGGCACACTGCAGCAGTGTTGTCTGGCAAGGAAGGGTGGTCTGGGGCTAACTGCAGCCAGGGGACCTGAATCTCTGGAGGCTGCAGTGGGGGAGATGTCCCTGCTGGACAGGATCCTGCTGGCCCCTGGCTGTGCAGCCAAACCTGGTGCAACCTCAGCCTTCTGCTGCTGCCCAGCCATCCCTTCATCCAACCCCTCCAAAACTCTGCCAAATCTGCTCCCCTCGATCTCTGTGGATCTGTGTGGGCACGTGTGACCTTGTTACTGAAGGTTTCACTGGGATCCAACACTTCACAGGGCACACAGTGGTGCCCCGATGCCACCCAAGCTCTGGCACTCGGTTTTGCCGTCCCAGCTTTGATGTCCTGGAGCAGAACCATCACGTCCTCCTCCCACAAATCACTCAGCACCACAGGCTCCCTCAGGGCTGGGCTCTGCCCCAGCCTGGCATCTCAGCGGGGAGGCAGGGAGGGCTCACCCTTGTGCCTTTGTCCTCCCACAGGAGAAAGTCGACAGCTGCGTCTCCCTGCAGCTGCCGGGGTATCCATCATCCCGCACGGGATGGAGAGGGATAACCACAGCCCCGCGCTGAGCAGGGAGGCTCGGTTCCTGCGGGCAGGGAGGGGGCAGGCGGTGATTTAGGAAGAGGGACAGCTGCGGGTGCTCGCCAGGGCACAGGGCCAGCGGCTCCGGCTGTGCGCGCTCCCCTCACACGCGGCTTCGCATTCCCACGGCGCAGAGCCTGTGGCAGGAATTCAGCTGACCGCAGAGGTGCGGGCAGGATGGGCACCCGGGCCGAGTCCTCTGCACCTCCCGCCCCGGCTTTGCCCCTCAGTTTCCTTGCCGGGGTGTGACTCCTTTGTCCCAGCTCCCGAAAGTGGCGGATAGGGAACCACCCACCCCAGGACAGTCTCAGAAGCGTGGGGCTCAGGTCTGGGAGCCAGGGCTTGGGTGCTTGGGAGCCTTGGGAAGCACCAGGCCCATGGAGGGGCGTCTTGGCTCCGTGAGGCTCCCCCCTCTCACTGCGAGTTCTCCCAGCCTTTCTGTCCCCTCGTGGGGATGATCCCTACGGATGGAGGCTGACAAGGGGTGCAGCACCTCTCCTCCCCCCGCTCCTCTCCCTTGACGTCCCCCAGCTGTTGGGGACCAGCATTTCGCCTCCAGCCGGCCCTGCCGTGTAACTGGAGAAGGCAACAGGCTGTCAGCGGCGCGTGGGGATTATCGGGGATACAATCGGGGCTGTGAAATCAGCGGAGCACATGGCAACGCGGCCGCCGCTGTGCGTGCTGCGGGATCGCTGCGGAGCTGAGCTCGGCACGCTCTTCCCTCTCGGAGATAATCTACAGTTTGATAAACCCACCGCCAGGGCCCTTCCCCCTCTGAAGTCTGGGCTGGTTTAAACTATTCACGGCGTTGCAACACAAAGGAGTTGTCAGGAGGAAATTGGTGCTTTCATGGATAAATGATTCCCTCCTGTACCCACGTCTCAAAGAGAAGGGTCTTTTCTCTGGGCTGCTCACTCTCTGGCAAAGCTTTCCAGGGGATTTTGTGTGACAGCCCAGAAGCTCAGACCTGCTGGACTGTTCTGTGAAGAACTCAATGCAGCCTCGCAGTAATTAAAGGGAGCTTATAAAAATGAGGAAGAGTGACTTTCTACACAGCCAGATAGTGACAGGACAAGGGGTGAATGGTTTTCAGCTAAAAGAGAAGAGATTTAGGTTAGAAGTTAAGAAAAATTCTTTACTGTGAAGGTGGTGAGGCCCTGACACAGGCTGCCCAGAGAAGTGGTGGATGCCCCATTCCTGGAAGTGCTCACAGCCAGGTTGGATGGACTCTGACCCAGCGGGTGGCATCCCTGCCTGTGATCATCTGGAACAAGAAGATCTTTAAGGTCCCTCTCAGCCCAAACCATTCTGTGATCCTGTCACTTCTGCACATCTCCAGTAGAAGGGGAGGGAGGGGGGAGGGAGGGCACAGGGAAGCCGCTGGGACACTGTGGTGTCACCTCCTGTGCCACCTATACCCCCCAAAACAAGGCTGTCATCCCCCAATTCTTCCTCTGCTGGTCCTGTGGTGCCTGGAGTACGAAATGCTGAAGCCCTGCCTCCCTTTCTCTAGGCAGCCCACCCTCATCAGCACTTCCCTCTCCAAACTGAGATGGAAAGAGTTGCAGCTCTGGACAGTTGATTATTTAAAGCTGTCGGGAGTGTTTAATTTAACCCTGGATTCAGCATTCCCAGCTTGATTCCATCCACCAGGCACCCGAGCTCCCCCTCCCTGTGTAAACTCTGCCGAGCTCCTCACCTCCAGCAGATCTGTTTCCCTGTGTCCCTGAGCTGACTGGCACAGCCAGGGATGTGCCTGTGCCAGGGGCTGTGGCACAAGGGGCTCAGGGGGCTGTGCTAGGATTTTAGCTGGGTGTCAGGAGGTGGATGTGCCTCACCACTGCCTGGGCACGATGGGAGGGAGACCTTAAATACCCATGAAAGAATTGCACCCATGGGAACTAATCCATTCCAGTAAACTGGAAGTCATCCAGTTTCTTACTGGAGGTTATCCACTGGCAGTTTTTTTTCTTTCCTTATCTGCTGCAAAACCCTCACTGTGCCTAGCTCTGCCAGGACTCTGGGATCCTGTGGCTCCTGCTGCAACCAGCCCTTTGGCATTCCCAGGGCAGGAGGCAGAGTGCTGGTAAAACTGAGCTGTGCACACAGGAGCACGTGCCTGTCCCTAAAGTTCACCACATGTGAACGTGTCCTGAGGCAGCAGCAGTGCCCTGCCTGCCATCTGCAGAATCCCAGCCTGCCCTGACATCCCCTGGGTCATGAAAGGTCCCTCCAAGTCTGCCTTAGCCCAAAGTTAAGCCTAGCACAGACCCAGCTCCATTTATAGAAACCTTCAATTAGAGGACAGCATTTTCCCGAGTCCTGCAGCAGCACAACACACTTTGGCAAAGGAAAAGAAAAATCCCTGTCAAATCCAAGCCCTGTCCTTGTGATGACCCTTGGGACAGCAGTGCTCACTCAGGGCATGGCTGTGGGTCACAGGACAGCTCTGGGAGGGCACTGCTGGGCAAAGGAAGAGCTGAGGTGCAGCTTGTCATTGCTGCCTGCTGGGGAGGTGTTTGTGGGAGCAAGGGCAGCACTGCCTCTGAATCCCCATGTGGCTGGTGAGTTCCTAACAGAGAACCCCACCTCTTCACAATCCAGGAGCAATTTGAACATGGCTAAACCCTTCATGCTGATGGGGTGGTCTTTTCCTCTCCCTAGGCAATGGTTGACATGTGGGAAAGTGCCCAGGAAGGGCTGGCAGGGTGGAGACAGCAGCCCCAAACCAAAGAGAGGCAGAGCACAGGGCAGCCACCACCCTGAGGTCACATCCATGTCCCAACGTGGTGCCAGGTCTCCTGGAGCAGCAGGTTGTGCTGACCAGAGTGAGATCCAGGCAGTAGTGAAGTCAGGGAAGGGGCAAGAAAGGAGCTGCACCCCAGCCCAACGACAGTTTGCTGCTGGGAGGGAGAGAAAGCCCAACTCCACCAGCCCAAAATCTCCTCCCTAGGCAGAGCTGAGCACTCCTTCTTGTGCAAGGCAGTTGGGAAGACTTGGCTCCACCATCCCTCCCACAGCCCATTGCTGGGATGGCAGGAATCCTCTGCTCCTTGTGCCAAGAGCCTCTGGCCAGGGATGAGCCAAAAAGCTCATTTTAAATCTTCCAGTCATGGGACTGGAAGACGTTAATATGCAGCAAGAGGGGGAGTTAGTCAGAGCTGCCATGTAGGGACCAGGTTTTTTATTAAGTGGAGAAAAAGCTTCTAAGTAGCCTGGATTAACTGGTTAGAACTGGCAGGCAAGCCCTGCTCCTGGCAGGGGCTGTGGGAGCTGCAGTGCAAGGCTGTGAACCCCTGTACACCTCCAAAGGAGGGGTGTGTGTTAAAGAGCCTTCCAATCCACAGCACCCTGGAGCCAGAGGACGCTGGTGGCCTCAGGGAGCTCTGTGGTGACCAGGAATTTGCAGACATCCTAGCCAGAGATGTGTCATGCACACACAGAGCCACAGGTGATACTGGGGGGATCACAAAAATGGAATTTATGGGTCGTGCTCCAAAACATCAATTCAGAGAAATTTCAGAGAAAGGGATGAGATTTAACCCCGAGCTGAGAACAGATGAATATTAGGGATCCTTCCCCGGGCTCTGCCAAGCATTGGGGTCTGAGCAGATACTGAGAAGCGGATGCCCAAGCTCTGAGAGCCCGTTGGAGGGGGTACTCCTGCCCTCATGTCAGTCATGATGCTCCAGGATGCCCAAATCCCAGTGCTCCCAGGTACCACATGATGTGGGCATGCTGGCATCGCCCCCACACCTCCCCTAGGCAGGCTGGAACAGCTAGCCTGTGAAATCCCTGGACATGGAATGTGCTGGAGCTCCCAGGAGGGTGGGAGGTCAGAGGGTGTCCCAGCCACATCTCCCTTCCCAGTGCCCACACTGGTCCAGGGAGCACAGCTGCAGCCTTCCCCCTTCTCTGCTTGCAGCCGGTGCTGGACCATGGTGCTGTGAGGGCCAGCAGACCCTGCCCACTGCCTGTGCCAGCATGTGGGC
The DNA here is from genome assembly GCA_013397195.1 of Hylia prasina. NCBI lineage: Eukaryota > Metazoa > Chordata > Aves > Passeriformes > Sylviidae > Hylia > Hylia prasina. The sequence continues at coordinate 296,009 of VYXD01000737.1, forward strand.
TGTCCCTGGCCACTGCCTGCCCCTTGTCACCCTCCTGCTCTGCCTCCTCCTGCAGCAGCTGGGCAGCAGCAGGGCATGGAAGCAGCACGCCCCACGCCTTCGCCTCACCTACAAAGGTAAGGGGTTCCTTGGGGTCTGCACCTTGCCTGGGAGGGCTGGGAGAGCACCTTGCAGGGAGGAAAAGGGTGCTCAGGGCCTGGGGAGACAGGCAGCCCTGTGGTCGTGGCTGTAACCTCTCCACACTCTGGGCCCCCAGGATGTTTCAGGGGTGCAGCTCCAAGCACAGACCCTGAGGATGCTGCAGCAGTGCTGCTGCCATAGGAAAGGGAGGTTGAACAGAGAATGCCCTGTCCTGACCCAGCAGAACACTGGGACCAGAGGAGATGTGTCCTTCTGCTCAGACTAACTGTGGATCTCTCTTGGTGTGTCCTGGGCTGGGGCTGAACTGGGTACCCCTGGGAAATGTCCCCCGCCTTCAGCTCACAGGGACACTGAGCCCCAGGACAGTCTCATCAGCTTCTTCCTCTGCCTCCACCAGCACAGTCCTACCCCAGCTCAGCCCTTCTGCTTTTGATCCTCCTCTTCTGCTAGGAGAGACTGATTCCCTGTGCAGATGATCTTCCTGCTGCACTTCTCCTTTCCTCCCTGCCTCTGTTTAGATGATGAGTTCTTCAGGGAAGGCAGTTTGCTCCTCTCCAGCCTGATGCAGAGGGGGGATTCTTTGGTGACTGGGCAGACTGGACAGGTAGCACAAAACACAGTCCAGAGAAGTGTGGAAAGGGAATACCTAGAGCAAATCTACAGGGGAATGGCCTGAGCAGCTGGAACAGAACCCTGCCAGCCTGGCAGCTTCTCACACCCTGCCATGAATGTACAGCATGGATGTGCCCAGTTGAGCTGCTTTCAGTTTCTCTTGAAAAACAGCAAGTTTCTTTGGAGGATGGCAGCTCAGCACATCCCCAGTGCTGCCCTGGATGTGACCCTCGTGAGGGCTGGACCAGCCCTCTCCACACCTGAGAGAGGGTGGAGCAGCTTTCCCATGGGCACGGCACTCCAGGCTCCAGGGCTAAATAAATAAATAAAAGGACACCTTGAGAAATGCTCTCCAGGCAGGGACATGGATGTCCCTGTGAAAGATGCCCCCCACTTGTGATGCAGAGGGCTGGAGCTCCCAGGGATGCAGGATATCTGTGTGAGGAGATACCCTGCTGATAGCCCAGCTCGGAAACATCTCAGCTCTGCCTTTCCTTGGAGCCAGAGGAGGCAGATGGGGCTGCTGGGGCAACTGGAGAGAAAGGGGACTGCTGACTTCAAAACCCCACGGTGTCCCGGGGCCAGGCGTGCCAACAGCCCTTGGGCAGAGGCAGAGGAGGAAGCTCCCAGCATCAGGAGGGCTCAAGGAAGAAGTGAACAATAGCAAAGAGATGTGACTCATGGACAGCGCCGGGCTGGTTCAAGGACACAATGCCTTGAGAAGTTTAGGTTTAAAAACCTCTAGGAAAAATAAATAAATAAATAAAAGGAGGCCTTTGAGAGACCATCCACGGGATCAGCCTTGCCTTCAGATCCCAGCATGGGGGTGGCAGGCAGAGCCCTCGGTGGGGCGGGGGAGAAGACGTAAGTAAGCGGGGTCGAGGGAAGGAAATGACAGCAGCGAGGGCCGGGAGAGCACAGGAAGGATGGGGCACAGGGCACGGGGCCAGGAACAACAGCAGCGGCTCCCACCCTGCCGAGGAGGTGAGGAGGAGGTTTATAATAGCGCACAGGGGCAGCCTGGGCTCAGCCGGGTCAGGCTGGGTCAGCCCCAGCGCTGCCTGAGCTCAGCCTCTCTTTCCCCAGGCTGTGCGGCAGCGAAAGCACAGCCCGCCTGCCAGCTCCTCCTGCGGGAATATCCCAGGAACTCGCAAACGGATCCTCTGCCAGCCTTTGATCTGCAGTCAGGCAGGTCTCAGAGGCCACTACCACGCCGCAAGTGCTCCGGAGCACGGGCAGGGCACGGGGCTCTGGTTATCACACCGAGGGCTGCCCTGGCACATCCCTTATCAGCCAACAGCAGTGAGGGGTCAGAGCCCGATTTAGCACCAAGCTTCCCTTGGGCTTCAGGGATCTCCTCTGCGGGCTGCTGTGCCTGGTGAGGGGAAGGGGAGAGGGCAGCCCTCCGGCACAGCCGGGCTGTGACCCCGGGAAGTTTCGGGTCGTCCTGCACAGAGGGTGGTGTGGCTGAGATGATGGATGGGACAAGAAGCTTACAGTGGTCTCAGCAATAAAGACAAACACCGTGGCCTTGGGAGATAGTGAACACAAAGGAGAGGATGTTTCTCACCCATAGCCATGACACGGCCGCTGCAGAGCCCCCCTGGTTCCCTGTCTCCAATGTCAGGTTTGGATCCAATGACCTGAGGGTGAGAAGAAACTGGTTTTTGTGCAGCAGCTCCCTGGGTCTGGATCCCTGCACTCAATGTCCCCTTGGTGAGGGAGCAGAGCCAGGGGTTCAGGCTCAGACCCTCCTGGTCATTAACCTGCCCGAGGGTGCCAGTGCGAGGCAGTGAGTCCTTCCAGGGCTCTCCCACGTACTGCCAGAGGCAGCAGAGAGGGCTCTTCCATCACCCTGCCTGAGCCTGTCCTCACACAGGGCTGGTGCAGGTCACACGGTGACCAGCAAGTGACATTCACTAGGACCAGTCTTGTACTCATTAATACAGTTCCCAATACCCTCTTAATTACTAATGTACCAGATGAGCCTTTGCCCTCCCACCCCACACCCCTCCCCAGAGCCCTGCCTGACATTTCCCCCGGATCAGGCAGGTCCTGGGAGCGTTGGCAGACACAGGAGGGTGAAGGATGCACCGCACCCTGTTGGAGACCCAGCAGGGACAATGGCCCGCAGGAAGGGACAGGAATTCAGCTGTTAATTCCATTCAGCTGGTGGGAAACGGCTTGGAAGCCTTCTGCCCTGTACCTTGGGTACCCAGAGGAGAGCCCTTGGGCACCGAAGGGAAGGTGGGGAGTGCAGTGGGGCTGTGCAGTTTTTGTGGCAGCGGGAGGAGAGCTGGGAGCTCCCTGATGTGGCTTGGAGCTGCTGCTGGCAGAGGGGGATTTGTGTCCCCGCCGTAGCTTGAGCTCTCCAGAGCAGGGGAGATGGAAGCACTAGCTGGGAGCCAGCCCGGCTGCTGGATCCGGGCAGGGACCCGGGTACTGCCTGTCCCTGCAGGGACCAGCGGATGTCAGCGGTGTCTCCAGCCCGCAGGCTCTGGCCTCGCTTCCCCTCTGCCCTGGAAAAGGAGGGGAAGGAAGTGAGACAACCTCCTGGGTCAGCCGGTTCCCTTTGGAAGGAGCCGTGCCTGTGCCCACGTCCACCCCACCTGCACCCGGGGCCACACGTCCACCCACGCTCCCATCCATCCACCTGGCCAGCTTCCCTTGATCCTCCTTCCCTCTGCTCCTGACACACTGCTTCACCCCCGTGATTTTGGGCAACCTTTCAGCCCAGGTCTTACAGGTTTCCCTGGGTTTCCAGCCACATTCCACCTCCATTCAGCCCCCCATCCAGTGCAACCCATCTCCATCTCCCCCTCCCATGGCCCCACTTTTGCTCATTACCCTGCACTACACCAAAGCCAGGAGCAGCCAGAGCAGCCAGCCCTCCATCCCCAGCCAGGTCTGTCACTTTGAGAGGCAAGAAATGCATTATGACTTCTGGAAGCTCCAAGGACTGACTCAGTGCTGGTTTGCCCTGCCTTGATCCCTGGCAGCAGGGGCTGGGGGGTGGCAGCTGCAGCGGTCCTGTGCAGCCTCTCTGGCTGCACTGGGGGATGCTCACCCCACAGACAGCCCCCAAACCTGGCACATCACAGACCAATACTGGCTCCAGGGATGTTGTTTCCGGAATTTTAACCAAGACACAACAGCTTATTGTCCTCCCCACACACCCACATGGCCACAACTGTGCCGGAAGGGTGAGGCGAGCCGCCCCGGCTGCTGCATGGGAGGAGCAGAAGCCAGAACAGCAGAGCCTTTCCCACTGTGCTGTCTCACTCCCAAAGGAGGGCACTGGGTCTATGGCACCCTTGGATCTTTGCCTGAGCCAGGCTAATGCTGGGTTTAGGCTGTGCCTCAGGATGCAGAGTAGGAAATGTGGGGTGCTGGGTTGGGGTGGCACCGGGGGCACAGATGGGGACTCCCCTTCCAGGCGTCAGTCCCAGTGCATCCATCCACTCGCCTGACTCTGTGGGTGGGGTAGAGCCCAGCAGCCACTTCACAGACTCAGAGGCTCAAGGATGGGTGCAGAGGGTGTTCAGACCAGGTTGTGTTGGCCCTGTTTCCATACAGCCTTTCCTTGGAGGGATGCTTTGCCCCAGCAAACAGCAAAAACCTTTTTTATGAAGACACGCTTGATCTGAAGCCCTGGGAAAACATGCCAGGAGTCACAGCAAATGAGTCACCTCTCTGCTCCACCCTCTGCCCATGATTTCAGGGTGCAGAGGCTTTGGGGCTCCAGGAGTTCCTCTGGAAGGCAGGCTGGAAGCTGAGCACTCCAAGCTACTGGGGCTGAACCTCTGTCCTGGCCTTGTGCCTGCAAACCAGCCCAGCCAGGGCAAGGTCAGAGCAGTTCTGCTCTCTGTACGAGCCACTCTCCCTCAGCTACGCACGTGGAGGAGGCTCCACGATGAGCTCAGGGGCACCAAGGGTGGTGGGTTTTGCCAAGGCAGTGGCAGGAATATTATGCACCCTTGGAGCAAGGATAGGTAACCAGAGCTGTCCCAGAGAGGGAGGCATGGGGCCTCTGGATGCAATTCTCTTTCTCCCACCTTGTTTGTGCTCCTCAGACCTGCTGAAGTCCAACAGCTCTCGCCTGATGCTGGCCTTAGGGGATGGGATGGATTTCCAAGCCCTCTTGTTGGATGAAGACAGGGCCTGGCTGATGGTGGGAGCAAAAAACCATATCTTCCTTCTCCACCTGGACCATCCCAGCAGAGAGCCCGAGAAGGTCAGTGCTGGGAGGGTGGTGGCCCTGGCCAGGCTGGCCTCTTCTTCCCTGGGAACCACTCCTTGTCCCAGCGCCAGGGCACAGAGGTGGGTGTGCTCTGAACTGGGCTGTTCTAACCTCACCGGGGACACATTTACACCAGGATGTCTCAATCAGTGGGGTCAGCCCATTCCTGGTGGAGCTGAGCCCTGCTGGGAAGGGCTGGCGCCAGAGGGACAGGGTGGCTTGGCCAGGAGATGTGACCTGGGTGGACTGCAGGAGCCCTGCTGTCACACCTAGTCCCTGCTGCTGCCTCAGGAGCTCCAGCAGTGACTCCACTGACGTCATCCCAAGACATCCTGCTGGCCGGGTGTACGGCCAGAGCCCAACAGAAGAAAATCCCATTATGGCGCTGCAGCCTGGTGTTCCCACAGGCTGGGATCCAGGAGAGCCTGCCCACTGCCTGGGTGGGCCACGGCATGTCCAGGCTCTGTGCCCACGCCAGGTTCACTCTGAGCTGGTTTGGCAGGCTGCCCACTGGGCCCTGGGCACTCAGGGGGTGTCAGACCTGTGCCAGAGCAACCCCATGTCCTCACTGTGCACCTGAGCCTGGCAGCGCCTGTTGGCTGAGCCTGTTCCCTCCGGTGCCACAGGAGGCTGAGGGAAGCAGGGGCTGCATCCGCAGGGTCTTTGTGTTTCAGATTTTCTGGCCAGCCCCCAGGGAGCAGGTGGAGCACTGCCAGCTGGCAGGGAAGAATGTGGAGGTAAGTAGGGCTGGCAGTCCCCACCCGTCGCCTTTGGCAGCTCACCACTGATATTAAACAACCTGTCACCCCAAAGGGGAGCCTGGGGGTCTGCCTGGAATGCCGTTGTGGAGCCAGCCGGGGCCGAGCCCGGCTGAGCAGCTGTCAGGACAGGGTCTGGCCAGGCTCCACACCCCCAGCAGCCACCACAGCTCAGGCCTGACAAACATCTCCCCTGCGCAGACGGAGTGTGCCAACTTCATCCGCCTCCTCCAGCCCTTCAACCAGAGCCACGTGTTTGCCTGTGGCACCGGCTCCTACCAGCCCGTCTGTGCCTTCATCCAGCTGGGAGCCAGGGGGAAGGTGAGGGACACCCCAGACAGACATGTCCCTGTGCATATGGATTCCCCTTGGCAGAAGGTGCCAAGAGACCCCTCTCCCTGGGAGCAGGGGGAGAGGGAGCTCCACAGCCTCGGGAGGGTGGCCAGCCTGGTGCAGTCCCTGGCATTCACATGGAGAGGGCAACTCTGGCTTGGGAGTGTCAGGCTGTTCCAGTGGGGATGGGACCAGGTTCTGGCTTCCCCCTCAAGGAACTCACTCATCACAGACACACCAACCTCCTTTCCACCCTTTCCCTGAAGTTCCAGCTTGTTCCCAGACTCCTCTTGGGCTGACATCTCCCCCTTGGCTCTGGCAGGGTGCCAGGGCTCTCCGCATGCAGTTGGTGACCCAGTCCTTGGAGTCGGGGCGAGGACGATGCCCCTACAGCCCCCATGAACCCTTCACGGGACTCCTCATCGGTAAGAGCCAGTGAGGGGATGTTGGGAGGGGGAGTGCTGGGAATAATCTGTGCTGGGAGGTGCTGCTTCCCACCCACACCCCCCTGACCCTGCAGATGGGGAGCTGTATTCAGGCACCTCCAGTGACTTCATGGGCAGCAGCGCTGCCTTCTTCCGGACCTGGGTCCATGGGGCCGAGCAGAGCTACATCCGCACAGAGCAGAACCAGGACCACTGGCTACACGGTAGGAGCAGGGAGACCTGTGGGGAATGGGGGCCTCTCCTTCCAGCTGGGGAGAGGCTGGGGCCAGCCCTGGGGCCAGAGCTCTGCTCTAGGCCCTCTCTCCTTGCTGGGGGGAAGCACTGATGAAGCCCCTGGTGGGACCCATGCTTCAGCACATGTTCCACTGAGCACTGGCAATGGTGTTCTGCCTCCTGCATAGCCAGATCTCCATGGGCCCTGTGTCCCTCCAGTGCCTTGCATTGTTCCCAAGGGCTTTCAGGGCAGCACCACAGGGTGGGATCAGGGCACAGGGCCATGTTGTGCTGCTCCTTCCCCCCGCAGAGCCTGCATTCGTTGGCGCCTATGCCATCCCCGATACCTACAACCCCCACGATGATAAAGTCTACATCTTCTTCCGTGAGACGGCCATGGAAGCTGGGCAGTGGGAGTGGCGGCACATCCATGCCAGGGTGGCCAGGGTCTGCAAGGTCAGTTGCCAAGGCCAGCACCCTGTGGCCTGTTGTCCCCACCAGGTGGGCTTTTACCTGCTCTGGACCAAGGAGCATCCCAAGCAGAGGAATGTGACAGTGTCACTGCACACCTAGCACAGGGCAGAAGGCCAGGGCTGGGGGTGTCCCTCTGTGGGAATGAGGAGGGCACAGCAGTGGACACTCAGGGAGGCTGGACTGATCCTGGCTCTTGGTGTCTGGCAGAATGATGTTGGAGGGAAGCGTGGCCTCATCAATCGCTGGAGCACATTTCTGAAGGCCCGCCTGGTGTGCTCTATCCCCGGGCCCCAGGGCACTGAGACTCACTTCGACCAATTGGGTGAGTGCCCAGCCCTGTCTGCAGCCAGGGGCAATGCAGCTCCACCATGGCTGCTCCCTCCAGCACGGCCCCGGGATGCCCACCTGCATCCTCTGGGCTGGTGCTCCAGCTCTGAGGTGCCTAACCTCCACCCCTCTCCTTGCAGAGGATGTTTTCCTCCTGCGCACCCGGGACCCCCAGAACCCCCTTGTCTTTGGGCTCTTCACGGTCTCCAGGTGAGCAGGACCCTCATCAGCCCCTGTGTGGGACAGTCCAACCAGTGCTGCTCCCCAGGGAGCTCTGTGGGGAGAAGGGCAGGGCCAGCACCCAGATGGCTGAGGAAGGGCCACCAGCATTTCCCTGCTTTCCCTACTGCTGGTTCACCAGCACATCCTTGAACCACAGTTTTGGCATCTGCACAATCAGTGATCTCCAGGCTGGACTGGCTGTGTCAAAGTGATTCCTGTCACTTCCGGGGTCCTGTGCATGACTCCAGGGGTGACGGGACAGCGTGGGCTCAGGGGGTGGCTGTGCATACAACTGATTCCCGTGGAGCAGCCGAGACGCTGAGAGCCCTGTGCTTCCCGACAGCGGCGTCTTCAGCGGCTCTGCCGTCTGCATCTACTCCATGGCTGCGGTGAGAGCCGCCTTCAGCGGCCCCTTCGCACACAAGGAAGGATTCGACTACCGCTGGGTAGAATACAAGGGACGTGTCCCCTACCCCCGCCCCGGCACGGTGAGGGAATGGGGAGCAACTGGAGTGGGAGTGGGACAGGCTGGTCTGGCCCTAATGCAGCCCCTGTGTCGCACAGTGCCCCAGTGAGACGTACGACCCGCTCCTGCAGTCCACTAAGGACTTCCCCGACGAGCTGATCAGCTTCATGCGCGGCCACCAGCTGATGTGGGAGCCCGTGTACCCGCAGGGCGGGCAGCCCGTGCTGGTCCGGGTCAATGTGCCGTACCGGCTGCGGCGGCTGCTGGTGCACCGGCTGGACACGCAGGGCCGGGAGTACGACGTGCTCTTCCTCGGCACAGGTGGGAGCCCACCCCAGCTCTGGGGGCACTCTGGTCCCGCCGGCCCCGGGCGCTCCCAGCCCTCACGGCTCCTCCTCCCGCTGCCTTCACAGATGACGGCAAAGTCCTGAAGGTGGCCCTGGCCGGCGGGGTGAGCCACGGCCCCGAGGTGATCAGCCTGGAGGAGATCAGCGTCACTAAGGTACGGGCAGCCCGGGTGGCACCACGGGGATGAAGTGAGATGGTTGGACCGCGCAGCCTCCCGTGGCCGTGGCACCCTCCCTGCAGGCTCTGTGGGAAGTCACTGCCCGCTCTCAGGGAGGTTCTCACCTCACTGCTGGGGGCTCCCACCTGCCCTGGGCAGCAGGAAAGCACGGAGGGGTGCCAGCGGCACTGGAGCCAAGTCATCTTCCAGCTTGCCATCCAGTCTCTGAGGCAGCATGTGGGTTGCACTTTGGAGCCCACACTGAAATGGGAGGGCTGAGCCCAAGTTTGAACGCTGGGCTGGTGGGCAGGGCTGTCCTGGGCTGTCCACACCAAGCAGGGCTAGTCCAGGGCCCAGGCTCCTTGCATGGAGCAGGAGGAGCTGTGACCAGGGACCTGGCCCGGGCTCCAGGGATCCTGTTACCCCTGGGGACACAATCCTACTTGGAGGCTGGGGCACTCAGGAAGGACTGACGTAGCTGCAGCACCTTCTTGTTTCCCCTCCAGGTGCCTTCTCCCATCCTGGACATGAAGTTATCACCAAAGCGAGTGAGTGTCCCTTCTGCTTCTTCCTAAAGCTGTCCAGGGACACAGACAGAGGCCAGCTGGTCCCAGCCACTCTGCCGGTCCCCTGGCCCCAGGGGGTGCACATTTAGGGAATGGGATCCTGCCAGGGCATTAAGGGGGTGGCAGGCTCTGTCTCGCACTCCCGCTGTCCCCCAATGTCCCCACCCCAGCACGGGGCAGGGGCTCTGTTCCCTGCCAGCCCCGGTCTCCGGCCGTGGGTGCTGACTGCCCCTGTCCCGCTTGCTCGAGCAGCAGGAGCTGTTTGTGAGCAGCACCCATGGGCTGCTCCGGCTCTCCCTGTACCGCTGCGAGCTCTACGGCAAAACCTGCACCGACTGCTGCCTGGCCAGGGATCCCTACTGCACCTGGGACAGCAAGACCTGCTCCCCACACCTGCTCACCGAGAAGAGGTGAGTGTGTGCCCGCCCCCGCCCTGCATCCCCCTGCAAGGCCATGCTGTTCAGAGCAGGGGAGGGCAAGCGGCAGCCCTGGAGCTTTACCCATCAGCCAGACCCCTCCTGCCGCTCTGCCTGCCTGCCACCCACCCTCTCCTGGTCGCATTGCCACAGAGGGATCCCACAGCCCGGGGTGGGACAGCCACAGCCCTCTCTGCTCTCCCACAGGCGTGCCCGCTGCCAGGACGTGCTGAAAGCTGACCCGCTCAGCCAGTGCCAGGACACGGCAGAGGGTGAGCGCCAGCTCCGGCAGAGACAGCCGGCTGTGCCCAGGGAGCGCCGTGCCCGGGAGGGCGGGAGGCACCGCGATGGGAAACCAGTGCCCCCACCGCGGATTGCCTGCTCCCTGCTGCCCTTCCTCCCTCCCTCCGGTCACACAGCCCCCACTCAGGGTACTCACCCCTCCCCTGCGCAGGGACTGCTGCGGCGGACAAGGTGGTTTTTGGGGTGGAGAAGAACTCGACCTTCCTCGAGTGTCTGGCGCGCTCCCCGCAGATCTCCATCCGATGGCTGGTGCGGCGCGGCGAGGAGGCGGCCCCGAGCGAGGTACGGGGACAGGGCGGCAGGGACGAGGAGCAGGGGGTGGCTTTGTCCCCAAGGACTGACCCACGAGCCCTGTCTTTGTCCCAGGTCAGGAACAACGGACATTTCTTGGTGCTGGAGCAAGGGCTGCTGATCCGCCAGCTGGCGAGGGAGGACGTGGGCACCTACGAGTGCCAGGCGGTGGAACGCTCCTTCTCCCGGCTCCTCACCCGGTACAGCCTCCGCGTCATCAGGCACGAGGCCACGGAGCTGCCTCCGTACAAACGGAGCAGGGAGATTGAGCCGGGAGGGTCCCACCACAGCCCCCGGACCCGGATTGACCTGCACCCGGGCTCCAAGGGCTTCCCGCGGGCCCTGGGGGCACCGGGCACCAACCTGGACGCCTACTGCAATGCCCTGCGGCTGCAGGAACGCCAGCGGCAGCGAGCCTGGCATAAGTGGCAGCACCCGTCCCCGGACAGCAGGAACGGCCGGGTGCGGAGGCACCCACAGCGCCTGTGAGGGGCAGAGGGAGCCAGGGCTGCCCAGAGCTCCCTCCCCGCTCTCTCCAGGGCCCTCCTCGCACGTCGGCACCAGCTCCGGGACAGCTCTCACCTTCCCGTGCAGAACCGCCTCGCTGTTACTACCTCAACCCCCGCCAGCCCCGCGGCCTCTCCTCGTCCCACGGGACACCGGGGACAGGGCACGCAGCCCGTGCCGGCTCTCGGAGACTCAAAGCTATTTACCCGCAGAATATTTATTTTCCTTGTTTTCCCCTGGCCCTGATTGACTATCAGCAGCAGCAATAGAGGGCAGGGAGGGGCAAGGGCCAGCTGTCCCAATGGTTCCCTGACTCCCGCAGCACCCAGCCCAGGCAGGGCCAGCCGTGTGGTGTCTCCTTTCCCTCTGGAGGCGGCAGGATGTGCTCACCTGGGCGGCTGCCGAGGTGTGGATGGAGCCCAGGTGCTGCTGGAAGCAGCAGGACACAGTTCCTGGCTGAGCCTGGGCTCCAGGTGTGCAGA
>VYXD01000737.1:308442-376396 GCA_013397195.1 Hylia prasina
CAACAAAATTTGAGTGACGAGAAATACCAGCTGTGAGGCTATTTGCTCTACTTGTCCCTGTTGGCCTGGAAGCCACCCCCAAACCAGCAGCAATCCTCGCACATTCAGCCTCTTGCATTTGTTGCCCAGAGAAGTTGTAGCTGCCNGCGAGCCCATCCCGTTCGACAGAGAGAAGAGGGAAGCACATGATCATGCGTGGGGCCAACCGACCGACCCACCCTGCTAGCAATACTCCTCTTTCCAACCACAACAAGACAGGCCACAAACTAAGGCGGTAGTAAAATGAAATANACCATTCTATGATTCACTGACATCATTAAGTCTAAATACACATCATTTCTAGTGAAGACCCTGTGGAAATCCCACCCTTTGCTTGTCAGAATATTTGCTTTCTCCAAGTAGCTGCACCCAACCTCCCCACCTGCCCAGACACTCCAGGACAACGTGCAGCAGATCCTGCCTGACACGGGCCAGGCTAGGCTGTGTTTCCCCCACCCTGCAGCCCCCCAGGAAGCCCCTAAAGCCACATCAGCAGTGGGGGCACCAAGCCCACCAAGCCCAGGGCACAGAGCAGCAGCAGCTGCCTCATGCCCATGGCACTGTCCCACAGTGGTATACCCAGCCTTCACCCAACTGTCCTCAGGAGAGCAAACCTCCCACCAAAGGTGAGGGCTGAGGGCTGGGTGCCAATGTAGAGGGCAGCTGACCATTCCCAAGGCCCCCACAGATCTGCCCTGGCCTTGGGCTGTGCTCAGAAATCTTCCTTACAGTCCAAAACTCTCTGCAGAGAGTCCTGCACTGCTGTTCTCAGTGTCACCCACAGCCCCTCTGAGAATCAGCAGCTGCTTCCCATCAGGTCATTCGGAGACAGAAATTCAGCAGCAAAAGAAAAATTTAACCCGTGCGGGGAAAGCCCCTGTTCCAAGCTCAGGAAAACCAAGTGAGGACCCTCTGCAGCAGAATCACATGCTGGAGAGGAGAAACCTCTGGGGAGAGCAGATGAGGGAGAAAAGCAGGCTCCACGGGAGGGAAGTTTTAGATCTTAGAGAGCTCCCTCCACTGGGGATAACCCACACCCCCTGTGGCTTCTGTGGGGCAGAGGAAATCCTTCCCATGGCACCGTGGAAGAGCAGGTGCCACCGGTTGCCTTGGAGCAGCCCCAGCCACTGCCAGCCCCCAGGGGAGCCCTGTAGGCAGGTCAGGACCACCTCAGCCGAGGCTCTGCCAGGGCCCATCCCCTCACCAAACGGGCCCAGGGCTGGTGGATGGGGCAGAGCTGGGGCTGGAGCTGCACTTGGGCAGTCGCTGCTGCAGCTGCCTGGGGCTGTGGATGTTTGCCAGCCGTGGGTCATGCACAGGGCAGCCACACCACAGGAGGGTGCCAGGGGGTGTACAAGCCACAGCCACACGGGAGGTGGAACAGGCCTCACACCTCACCCTGGTGCTGGGTTAACAGCCAGCCCAGAGCACATTCTGCACCCTGTGGCAGCAGAATGCCAGTCATCCTCAGCTCCTACAGCCACAGGGCTCAGGCTCTGCTGGGGGACCACTGGAGAACATCAGGTGGCAGCACAGAGATGTGCCAGGGCCTGCTCTGGAAGCCCTGGGCATTCTCCTGGACAGGCAAGGAGCAGAGAGGTGTGCAGTCCCCAGTACCACATCCAGACCACAGTGCTGACTGCTCCCAGCCACATCTTCACACCTTGTCCCAGCACAGACCCCAATCAGAGATGACGTGGGAGGGTCACTGGGATGAGCCCCACTACCCTGACCCCCACAGGAAGGGCTGGGACAGCTGCAAGGCTCTGGGGCTCTGCTCACGTTCCCACCTCCCACACATGCCCACAGCTCTCAACACTTGCTACTCTCGACAAGGAAAGCCCTTGCTTGGTCCATTCCCCAAATCCACAGGAAAACTGACAGCCTCACAGGGACGCAACGCACATCTGGGCAAGCTGGTCATACAATCAGTGTCAGAGGGTAGTGCATGAGGTGGACACACAGAGCACAGGAGGGCATGACTCACAGATGCAGCACTGTCAAGTCTTTGGAGAAACTTGCATGAACACCATCAGTTAATTTGCTTTGTTACTTTTGTGGGGGGGTTTGATTTTTATTTCCATGGTGCATCCAAAGACAAGTTGTCCAGCAGTTTGCTCAGAACCCCTCGGTTTTCAACTCCTAGGATATGTTAAAGAAGAAAGCACTATTTTAATGTTTGTTTTTTAAAAAAATAATTAAAATAATTTGCATAGCTAAACTGTTGATCTAAGGCTTCTATGAATGGTGTGGTTATGTTTGACAGACAATGTCCATTAAACAGAGAAAGACACTAGGAAAGCCCCATAACAATTTTTATTGTGTTTCCGTAACACACGCGTGCACACACAGCCCTCTCTCTCAGGAAGGGAGGTCCCCACCTTCCAGCACCCCTTTGGTGGAGCATGTCAGGACATCCTGCCCTTTCCTACACCTAGGTGGTCCCAGCAAACACCAGTGACTGCAGCTGCCATGGCCTAGGGGTCCCCTACAGGCTACCACCAGCTCCAGGGCCATCCAACGCAGGCAAGCACAGCTCCTGCATGGTGACACCCATGTGACACGGAGGTTCCTGGATTTCAAGTGTCCATCCTAGTGTGTTCTCACACACAGTCACATGCTCCAAGTCCAGCTGACCTGGGTATCCCAGCCTGTCCCTAGGAGCCCTGGACCTGAGGAGCAGCCGGGGTGCTCACTGGCAGCTCCACGCTCTGCACTCCTGGGGCTGAGCAGGAGGGCCAATGCCTGCATGGGGAAAGGCATTTCCCCAGCAAGAGCTCTGTTTGTGAGCTCCACACACCTCACAGCTCTCCTCCTTCTCACTGGGAATGAACACAGGAGGCTTCCACATGTGCTCCTCCACCTGCCCCATGACAAGAGGATTCCATCCTCCCTCCAGCTGCTCAGCACCCAGAGCAGCTCCTGCTCTGGCAGAAAGCCCTGATGGGACACATCCAACTGGTGCCACCTGGGTCAGCCACAGGCCACCTCCACAGTAGGCCCTGCTCCTAGGCTAGGCTTTGGTCAAGCAGCTGCTTCTCCCCACACAGACAACCCAACAAGCGACCACTACATGACGGAGGCCAGCTTTTTATTTTTTTTAATATGGAAATTAATTTAAAAGTAGAAAGAAAGACTCCCCCAGACAATAAATATTATGCTTTCATTAAATAAATTAATGTAGAGATTCTGTGCATGGGAAAGTCTCTCCTGTCACAGATTCAACAGCAAGTGGCACTGGTCCAATGTCCCCTCCCAACCTTCTCCACTGCCTGGTGCTGTTCAGAAGCAGCAGCGAGCCCACCCACTCCTGGATCTGGTGGGCCACAGCAGGGTGAGACGTGGCCTTCACACAGCCTGGCAGGATACGGGGAAGTCAGCAGGATCCCCGTCTGATGGCCACCAAGACATCTGGGATTGCTCCACTCATCTGGCCTGGCACACAGAGGTGGCATCAGACCCACAGGGCCAACCTACCTTGGACGGGACCCTCCAGAAGGGCCTGGGGGAACCCCCCATCAGAGCCCTGGCACAGGAACCTGCCTGGAGCCCTCACACTAGTCTCATGTGAATTTGAAGAGGGTGACAAATTGTGGGGTATTTTCTTTTTTTTAATCTTTTTTTTTTTCTTTTCTTTCTTCTTTTATTTGACATCAATCCCCTCCCTCCCTTGCCCCAACATACACAATGTAGATGCCTCCCCACTCCCTCCCCATTAAAAACACGTTGTCCCCAACCTCTGGTGGAGTCACCCCCGGCCCACCCCTCTCGCAGTGAGAGAAGTTCACAGATAAGGCAGTTCATGTGAGAGGGAGCTCGGCCCTGCCAGCAGTCAAGCCCGCGCCTCCAGGCCTGAGAAGGGCAGTGACTCACAACACCAAGCCTCCACGGCCAGACAAGACAGAGAACAGAGACAGACAGACAGACAGAGCGTGAGGGGAGGCACTCCTACAGTTTGCATTGCTGCTTCCCTCCTCCCCGGCTCTTGCTCCCCCGGCTCTCAAAGGTCCACTCTATCCCTCTCCCATCTCCCAGCCCCTAATACAATTCTTATCCTTGACAGCTAAAAAACAACAAAACAAAACGAAAAGAACAAATCCACCCCCACGCCACACCCTTCGCATCCTTCTCCACCCACTGCCGTGGCCCAGAGAGAAAATCCTGACTCCCAAAAAGGTCCTGCAACTTTTGCCTCCTGGCGGAGCTGAGACCGAGCAGGAGCTGGGCCTTTTTATTTCCCTGTGATCTCTATGACATCGTCGTCTTTGTCCTCGTCATTAGAGCTGCATCCCACCTCTGGGACCTCCTGGGGTTCAAACTGAGGCACCTGGGACCGAAGGAGACCCCCAGTCGGGTAGCCCGAGTGAGGGGACATGTAGCCAGGGTAGGCAGATGCCATGCTCCTGGGAAGGCTGCTAGGCAAGACGGGGGCTGGGAAAGGAGCAAACATCCTGGGCTCGGGCAGGAGTGACTGCGTGAAGGGAAGCGAGTAATTGGGCAGCACCCCTGTCAGAGAAGGGTTTAGCATGAATGAGGGGACGCTGGCGGTGGCTGAGGTAGCAGCAGAAGAGCTGGCGGTGCCGGCTGTCAGCAGAGGGTCAGTAGTCACAGGGAACACCAGATGAGGGTCTGGGAGTAAATTGGGCAGCTGGTAATAAGAGGAGCCAGTGCCCATGTACAAGGAGTTTCCTGGCTGGGAGGCAAATGGATGGGTTAGGTTGTGGTTTAAAGAGACAGGAGGCATGGTGAACCCACCAGAGACGGGGTACCCGTGTTCGTACGGCTGCACGGACGACGGCAACTGGCGCTTCTTCTGCTGCCTCCGGGATTGCTCCTCCGGAGCCGACGGCGACGTCGACTTGCGCTTGTTGCCCCGTAAGTCCAACACCGGGTGGGCATTGCTGTGCTGGCTGGTGGCTGGCAGGGCCGAGGACACGGAGGGAGCCATGCAGTGAACCCCCAGGTGCTGCTCGGCTCCTCGGGCGGCGGCGCCGGGCGTGCTGTCCGTGCGGGTGGCGTGGCCCTGCGCCGCGGTGGTGCTGGGAGAGCTGTGGCGGGACTCGCGCGCAGCCGCCGCCTCCGCGTACTGCTGCAGCTCGCTGATGATCTCAGGGCTGTCGGGGGAGATGGGCCGAGTGAGCTCCTCTGCGCTGGGGAGCTGCGGGGATGAGGCACTGTGTCTGCCATTGCTCGTGGACTCCAGGGAAGAGCTCTGGGAGCCTGCAAACAAGGAGATGGGGCAGGTGAAAAATACGACCTCAGAGAAAAACCTGCGGGCCAAGAGGCAACAGTGGAAAGGAAGGTGGGAATATCTTGGGGATATGGCAGGGGCAGGAATACCGCCCCAGACGCTCCAGTAGGAAAGCACATGTGCAAGCCCCACATGGCACCTACAGCCCCCTACCTGAGGCAGCTGTCCGACGGTCTTCATTGCCCTTCGGCTTCCCAGTGGTCCGTATGGCAAAAATCCGACCGTCGCTGGTCCGGATATACGTCCCTGGAACGGAGGCAGGACAGCTTCATTCAACAACTTCACTACAACTCCAGTCTCAGCTCAGGACCTGGATCTATGAGCCTGCAAGGTTCCTTGGGCAGGAATAGGACAGCAGTGCTGCATAGGCCCAGTGCAGGGCTTCTACCCCATTCCTCACGCGTCACTTTCACCCTTTCAGCTTTCCTGGACTGGAGATCACCCCCTCTCAGTGTGCCAGTGGGAAATGTGGAACTTCACACTTGAAACAGTTTGCTCTGGGAGAAGCAAGGAGTGTTTGGCTGCCTCAGGACTTGCAGTGAGTGTTGTGTGAAGGAAGAACTGAGCCCCAAAGTTCAACAGCTCCTCTCACGGACAGGAGCAGCCACAGCTGCAACAGCCATGCAGCACCAGCACACCCAGAGCATGAGCTGCAACAGAGTCATTGCAAACTCTAGACTTCCTTCCCTTCTTGTTTCTTTTTTTTCTCAAGGGATTGATGCATGCCTTTACTAATTCATTTTCTTTCCCAGTTAGCACTGGCTAGGACCATATCCACAAGTCTTAGCAGGACAGAATTACCTTTTGTCCCTCGGATGATGTGGATGCTCTCGCCAGCACTGATTCTTGCTTGTACATCAGTGGATGTGTTGGTACCCGGAATCACAATATCTGGCAGGGGGGAAACAAACAGAATAATGCCCACTAAACTACATGCCAGTCACAGCCAGGAGAGAGCAGGTGCATCACCAACCCATTTTTTTAAGTGTAATTGTCTTTCCTATGTGCTGTGCTATAAGCAAGCCCTGGGTTTATTACTACACAGCACAAGAAGGCAGTAGAGGCTCCAAGGAAGCAAAAGCCATACTGTCCTGGCACAGCATCTCCAGAACCACCAGCAACAGTATTGCAGCTCCTGTCAGGGAGCTCCTACCAGGTCCATGGCTCTTGTATACCTGCAGGGAAAGTCCTCCAGGCACAGAGGAACCACTCAAATGCAGAGAGACAGTATCTTTGCCTCTCATGCCCATCTGCCCACAGTCCATGTGGTCATCAACAACTCACCCCGATCCTCAGTTCACCATGGGCATCCTCAATTTACCATGGGCATCACGACCCAACCCACTTTGAGCAGTAGCAACTCACCTGTGGTGGTAACAATCTTCTGCACAAAGACACCAGCTCGCTGTAGATAGTTGATGGGAAAGTTGACAGCAGGGTTGGAACTTGAGGTTGATCCTGCACCGCCCATGGGGACGTGCCGGGGCATCATTGGAATGGGGGTGGACTGAACTGGGCGGACGCTTGCCACTGGTTTGTCCTCACCCTTGAGGGCTGGTCGCCTAGTGAGAGAGGAGGGAGGAGAGTGCAGCACCCACCCCGCAGTGATAAGCATCCTCTGGCCCCTCATTTCACGTCTATAGCACGAAGAGAAGGGAAGGGGCAGGTGCTCACCAGTTCCTCTGGCTAAAGGCAGGGATGCTCGTCAGACTCTGGTCACTGGCTGGGTAATACTGTGCGTAGGACGGCCGGGTGTAGGGGACGGATGCTCGCTTTTCCTCCTCATAGCTCTTCTTGGCTGCTTTCTTCTCTGCCTTGGTCAGCTTGTGCTCCTTCCGGTCGATCAGCAGTGACTCATGCTGAAAAGGCTCCTGCAACCCCACAGCACCGCGGTTCTGGCACCCACACACCGCAAGAGGGAACCAGCACGCCCCGAACGGCAGCCGCCCGCTCCCTGCGGCAGCCTGTCTCCTTCCCGGGCTGGCAGAGCCGGCCATGGCAAAGTACGTGCGGGGGGCACCGCTGTGGATGTGACCAAGGCTCATCCTGAAGGGTGACAGTCAGCTAATGCCATCGCCTGCCCAGCCAAGACCATCACTTACCATGAGCACACAACAAAACCCAGGAGCTTTGGCCAGGTCAAGAGCACAAACACGGAGCCTGCCAGGATGTCACACAGCCCCCAGAGCCCCACAGCACCTGGCACAGGCACACTCTGCAGCACCACCCCACCAGTGACATTCCTGACAGCACAGGCCAGTTCTGCCTGTCCCAGCTTTGGCTTAAAGTCACTCCAGGAAAAGAGCTGGCAGCCAGCTGGGATATTCCACTGGGATATTCCACCTTCACACCCAGCACCAAGTTGAAGAAAAGGGTGCCTGACAACCTGCCCCCAAATCTGTACAGAACACAGGTGTTTCTAGACGAGTCGAAGATATCACAAGGAAGTGCAGGGATCTTTGGGTCCTCTCTAGAGAATTTTCTGCCTATTCCCACCAGCACCATCTCTAAGAAGAGATGCCTTCTTGCAGCCATGGCCCCATCACATTGCCAGACTCCTCCAGGCCCACTCCTACCTGTGCAGTGCAGTGCCAGCAAAGAAGCAGGTTGGTCTTACCTTGGTGATGAGGTGAGGATACTTGAGACAGGCTAATTGTAGAACAGATTCCTTCATCTTGCTCGGATTGAGGGAGAGCTGAGCTGGGTCAGATTCTTCTTCCACGAAATGCAGCAGGTTCTCCACCTCCCGTCGAGTGAAGTTCAGCACTGGGTTCAGATCATCCACCACCCGATCTGGAAAACAGAAAGAATGCAGTGAGCACAGAAGGGAAGAGAGCACTGCTTGCCTGTTGCCCTTCCTATATTTCTGTCCTAATACAGCTCCCTCCTTGCAATCTCCACAATCCTCAGAAGTACTTTGTAAATGTCAGGGCAAGGAGGAAAACCATCATGTTCAGAGCTGAGCCTGTTTGACCAAGTCAGGCTGACAGGTGCCTGTGCTCCACACTGCACAGCAGAGCTGTGCAGGTCACCAAGCTCTTGGCAAACGGGAACACAAAACTAATTATGGACCATGTCCCACCTCATGTAACAAGGCTGTAAACATACACATCCTGGGACAGAACTGCAGCCACATCAGTATGTGTTCTCCCACAAATCCCACCAAAAAGGCTCAAATTAATAACTACGTACTAAAATGGAAAGCTCAGAAAAGCAGCCACACTTCCTCACTCACAAGAGCCTGGGTGCTTTCCCTGAACATTCCCTCCTGCATACAGGTCAAATGGAAGCACATGGAGAGAACACCTCTACCCAGGACTCTCCTGGGAGCCAGGGCAGCTGCCAGGGGACTCCATCTTGAGGGCACAACAGCAAACTGAGCTGATCATGCTGGGCTGCTGCCTCTGGAGTTTTGAGCAAAGAAGGAGACAGCTCTCTTTGGGTCACCACAACCCTCAGCTGCACATTCTGTGACAGCAGCTTGACAACTGGCACAAGCCAGCACAAAAGACACTTTTGGTACAAAGGCAGGTCAGAACCACAATGAATTCATTATTCTTGGCAAGCACTATCAGTCAAAGGTATCAATGCATGATTTGATTTAGCTATTTTCCCTCTCTTACTGCAGGAAAAATGGAGATACAGAGCTATTTAAGTAATAACACCCGGTTTAAGATGAGCAATATCCAGGCAGAGGGGAAAACAGGATGAGCCCCCCCCGAGTCTCCAGTCTGCGGCAGTAGTCAGAAGAGGAGCAGGGAAAGTAAATGGCACAGCAGTTGACTGGGACCACAACCTTGCTGCAGGATGCTGGCTCTACCACCATGAATTTCTTACAGGATCCCATGTCACTGCCAACTCAAACATGAAACATAGCCTTGGTATAGCGCCTGTCACCTCTTTGTCTGTTTTTCAACCTTAAAAAAAGAGGTTACAAAACCCACAGACACAGGACTTCCAGGAGCTAAGAGGAGTGACAGCTGAGAGTGGAATGTTGTGTTCATCCATGCTTACCTGACATGCCCTGCTTGGAGATCTGACGGTCATAGATCTTCTTCTCCAGGGTGTAATCAGAAACCAGTCTGTAGATGTGGCACGGCTTCTTCTGCCCGTAGCGGTACACCCGGCACACGGCCTGGGCGTCGTGGCACGGGTTCCAGGAAGCATCAAACACCACCACTCTGTTTGCTCCAATGAGGTTGACACCCAAACACCCAGCACTGGAAAATTAAGGCAAATTTCATACTGCTGCCCTGGTAAATTTCCAAAACTTATCGGCAGGGACAATCACCACAGCCAAGAGTCGATAAAGGGTCTATGGAAAGTTTCCTCCAGTCAAACTTTAAACCCAAGTCTGGTTTTCAAGATTGTTAAGCTGTTGCAGAGGCCTAAGGCTGAAATCCTACATCCCTATGCAACTCAGAAGCAGATGGCACTATCATACCACGGAGAGCATGTTACAAAGGAAGTTAAGAACTGAAAACCCACATGCATCTAGAACATCAGTCTGAGTCCTCCCCCGTGCCCTTCTGCTCCAGCCAACTCACCGTGTGGACAAAAGGAAGAGCCAAACAGAGGCATTGCTGGGATCATTGAACTGGTTAATCAGCCGTTCCCTTTCTGAGGCAGAGGTGCTGCCATCCAGTCCTGAGAAAGGAATTAAAGATCCATCTAAAAGCTCTGTATGTTTGGAGGAATTCTATCCGAATAAACCCACTTTCCTTTGAATACTGAGCTTTGAAACTGGTTCCAAACCAATTCAAGTCATGTACTCCAGGATCTCAACTGGACCACTCTGTACCTGTAATATGCCCAAAAAGGCAGGTGCAATGCAGCCAGCCAGGCTGGGACTTGATCAGCTAAAAGATCCAGTAAACATTATTCAAGCTTGTCAAGGCCAGGCCTGTGAGCATGACAACACATCTAGCCCTTTAAGGCTCTGATTTAGGCAAGGTGGATAGCAAGCAAGAACAACAGGAACAAAGGCCTCATTTATGCAGGAAGCTCCAGGAATCAAGAGAAAGCAAAATTGTAAAGCCTTAGGCAAACCCCCAGAAGCTAGACCTGAGCACAGAGAGTGCTGGTGTAAAGGAGTGCAGGGGGTGTCCTATCTCTGTTCCTGGGCAGCAGCTTGCTTCTGGCAGTTCTGCAAAAATCAGGAACACCATATCTACAATTCTTCTCAGTCCTGGCCTGTAAAGTAGCCACACAAAGTAATAACCCATACCAGAAAAAGATTTAAAGCTGGGGAAGAGAGGAGAGGAGTTCACAGCCTTGAGCAAATGAAAGCATTCCACAGTGATCTTGTTTTGGGAAGCAAGACCTAGCAAATAGCCAACAGGAAGCAAGAAGTATCTTTTGCGACTTTAAAAAAGCAGTAGTGTCTAGAGTGAGATGTCAGAGATGTCTAACATCTTCTAAGATGTCAAAAGAGGATTTGTAAATTACTGCTGAGTTGCTATCCAACTGACATTGTCTTCCAAAACAACTAAAGCAAGAACAGTCTGAAAGAGGTTCATCAGGAGAATGTTTCAGCAGAGCACTTCCACACCCAAAGACAACTAAAAGAAGATGGTGGGTGACTTTCAGGAACCAGTCCTTCACACGATCAAACAGTGTCACAACAAAAGAGAGGAGGACTGGATGCACTCACTGTAGTAGTTGATGTTTCGGACCCAGTTATGAACTCCTCCATCTGAGCCTGGAGGACTCGGCATCGGTCTCTTTGCCAAAAACTCTTCAATGACAGATAAGGTGGACAAGCTCTGGCTGCAAAACCAAGATCTCTGTTCAGGAAAAAGCCCCCCAGCAGCAGAAGTGGAACATCAGAACCCTTCCCCAGTCATGACAGCGCTGATGGTTGTCACATCCTCTTTGTGCAGCACACCCCTCACTAGTAAATGTGACAGCGGCAGAAGTATAAAATCCACGGATGAAAATCCACATTAATACAACAAAGGAAAAAGGGGAAACTGCCACACCACTCATCCTCTGCAAAAACCTCCTACTACCAGGGGGGATCCAACTACTCCAGTATTTAATGCCTGTAGGATCAATTGGTGATACTCTGCTTACCTGAAGACCAAGATCTTGTCTCCAAGCTTCACACTTTCCTCAATTAGGTGGAACAGTAACACCATCTTGGGTGAGTTCTCCAGGACTCCCGTCTGGTAATCACACAAGATGTCTTTGGCCTACCGAGAAACGGGAGACTATTACAGGTGGAGTTGCTCATTCCCTGTTTAGTTCAACAAGCCTGTCTCTAGGTGAGAGAAATAAATCATGGCAACAAGGTTATTACATCCAGTTGTTTGAGGTGACAGTGTTACTCCCAACTACTGCTGCTATCTCCCATTCCAGAAGCTCCAAATGACAAACTTCATCGATGAATGAGTGTCCTCTTAACCTCTCGTGACTCTTTTATCTCAAGAGCTTTCCTCCATCCTTCTAGATTTACCACCACCTTAATTAGATCAAACTTCACCCTAACACCTTTATTTAGAATAACAAAGTCCACAGTCTTTTTGGGCAGATGAGAACAATGACATAAGAGTGCTGCCTGCACTTCTACCTCATTAGAGTCACAAACCCCTAGAGCATGTCCGCAGATCTGCTTATCAAGATGCTCTGTGGTAAAGAGAACATAAGAGAAACCCACAAATCAGAAGAGTCTTCTCTTTACTCTGCTTCACAAAACTGTCCAGTCTTTCAGACTCTCCAAATGAAGAGCTTTCCAACAGTGACACTCACCCACTCATAAGTTACAACCTGATTTGCTCTCTCCTGAAAAGGGTTGAAGCCAACACTCTGGAGGAACTTGCTATTAGTAGCTTCTCCAACTGGTGATGCCAAAGCATTACTCTCTGTTTTGACTTTAATTCCCTGAGGCTGGCAGCGGGAATTAGTGCTTGCTGTGCCAAGGTCATCCACATCCAAATCCTGCTCATTTGCCAGATTCTCCTTTTGCAGAGCTTCATACAACACATCTGGATGGTTCCAGATCTGAAGGGATAAAGAAAGAAAGTTAGACCTGCACTGGTCTGTTGCTTGCCAATGACTGTAACCTGAAAGCCCCCACAGCTATTCAAAGGGAAGAACTAATTCTTCTTCTGGCTTTCACATCTTTAAAAGTGCCCCATTCTTTCACTGAGAACAAACCAGGAGGTCACTGTGCACCCCACACAGCACAAAGGCAGAGGAAGCTGCCTGTTTGCACTAAGCAGGCAAGGTTATGCAGTTTCAGGTATCAGCCCAGACCGTTTCAGCTGACGGCAGCAGGTTTCTTGCAGAGTTTGAAAGAGACATTTAATATCCCTGTACCCAGCTCTGGAAGCAAAGATAACAACATTGTTGAACCACTGCAGAGCACTCCGGGGAGAGATGATGTCCCAGGCCAACCACACTTTCACCTCCTCTTTTGATTTATATTCCCCTTTCCCCAACATATTAGAATCTTTCTTTGCATCTTCTGCCAAAACCTACCTTACAACAGACACAGAAAGCTTTGAGTGGGTTCAGCCCCAGCCAGCCACTGTTGCCTGCATCTCGGAACCGGTTCATGAACTCCGTGTAAAGGGCCCTCTGGATCTTGGACAGACGTACCAGGATGACGTGTTCCTCCTTAGATGGGAGCTGAACCTTCAGCACGTTGTGGCCTCGCCTGTGGAGGAAATAAAAAGGGTGAGATAAATACAGGGAAGGGAATTTCCCAATATGATCTCCCTGTGGCTGCCTGTATGGTAAGATTTTGACTTCTTGCCCACCCAGCTGCAGGGAGAAGGACCTCTAAATTGCATGTTTCTCTAATGCATGACACTTCTGAGATACTCTCCCTGCAGCCAAATACCAATTGTAAACACAATTATAAAGATCTCAAACATTACAATCCTCTAGTACAGGTCACAGAGTTAACAGGGTGATGAAAGTCCTGTTTTTCATGGTAGCTGCAAAACAGAAGTAAGACATAAAGTCTATTTTCAGCTCTGCCAATGATTAAGACACTCCAGACCAGCATCTTAGAATTGTCATCTAAGAAAAAAATGCTGATTTGTTTTGAGTGGTGGAGTCACATCACTTTTCTTAACACTTCCATGAAACACTATCAGATCCTTGGATAAGGACGTCACAAAGCGCACATCCAAACTGGCTACTAAGCCATCAGAATGAACCTGAGGTCACTCTGGGGCAGAGATGTAGTTCTCCATTATCAGAGTCTGTGGTACCAGAGCAAACTAACTTTACAGTGTGGCCAGCAGGGCCCGGGCAATGAACCTCCCCCTGAACTCAGCATTGGTGAGGTCTTGCCTTGAATCCTGGGTTCAGTTTCGGGCCGCTCACTACAAGACACTGAGGTGCTAGAGCATGTCCAGAGAAGGGAAAGGAGCTGGGGAAGGGTCTGGAGCACAAGTCTGATGAGGAACAGCTGAGGGGGCTCAGCCTGGAGAATAGGAGGCTTTGTGGGGACATCTCTCTCTCTCTCCACAATTACCTAAAAGTAGGTTATATCTAGGGAGGGAACAGTGTCTTCTCCCAGTGACTGGACAAGAGAAAATGGCCTCATATTGTGGCAGGGAGGTCTAGAATGAATATTAGAAAAAAATTATTCATGGAAAGGGTGCTCAGACATTGGAACAGGCTGTTCAGGGAATTGGGAGTCACCAATACCTGGAGGGATTTAAAAGACTCGTAGGTGTGGGCCCTGGGGACAAGCTTTAGTGGTGACTGTGCTGGGTTAACAGTTGGACTCGATGGTCTTACAGGTCTTTTCCAACCTAACCAATTCCATGACTCCATAAGGCAGCAAGATTTAGCTGTACTGCACAGACTCAGCAAACAGGGCAGGTAAGTTACGACGAAGGAGCAGTTTGCATGGACTGCAGCCCTCAGAACTCCCCGCGGACTCACCGCTGCACGAAGCCCTCCAGCAGGCTGTGCAGGACGTGGCTGCGGTAGCGCATCAGCCGCACGTCCTGGGGGGTGCTGTCAATGCACTGCCCGTTCAGGATGGGCCGCTCAAACATGTTGCTGAATTCCTGCCGCGAGCCCAGGAAGTCGGGCCGGACAAAGTCCACCATGCACCAGTACTCGATGAGGTTGTTCTGGAGGGGGTACCCTGTCAGCACCACCCGCCGGCGCGAGCGGATGTTCTTCAGTGCCTGGGAAGTGCTGGCATGGCAGTTCTTTATCCGGTGTCCCTCATCACAGATAACCACATCTGGGCCGGGCCGAGACAAAGCCTTCTCAATCCCTGAGGACAAGGGACATTAAGTGTTAGAGATGAATAAGACAAAGTTCTGGTTTTATAAGGTCACCAGCTTCACAAAAGGGGGCTATGTCTGAAAGACAAAAAAACAGTAAAAAACAGTATCCACGGGTGCAGAGAGCAAGGCCAATGCAGGAGATAACACATGACTAGACACTAGTTCTGATTTAGCAAAACGCAACTGTCCCTTGATTTCTGTTCAATGACCTGCATTGTATCAAATCGGGTGTCTTGCATCACATCGGAGTGACAAATCTCACACTGACAAATCCCAGAGTTCAGTGTACTGAATTCCACACTTACTTGCAGGTCTTTCAAGAAATTAAAGACTCAGACAAAGCTCAACAACCTTTGGTCTCCAAAGACACAATCCTGTCTAGCAAAGTTCTGTCACGTCAGTGATACTAAAAGCAAGTTATAGGTTGTTTTCCTGTGCTGCCACAGCTGACAGCCAGCTGGACAGCAGGGTCACACTCTCCCTCTTGAGGGCTGACTCCCCACCTTTCAGAAGCTCCTGCTGCCGGTCTTCCTCATCCAAGTCAATAATGACAGGGCCAGTTTGTTTCTTTGTTCTCTTCTTCCTGCCAGTGGCAAAGGACTTCTTCAGCGAGAGGAGACGATACATCTCATATCCCATCAGCAGCACACCACCTTCTGTCACCCAGTCATTCACCACCTTTGCACGTGCAGCTGTTGTCCTGCAAAACAAGCAAATAAACTGTAAGCTTTACTCCAATTTCAGGTTGAATCACTGGATTGGAGACTGCTGAGGAAAAAACCCCATTCGATTAATTAAAGCACTTTTTCTCATCAAACCAGATGGAGGTTTACAATGAAATTTCTTTAGGAAACAGATACAGAGGGGGAAAAAAACCTTTTATGTGCCATGGATAGCAGGATTGAGAATGACAAATCCTTACAGGAACTGAGGTGTAGAAGTCTGTCATGCACAAAAGCATATCAAACTCAAGCGTTCCCTTTTAATAGAGCTGTTGATTTTGCCTCTGCAAAAACCATTTTCAGAATGAGCTGCCAATGCACATAGTTGTAATCTTCAAGTTGTTTATCCCCTGTTGTCTCCTTCAATGCTCTTGTCCCCCAGGCTTCCTTCCCTTCCAGCCTGCTCAGAATTGGTTCAGATCAAGACTGTCTTCACTCAGTCCACCACAGTACATTAGGTCCTGGCCCACAGTAAATACATGGCTGGAGGAGCATCAGCAGATTCAAATATATCCCACCCAGAAGGTGAAGACATCAACAGGTAGGTGTATAAACACAGCCAGTGAACTGAGAATTCCCCAGGACCACTGCACTGCCCTGATCCATGGATGGAAAACAACCCAGAAAGAAGCAGAGGTCCCCAAGTGAAGAGCTCAGAAAAGCTTTTCCTGTCACCTACTTGTGTTCATCATTCAGGATGTGGACTTTGAAGGTGCGGGGCTGGATCTCTTTGGAGTTATAATCAGCAGGAAGGTTTTCGGGTGCTGGGAGCCACATGTTGAACTCTGCTAGCCAGTTTTGGAGCGTATTCACCTGAAAAAGTTAGCCATGGAAGGATTAAAAACCCAATTGAGTCACCTGGGATTTTTAAGAGAAAAAATGAGATTAGGGAATGACACCCAGAGTGCCCAGATGGAAGCAGCAGCTCAGAGCATGCAAATTCAGGAACACAAGGAATGATAGAGGGGGAAGAGCAGCAAGGATGTGATAGAGCTTGATGAGTGATAGGACACTAATCAACCTTCTCTATGCAAAGAAAGAAGTAGTGTAAGGAAGCCCCTCAGCCAGCCCTTCACATGGCTACTTACAGGTACAATGGCAAGAACAGTCTTTGCCTCTGTGTGCCGAAAAAGTACGTCCAAGAAAGAGATGACCTGTATGGTCTTGCCCAGGCCCATGCTATGTGCTAAAATACACCCAAACCCACTGCTGGTTTTAAATCTCTCCAAGGACTCGACCAAGTTGTCATAAAGAAATCGGATCCCACCAATCTAGGCATAAAAGTAGAAAAAGTTTTAGAACGGTGGCAAACAAAAAAGCCCAAGACGTGTATGTTTTTACAGAGCGGCAAGTACATGAAGACTGTGAAAATGTAAAGGGGATGTTTCAAGCTCACTAAAATACTCTAACCTAGTGAAGGGTCAGAAACTCAGTATTTTTAGATGCTTATAGAATTTCTTGAGAATTTATCAATAAATCAAAATTAATTTGTAGCCAAAGGATCTGAATTATCTGAAATGCGAAATGAAGAAGAGCTCTTGAAGAGCTCAAGAATAAATATCAAGGAAGACCAAATGCAAGCATCACTTAGTAGATTAGTTTGTTTAGAAATATAATTTTATTTTTTAAAAGTTCATCTAAATATACAAAGGTCTGATAATAACAACAGTTGAAGTTATACAGACCCTTGGCCTTCCTCTAATTCAGTTTTATCATTTGACTGTCCACAACAGTCACCACCACAACTAGACCAGTCACAGGGCTCACCAAAGAAGTTCTGCTGAGCTTCCCAGGCAGGCTTGCCCAAATTCATTGCATTTTCAAGGCTAACAAAGCCTACCTGATGAGGTTTTACTGCATGTGCAAGCTGGGGAGCCAGGAAAATGTCCTCCTCGTTTGGTGGATGATTGATGTTGACGATGACTTGCCCCAGAGCATCTGACTGATTTAAGGCATCATTCACATGAGAGCCACTGCTCTCTTCACTGCCATCCTCCTCCCCCTCATTGCCAGAGTCACTGCTGTCCACAATTTGGAGGGTATCATCCTCTCCTGAGCTCAGCTCAATCACTTCTGTAAAGTAACCAAAACAGGAGAGAATAAGGACCAATTTAACTTGACATCAGGGTTTACCATGAATGGAAAAAACCTATCAGGAAATAAGGTTACCCCCAGCTTTTCAAATTCCACTCTGGCCTAACGATGTATCCTGAAAAAGCAGGCATGATACAGGCACACACCAGGCTCCTCAGACCAGCATATGAAAGCATCAGCTTCCCTGGCTTCCAAATGTTTCAGGGAACATTGACTTGGGCTGATCCAAAGAGAACATGAGACAGTTTCTAGGAGTGTTTTACATTCTCTTCCACATGTTTTCTTAATTCCCAAGCCCAGACATGAATTTTATCTACTGATGTAATGCCTAAGGATCACCAAGGAGTCCGGTTGAATCCATCTGGGACAAGAGACACAAAAACCACTTCCAGCTGCAGATCCCAATACTTAGATGCTCCTTTCACATGCAGCAAATGGTGCCACATCTCCTGTAGGCATTCTTTTGCAATGCACTGAACAAAGTTAAGTGTATTTATAAACACAACTTCACAAGAGGGCCTGACAGGCCATTTTATAAATGTCATTTTAGGACTCACAGGCCAGAACTGCCCATATAACTGGAAACCAATAGGCCTACAGAAGTTTGAAGTGATTCACCACTGGAACATCTGACCAGATGAAAACAGACTTGTGGCTGAATAAACAGCATATTGTGAGAAGAGCAGGCTGAGGCAATTGGTCACTTACCATCTTTAATGCTATTTTTTCCTTTAGTATCATCTTCACTGCCACTGCTGGTACTGTCGAGGCAGATCACTTCCTCAGCCAGGACCTGAGGGGGGAGCTGGGTTGCCTCTGCTGTTCTGAAAACGATGTCCTCTACAAACATAAAATACAAACAATAAGTAATTAATAATAATGGGGAAGGAGACAAAACTGTTCAGAAACCAGACAGTATTTCCTTCCACTTTAGCTCCAATAACTTAGTCCTGGAATTTTCCATAACAGACTCTCACTGTCTACAATCCTGCTATGACTCAGCTTCCTGGGTCACACTCTCCTCCATTCTCGATATGCTGAAACAATAGCCCATTGCTGATGGCACCCTCTGTTTCATGCCCTGACTGGGGCACACTGACCATGCAACATGCTAAAGCCCTTTGTTTCTCTTTTTTTTTTGTCTCAGTAAAAGCCGTGTTTCATCCAGCAGAGAAAGTACCAACTGCTGAAGGGATGATAACTGCCCTTTGTTAGTAGGGACATTGTAATAATTACATCCCACATATCATAAACAACTTTTGCTGATTGAGAGCATTTGTTTGTATGTTTTAAGTGCTGCCATGTGGGGGAGAGGCTAATGCCAAACAGCACCACTGCAGTGACACAGCAAGCAATGACATTCTTCTGGGGCTGAACCTACCCTGCATAAGTTGAAGTGTTTTAAACAGCTCTTATTCCTTCTCCCACATGTAAAAGTGTTTTTAACACTTGCACATAAGGGAGAATATATATTTTCTCAAGAGGCAAGGCCAGCTCAAGAATTCCTTACCCTTGCCCAACATCCAGCTGCACTTCTCTGGCCTTTACACCTTTTGAAGCTGTGCTATAAACTAAATCACCAAAATGATCCAGACTGGGAAACAATGCAAGGTGACATATTCACCCAAAGACATGAATGATGCTTAACCATTTTTACTGCTTGCTGAAACATGCAAGGAAGGCCAAGGTTACATCACCAACATATGTACACCCAGTCTATTGTTCCACTATCCCCAGTACCAGACACATGCGTTACCAGACCATTCCCAGGACAAACAGGATCTGGCATTTCTGCCAAGCCTGTTGATTTAAGCTCCCATACTGGCTGGAAAGACAAGAGAGCTCTGTTTCAGCATCCCCCTACACACAATATATGTGTCAAAATATCTTCAACAAACATTACCTGGCATCTTTCACCAAGCAGCCACTGTATGATACAAAACTAGATACAAAACAAGCACAGAAGTGGAACTGCCTACACTGAACCTACAAGTGGTTTGGAACTGCTATTATTTTACACTTGGAAGTCCAAGTACAGCCTAGAATCACAGAATGTTTGGGGTGGGAAGGACCCTTCAAAGGTCATCTAGTCCAACCCCTCTACATTGAGCAGGGACATCTTCAGCCACATTTGACTGCTCAAAGCCCAACCCATCCTGACCTTGATTGTTTCCAAGAGTGGGGCATTTACCACATCTCTGCACAACCTGTGCCAGAGTTTCACCATCCTCATTGTAAAGCATTCCTTCCTTGTATCTAGCCTGAATCTACCTCCTTGAGGTCAAAACCATTATACCCCTTGTCCTGTCATGGACAAGCATGGCACTACCTTCTTCACTCAGCTTCTATCCTTAAAACTCTTGCTTTGGCTGGCATCTCCCAGTGCTTACCAGGAAGAAACTCCAGGGGTACAGTTGGTATAGAGGCTGGATAATCCTTCCGCTGCTGTTCCAGCCGTTTCCTTCTCTCCAGCTCTTCCTGCTGGGCTGCCTTTGTCACGGCTTCCAGTTGGTCCTCCCGCAACAGCTTTCTGAACACAGGAGCAAACGTGATTTGGTTATGCTCAATTTCTTCCAAAAACCTGAACAGCTGCACAGCTGCTGCAAAGATGACTGACAAGCTCCAGGTATTCTGTCAGCTAAATAGAGTAGGACATTATCCCCCAAAATATATGGGAAAATTCTACAGTGATTTCAACACTGTGCTTCCCAACTACTGGTAACACTACTATCACTCAAGGAAAAGACAAAAGTTTGACAGAAGCGAAGTCACGAAAGGAGGAAAAACTTACGTGGGTAAGCACATACTTAAACTAGGTTACCAGAGCCTAGGCTTCTGCTTGAAAGGATGTTTTTTATTGATATGCAGTTTATAAACACAAAATGCACTAAGTCATGCCAAGAAGATATAAGGGAAGAAAATGCATCAATTCCCTCACAAAAAGTCATCACCCTGATTCTCTCCTGTTAGCATTTTCAGGAGCTAGGATCACGAATGGTTTAACAATTGTTTCAAGGCATTCTCTCAAAACACCTTCCCTTTACAGGTAATTTTATTTACTTCCAGAAGTTGCTTTTCCCTTGCTTCAGTGTCACATGTCCAGTCCTGGAAATGAAGGTGCTTTTGCCAGGAGAGGTGCAGTACAAGCAGTGGTAAAATCTAGGTCCCTCAAACTAGCCTTTAAAACCACCCAACCTCACACTTCAGGGGCATCTCCTTCATCCTAATGAAGTCTCATTTTCCAAGGCCTATTCAATGCTTATTCCTTCAGCTTTACGAAAATCAATCTGCATAAGCTTAAATAGGACCCAAAGACCACCAGTACAGGACATGTGAGCCACTTGCTGTCACAGGAGTTCCTGCTCCATTAGTTCTCCTCTGAGCTTATAAAATTCCCTTGAGCAAAATTTCCTAGTGACTTACCACCTTACAACCTGTCCCAGAATATGTGGTGAATTACACAATCAAACAATTGCTGCTTTATAAAATCCAGGTGAAACTGACTTCCAACATTTCAGTCACTAGTTGTAGCATCAACATTCCTCTCAACGAGCACCCAGGATAGTATAGGAAAGGACTGTATTTTAGGCTGTTTGCAGTAGGATTCACCTCAGAAAATATCTGAAACTGGTATTTACTTAATGGTGGTACTGTTTTTCAATTACATCTCTCAAAAGACAGCAGCAATTACACAATTTTTGCAATATATTCCATAACCAAATATTCACTCTTCTGAAATACCAAACAAGTCTGCACCCACATGCAGCACTCCAGTCTGAGATCACTCTACTCCCACTGGTGAAATCCTAAGGTTTTGGAAAAGAAAAACCATCTGGTTTGCCAGCAGTGGCACAACGTAGCTCAGAAGCAAAGTGCAGAGATTCTGTTTTCACCACCATATGTGACCCGAGCTCTTTCTGTCCTGCTGCTGCTGCTTACCTTATGTTCCTCCGCATGTGAGACGGTTTCTGAGCCCTCTTCTTTTTGGTGTCCTCAGAGGCCAGGCTCTTGTGCTGGTTCTGCAAGAGTTGCTCTGCCCGCTCGCTCTGAGATGAGGTAGTTGAAGTCGAGCGCTGCCATTCTCCATCCTCCGCCTGCTCCGCATGGTCACCACTGAACGCGGCTTCCTGGGGTTGGTCTGCAAGGGCAAGAACATGACATGGGAACAGCTGTGCCAGGCTGGCAGCTGGCTTTTCCATCAGCATTCAGCAGGATTTGAGCTGAACAGGAACTGACAAGCCCTACTCTCACTCATTTGCAAGCATGTCACTCTGAGGGTCAAAACTGGGGTCCTTTTTGACAGTCAAAGAGTTAAAAAGTTTTTCAGTGAAGGGTCTGTCCCTAGTGAAAGCCAAGACTAACACCCCTCAACACAGCCCTAAAGTGTCCTGACAAGAAAATAAGGCAAAATTATTTAGGTCCATGTGGAGCACTTGCTGTCCCAATAGTCTGTTTGTCTATGAGGGACTGATAAGCTCTGATTAAAACAAGGAACTTGAATCTCTTTTTCTTTTTTTCACATCATTCAAGTAGGGCAGAAATTTCCATCTATATGACACCCGTGTAACCATCTCTCAAGTCAACAGATCACAGTATGTAAAAGGTTATCTGGTTCAAACACTGGGTCATGACTCAGCAGGCAGCTCAGTGGTTTTAGCACCAGGCTTCACTCTCATGGTTTAAATGGTAATTTCCAACAAGCTTTTTGTCAAACAAAACTTGACTGGCAATACCCTTTCTACATAATAAATCACATGCATTCCTTTTTATCTTCATTCTCCTATTTTCAGACTTCCATGTGTGCCTGATTCCACTCTTAAAGCACAGTGTGAAATAACACCTTGTTCTGCGTGACACTTGGCTCTTCAACAGGCTGCAAGTGACCAAGCTAATGCTTCCAGAGCAAAGAAAGGAAATGTTTCTGTTCAAAAGCTTCCCTTGAAGCAAACTGTTTCTGACAAGCATTGTAATAGCTTCTTTGAAGTATCTTGTCCCTTTGTGTCAGGCAAAGAGATATCCTGAACTTCGTCTTGTAACCAGCTTTCTTGCTTACATTGTGTATCTAAGCTAATGACTGAACTGAAATGACACTTAGACAGAACTTTGAAGGAAAGAAGACATCAGTGCAGAGGAATGTGGCAGATGAAGTAATACAGAACCAACAAGCATCACATTGTGACTCAGGGATCTGGAGACAGAGAGCATTCTTTCTCAAAATGCTGGGAGCTTAAATGAAGGATGCTACAGTACAGCACATTGCAGCTACAGCTGTCACGTTGATATGCCCATTAAATTAACCTTATCTCCAGTACCACATCTTAAAATTGAGATGACAAGAAGTAGATTCACACCTTATTCAAAAGCACCAACTTTGCAAACTTTCTCTCCAGACATCCCACCAGACCCACCCCAGCATTTGCTGCAAATCTATGACAGAACACATTTAGGATTTCAGAGCTCAGCCCACCATGGACCAGTACCAGCAGAGCAGCTCAAACATTTCTGTGAATATCTGTCTCTGCAAGCCCTACACGTACTGGAAAACCAGGTATCCACAGCTTACAGGATGGAACAGATCTCATGATGAATGCAAGGAGAGTTATATATGAAGATAAAGGCAAAGGGGTTCACTGCTACAAGCACAGCAGTTCTACCACAGCCATGGCCTTGGAGCCCTGTCCTCCCACCATGCCTCTTTAGACTTACAAGCTCAGATATCAAGCATCAGGTCACTTGCAGACAGAGAACTGTGCTGGGATAAACCCACTTTCTCAGGCATCCCAGACAACAACTCTGCTATTTGAGCTACAGACACATTTTAGTCACATTACCTGCAATTCTTCAGCACTGTTTCCTTCCCCCCACCCCTCCTGACTTCTGGTTATGTAACTAGATCAAAAGATTGGATGAAATAGGGCAAAGGGAAGCAGGGAGGCTGCACACGTGATCACATGCTCCGGGATGAGTCATTAAACCTGAGACAAACACTGCCATGGTTACACTGCTACCATCTCACCCTGGGCCCGGAGGACCTTGACAAGGCAGCAGAGAGCACAAAGCCATGCTTGTTTGGAAGAGGAAGCACTTCCCTCCCCACACTCCAGCAATTGCCCACGTCACCTCCTCCAGCACTGTGCCAGGCAAGGGTGTCCTCAGGACAAGGGTGATAATAGCAAAACCTAAAATATAGAGGAGACACAAATTATTGTGTCTCCTCTATATTTTCAGATGTGTTGTGCAATCCCTCTGTAGACTCATTCCATTTCTGCATTTTACCTTTTCTTTCCTCTTAATGATATGTAATACGAGCTCTGGTGAAACCTACACACAGCTGGATCAGATAGAGCTTTTAAATATAATTCTCATGTGACCAGGAGCCTGAAGCCCAAAACTTGATGATAAATTTGGTCCCACACTGAGTACAAGCCCTCATTCACCACAGCCACGTCTGCTCAGGCTGGTGTTTGTCCTGCCAATACAAGTTCTGAGGTGAAGAACACAATCTGTGCCTCAGCCCACATTCCTGACACATATGCATCAAGAGAGCTCTTCCACGCTAGCTACAGCTCCAAACATCTCTCAGATTCAGCTGCAGTGGGATTCAGGGGACAGCCAGCTTCCCAAAGGCTGCTCCCATCCTTGCCACCACCGTGAATAAAGCTTTTCATGAAGCTTAACTAACACAATGATAAAATCACAAACTTTGCAACAGCTCCCACCACACCTGTGGCATGAGCTGACAGTTACAAGCAGGAATTGTTTTGTTGCTGCTTTGTATTAAACTGCTGATTATGTGCACAGGCTAAACCTAACCCAGATGAAAAGCGCGGCTCCCCGCTGCAGTCGTGTGGCTGCTCTCCAATACAGTGAGCTCCAAGCTGTGTAAATGGGACCCACACTGGGACAGAAACACATTAAGAAACAATAACTACACACACAACCACCTATTTTGTATAAGAACAGGTCTGATCTTTGCATTGGAGGGAGTGTCGGAACAGCCTCATTGAACAGGTCCCATCAGGTAATCAATGGAATAATCCTGCCCCAATTTTGCCAAACCTAAATCTACAACAAAAATGCAATTACAGTTTTGTAACAGGAGCTCAACACACTACTCTGGCATGGTTATACAAGTAGGGTTTTACACAACACAAAAATTCATCAGCCACGTTTGCATGTTGACAACTGTCTGATCATGCTGGAGCTGCTGTGCACTCTAGGTAGACCCAGGCATTTTTCCACATTGCCAGCTGGAGAAGAGCATTGCCACCAGCCTGGCGGGGGACAACCCAGCACAGTCCTGCACAGCAAGATGAGCCACATCAGGGAAAGCAGACCCAAGTCTGCCCAGCCAAAGACAGCCATGGGTCAGCCGTGGTTGTTGGCAAGGGTGTAAATGCATCCCATGGTTACATGCTGTGGGTACCAAGAATCACCCAGTTCACATGAGCTTTATTCCATGTTTTGCACTGTCCTCACCAGATCTACAAAGAGGATTTCCCAAGGGAAGTGGTGGTAGCATCAATGCTGCTGCTCCTTCAGGTGGGTTACAGCTCTCTGTCTGAGAAAACCCCAAATAGTTCCCAGTGGTTATGGATACCTGGACACACACAGGCACTCTGTCTTGCAAGGTACCCTGAAGGCAAAGAGGGGCACGACTATCCTTTCTCATGCACTTTAGAGGTGTGAAATGTGCCTGCACCCTCAAAACCCAACAGACCTGGTTACAGCATGGCTCTGGTTTGTGCTGCAGACCAGAGGCTGCAGTTTTCTTTGCTCAATAAGCAGCAGCAAGCACCGCCCACAGATGTACATACAAATAGGGGGGAGCTGTGACACTTGCATGCCACAGTATTACAGTTTAGAAGTCTCTGTAAGAAAGAGAGTCGTGACTGCTGTGTGTAATGCTTCAGATGATCCGTCTGGTGTGGCTGCCAGAGCTGTCCCTAAACACTGCACACAGCTGTGACTCATGATGTGTAACACAGCAAAAGATTTGTCCCACAGTCAGGCACCTCCTACTGCAGCCAAGCTCACCTCATCACCCCCTTCTCAAATTTCCATTACAACAGCACAGGATTCAGCCTGGAGAATATTCTCTAGATCATCGTTTCAGCAGTGAATTGCTCTTGACAGAGCCTGCTCTGCAAAATGGCTCAGGTTGCTGCAAAGTGTCATGAAGCAGCAGGTTGTTTTGAGGTGTGACATTTGTGTAATTAACACTGTCTTCTGACACCAAGGTAAGTGAAAAACAGTGTTATAGCCAACCTCCGTGCTCCGAGGCAGACCTCAGTAAATCCAAGTGTCTGTGCATCAACTGTTTGGCTCTTGCAACAGTCAGCACTCCTGGGAGTACAGAAATTCCCATTCAGAAGATTTGAGGGTCTCCCACCTGAGGTTGCTGCATAAGAAGATCCAAGAGACCCCTCAGTGGACAAACTACTGTGTAAGTTGGTGACTTTCTTCCCGGCTCAGTTACTAGCCAACTAACAGGGCTAGCTAGAGGTATGCACACCTCCTCCTGGGAGACGAGTTTCATTGCCAGGGTAACTCCAGTGACTCCACGAAAGACATAGCACTGAAAACCAGACACTTGTTTATTTCTAAAATCATTTCACTATGGAAACTCAGGATACCAAATAGGATAATTTTGCTGAGTTTTTGGGCATTGTTTCCTACCCCAAGGACAGGGATGTGCATACATGGTGAGGAAGGTAGCTGCATGCAGAGCAGTGAGCAGTTAATTCTTAGTTTGGGAGCTTTCTTTTGTCCTGCACAAAGAACAAAGAGCAGTTAAATATTATTGCAGGCCTTTTGGGAACTTCTATGCAGTTTGTGGTCAAAAGCCTGTCAGAGACTAGCTAATACTAGCTAGTGCTACTACAGCCGGTACTGAGCTGTCAAAGCAGGAATGGGAGGAGCACTGAGGGATGGCACAAGAAAGTCTAATTGCACAGCTCCAGCTGCAACTCAGTCCCTGACACACTGAACTACAACCAGAGTGCCAAAGGCTGGAGGAGCAACTCCGCAGAGCAAGCCTGACTGCAAAGGCTCTGACAGCCTGGAAGCTGCTCTGCGGGGTTATGTGATGTTCCTCCAGTGTGCTGGAAGCTGGAGTGGTGGGTAGGTGATGCCAGAGTGCAACTGTACCTGGCTCACGAAGAACAGTGATTCTCTAACCACAGCACAGCAATCAGCTTGGAGGCTGGCAACATCCAGAGTCCTCTGGCTCATGCTGTACTCAGCTGTGCAATATAAATGAAATATTTTCAAAATATGCTTTGCATGCAACTGGTACAGCTCTTGTGTGGATGCCAAGCAAGGGAGAAGTGGTGTCTGCACAGAGCACTCTCACACAGGTGGCATTGTGTGAAAACACTTGAGCACCACAAGGCTGGGTTGGGGGCAGGAAATTCCTTGTGAAACCCCTCAAGTACAGTGTAGGTCAAAGTAAGGGAAAAGCTCCGACTCCCTTCCTCCAGGCTTTACCTGTTGCAACACCCAGGAGAGACACAAAGACGGCACACATCAACGCCTGGTTGCTTCCACCCAAAGCACAGGGAAAGCCACCTCGGGGGGGTCGGAACGGGACAGAGCAGGACTCAGCCCCTTCGGGGCTCTCCGCGGCAGCCGCTAATTAGCAACAAGACTTTGTTCTCCTCGGAAAATAATCGGGCTCAGTCTTCGACGGCAGGACGCCCCTCCCAGCCACCAGCGCTTAACAAAGCCCTAATTATGTAAGTATTATATAACCCGGCACACCTGCCCCCGGTGCCGGCCGCGCTGCCCTCGGCACGGCGGACCCCGCGCCCGGCCGCCCCTCGGCCCCCTCCGGTCACCGGCAGCTGCCGCTGCTGCCAGCACGACAGCCGGGACAAGCCTTTTGTCCGCACATCCACGCAGGACCGCGGCTGTGGGAGCTCCCTGGCCAAGCGGGCAGCCCCGGCCCAGGCTGTTCCCAGCGGAGCGCAGCACGGACCGACTGCCGGCACTGCTCTGGCCCCGGCTCTGCCGCCGGCTGCGGTGCCTGGTGTCCTGCTGAGTCACAGCCATGGTACTGCCAGGCACAAAGGCGTCTTTCGGGCTGAGCCTGCTCCCAGGGGAAGCTTCCCTCACTTGTCAAAAAGCACGTACATCTTCATTCCTGTTGCTGATTTATCTAGGAGTTAACCACCCCAGGTCTGTCGTTCATACCTGTCACTGTAACCAGACACAGTCTGTCATGTTGGTATAACAAAGAGCATTGCTTGAAGTCTGAGTAACATGTTTTTCATTTCTCTAAGTATCAGTAAAGTGATACTCGATGTGGGTTCAAGACACCCACGTGAAATCTGCAGATTGCTGGTGAGGGATGGCAGGCTGCCTCTGTCCCCAGTGCAGGACCAGAGGATGGAGGGAAGAGATGAGCTCTAAAGAAAAAGCCACTAGCACGGACTCTGTGGGCATGAGGAGGGAGCCAGACCATGAGCCACGCACAAATCAATCTTCAGTCTCCTTTGGCAAGAAGTAAGCCCAAATCAATGTAAAACTTTAAAAGATAAATTACAAGGCAGCACTGCCCTTCTTTGTTCCTTCAGTCATCTTCCAGCATATCACTTGCCGATGAGGTTATGCTGAAGAATAAAACTCCTTTCCTAGCCTGAAGGAATCCTTCAGGAACAAAAGGCAGCAGAATTGAAGGGCAGGAGCAAGGAATATATCACCCAGAAACCAAAGGGCAAGGAAGCAGCCAAGAAGTGCCAAGAGGCAAACTGGAATATCCAACAGCCAACTTTGGTGACAGGCGATATATCTTCCAACCCTGGGATTATGCAAGCAGAACCAGGCCCCAAATACCCAAGAGATCTTGTTCTGGCTGGGCCTCAGTGCTGCGGACGCTGAGACCCGGGTTACATAAACACCAAAGAGCACTTATATAACTGTTGTATAGCACAAGCTCGCAGGCACTGGCACCCCATTGTCACCAGAGTGTGGCAGGTACCTGCGCTGGGACCCAGCCCCTCCAGGACCTC
Source organism: Hylia prasina (assembly GCA_013397195.1). Lineage (NCBI taxonomy): Eukaryota > Metazoa > Chordata > Aves > Passeriformes > Sylviidae > Hylia > Hylia prasina. The sequence continues at coordinate 336,821 of VYXD01000737.1, forward strand.
CTCCCATGCCTGCACAAGCCCCTGAATGCAGCCCAGGTGAGGTGCCCATCAGGTTGTCCTCCGTTTCACAGGCACCACAGGCTCATGGTTACTCTGGGGCACTGGGCAATCCTGTATCCATTTCCAGCTCCAATATGCTCAAAAGAGGGTTGTGAAATTTCAAATCAAACATTTTCACAGAGCTTTGAGACAGCAACACCTGGAGAGATGGAGAATGCTGCTACCTGCCATCCCTCTCCTAGATATGTAATCAAAACTACTTTTCCCGATGAAAGTCCTCAAACATAAACTGTTCCCTCCTGCTGTGCCCCTCTCCTGCACAGACACTGTGGGCATTAGTGAAGACAGGGAAACAAAGACAGGAAAGGCACCCACCAAGGTAGCAAGGGAAGCAGGGATCAGTCACATTTGTCCTTTAGCCAGGGGTGTGTGAGAGCAATGAGTTACATAAAGCTACTGCTCTGGAGTCAGGAAGTGTTTCAGGCTGTGTGCTGGGAAGTTTTCAACAAGCTGTGCGCAGGAGGGAATTGAAACCTCCCCTTTCTGGTTATCCCAGTTAACTAGTAACCCAGAATAGAGTTTTGTCAGCCAGATTATGAAAATTACCACGGGGATCTAAACCATAAGTAACTGGATTTAACCTTATTTATTTTCACAACAGTTTGAAGCTTTTTAAAAAAAGGGAAATATGATCTAGTTTACTGAGGAGGCTAAATATTGATTTAGGTAACAAAGATAAATTTCCCCTTTCTGCTTCAGAAAATAGATGCATACGGGGGCTTGACACATTCCGAGCACAGTGAATCCAGCTGGCTGCTACCATAACTCTTCTAGGGATAAATTTCAGGGACTAAGAAAAGAGGACGAGTAGGGGAGCAAGCATTCGGCATTATGCAATGATTACATAAGCATTAATTTACACTAGGTAGCTACGAATTGTAGCTTTATACCAGCATACCCTCAGAGCCATGAGAAATAATAAAGAAGGGATTATTGCTGCCACACACTTCCAAGGCCACCAAAATGGCAAAAAAACAACAAGCACCAGTTGAACTTTAATCTCTGCCTCAAGTTCTCACCGTAGCTTTGCTCAGGACGCGCTAACAAGGACAGGGAGAAGACAGGTGACACTCCTAATTTACAAGAGTAGCATGGGAAATAATCCCAGCACAAGGCATCCTCCAGCATCTGAGTCCTCCTTTGTTGTTGCTCCTGATGGCAGTGGTATAAGAGAGGAGTGATTTCAAAATTATAATAGTGTCATTTGCATTCTAGTCAGTGTCAAAGGAGTTCATGGGCATGAAGAGCTCCTCACAGTAACCTGTGAAACACCCTTCTGTCCATCTTGCAGAGGAGGAAACTAAATCAAAACAATCAGGTAGGCATCAGTGCTGAGTAACTCAAGTTTTTGGCTCCCTGTCCTATGCTCTAACCAACTCTTCTCTTTCTCCTTAAATATACTTTCGTACTTGAAAAAAACAAAACACAGTTGGGGATTTTGTTTTAGAATTGTAACAAAGCACGTAACTTCAGCTACATTCGCTTTTTCTGCCTCAGTCTCTAAAGTAATTTCAGAGGAATTTTTAAGGACTCTGTTTAATGAGGGAGGCATTACTTGGGAGAAAAATTCAAATTGTTGAGTTGGAGCCTGTGTGCCACCGCATTCCACTGGCACTTCTCTCATCAACTGCAGCCAGAAAAGTGACCAAGAGCACTGGAGAAAGTTAATAAGACCAGGAAGAAACACCATCACTGAAAGAACAATCTGTTTTCCTTTCCAAAATATTGGTGCTGCTAAAGGAGTTTGACAAAAGGCAGCAAAGTTGTTTGTAGCAATCAGACTCACACAAATTGAAGTCACAAGGATCCCCCCACCCAAAATACCCAACACCCTAAGAGCTAAGCACATTACAGCCTGGAAAAGAAACAGGTTCCTTTGTAAGGTTGCTAAAATGCAATTACCTCTGTGGTCAAAAAAGAAATATATGTGTATATCAGGAGGAAACAGCAATCTTTACATAAAATACATTTTTCTCGCAGGACAACAGGGGGATAGGTAGTGTGCTGCAATAAACCTTGATTTACTAGCTGGTGGGTGCTACCATAAAATAATTAAAATCTGCTCTAACTTTCCAGAAACATTTCTTGAATAACAAAAAGGTATCACAGCACTGCATATACAGGTGCTTGCTACTTTGGAGACATCAAAGAAGTGTTCAGGCACCTGGAGTGAGGAAAAGCCATATAAACCAGAGAGGAAAAGAAACATTGCTCAGTGGTTGAAGCACAAAAACAGGGAAGAACACGATGTGTAAGTTCTGCACAGACTCACTCAGTGACCTTGTGCAGTTTATCATCTCACCTGGGACAGAAAGGTTGTGCAGAAGTGTGATGGAGACTCTCCTGGATCCACCAGCCAGAACAGAACAGAACCTCATTAGATCAGTTAAAAAAAGCTTCTTCAAAGAGAGATGATTTTCTACTGCTGGAGACTTTGGTAGAAACTGTGACAAACCTTGCCCCAGACCTTACAACTTGACGAGTACAAAGAGGAGTTAATTTGCACTTTTGCTCTCTTACTTTTGTATAAATACCTTTCCACCCAAAATTTTGGAAAAGCCTCTAACCTTGTATTCTCCCTCCATCTATGACCTACAGTCTAATTTCCAAAAGCATCTTTCTTTCCCTGTCTTCTCTTTTTATACCTATTATCTAGACTAAGTTACATAAGCGACTTGTATCATCACCCAGATTCCTCATTTATCCAAACTCATTTTCTATTGTAATTCCTTTTTTTCTCAGTTCACACTCTCCTAGAATTAGCTTCTTTGTCCTGCCACCACAACCAGAGAAATAAGATGGATTTTTTTTTCCCACTAATGGGTAACTAATATTGCATGGCTTGTTTCTGTAAAAACTCCTCATGACAACCACACTGCAATTCTGTAATAAACCAGGAATCCAGAGCTGGAACTCCTGGGGACCATTTTTGATCAGTCTGTTAGGTTCATAGCATCACTTTGGAGGTATTTGCCACATGAACAAGATGCAAGAAGCTTGGCATCACAAAGTACCTCGCCTCAAAGTAAGAAGTTAAATTACAAATTTAGAAAGTTCTTCAAATCTGAACCAAGTTTTTTCTCCAACACACAACATCCTCCCACCAGCACACAAATTAAGTGGCAGCTATCCCCAATCTGTAAACTTCTGTTAGGATTTCACCAGCATCTTCCATTTGATAGGGGGAAAAGGGCCAAGTAGCTTTTAGTCTCTTAGGCACTAAGTAGGGGATCTGGAGCAAGCACCAACAGCTCTGCCTGGTGCCCAGATTGTTGCCCGGTCAGCACAAACACAAATGTTTCACTGACAAAAGAAGCTCTTGAAACTCTTATCAAGTAGGATGTTGCAGGGAAAGTATACACACAAAGTCGAAGGGGGTGGGGGAGAGGACAGTGGACAGAAAACGATACTGCTATTAACAACTGCCTCCTCTCTTGGAAAAAATAACTTTCACAGCACTACAACACAACAGCAGCAAAAACAGTAACAGCCAGACCCAGAATGTCACATCACCAAAGACTTCAGAATTATAGGCACAAAGGAAGACTGAGCTTCCTTCTCAAGTCCCCTCTATCAGGCCAACAGGCTCTGAAATCTCAACCTCTTTCACCCCTGCCTGGTAGGGAGCACATTAAAACCTGAGACCTACAGAAGAGCTTTGGTTTCTGATGCCTTTTACTAGCCACTGAGTGGGGTGCTCCAGCCCAGGGGTGGGAAGATGAATGGCCTGTAATAGGAAAGCAGGAGGCAAAAGAAAACAAGGGAGAAAAAGAAAGAAAAATCAACCCACAAAATCCCCCATCTGTGTCCTACCTGGAAACTGCTGAGACTCATCCAAGAGTAGCATGCTGCTCAGTGCAACGAGGCAAGCCCTTTGCTTGCACACTTGTTCACTCTGGCCGTACACTCTCAGCTCTTCTGCTATTCTTGTCTCAGGGTCTTCAGGACAAAAGTTTCCAGTCACTCCTGACAACTCCTTATCTCTGCCCACAGCCCAGCAAGCACTAAATCCACTCTCACTGGCTGTTCAGTTTGCAGGCGGGAAAAGACTCCTGATATAACAGTCCAGGGTACAGGCAAGGAAACCTGCACTTAAAGTTTCTGAAAATAACTTTGGTAAATAGCTCCTAGTGCTTGAATTCACCCAGCTGGTGTGACGAGAAGCAGGACGTATATATCCTCCCTGCACCCAGCCGAGACGGACCAGGGTCACTGTTATATAACTAGTTAAATATGCCTCGTGTTCAGCCTAAATAAAAATTGTCACTATCTCCTCCCCTGCTTGGAGAGTCAAACAACACAGCCCTGCCCGAGGTGGCTGCTGCTCCACTGGGGACCGATGCCTGGAGCTGTGCTGCCGGGACGGTTTGGCTTCCGTACGCGCTCCCGATCAGCGGGAGCAACCTCAGTTGTGCCTGGGAAAAGAGTTTTAGAAGAGAGGAGAGGAGCAGGGAGGCTGAGTGGGTGTGTACGGGGGAGGTCTCTCTCCTCTGGAGAAGCAGGGCTGCATGCCGTACAGATCAGATCCCATTCACTCACCCTGTGATCCAGTTCAACTAGTGGCAGGGACCAAGACGGAGAATAAAATAAAAATCCTTACATAACCGTTCAGGCTCCGGTGGGGCCCCGCGCAAGGGGAATCCCAACAGACAACAGGACATTCCGAGCAGGGGACACGTAGGACCGTAACTCTGCTTCCGAGTTTCAGAGCACACAAGGAAAAGTGAGTGGGAAGGAGATGCAAAAAGGAGTACAGCCTTTCTGGCTTTGAAAACAATTGTGTTTTCATGAGCTATTTGCATGGTGCCTGCTAATTTGCAAGAAACCTCGACAACTAAACCTGAAACTTGAGCAATTTGATGGAGCCGGTAACCTGTTTACACAGTAACAAGTAAAAAAGCATCCTGTTCACTTGGTTAAATCTGCAGCTTGTAGACCACTGCAAGTTTCTCAGTTTTCAGGAAATAACTTGTCAAAACTTGTGCAGTGGAAGACTACTTTATGTGAGCCTTTGTCCCAGTCATTCACCTGCACCAAGACAGGCACAAGAGGGAATAAATAAGTACAGAATAAGTCCTTTAAAGCTGTGGTTGAACCTCTAAAGGCTATCCATCCTGCCTAACCTTCCTCAGTGTAACAGAGACTTTATCCATGCCCAATTCCCTTCACAGGCATATCTAATCCCAGTAATAAACAGCAAACCTGGGCTGAGAGACACGTAATGAAATTAGTTCACTGCTAGTGAGCATTTGTCCATGTAACAAAGTCAGCTGTTCACTGAAACAACTGGTGAGGGAGTGCTGGCAACGCCAGGACATGCACAAGAAACCCAAAGCAAGGCAGTGTCCACACAGCCCTCGCACAGACCTGCAGGAGTCCAGGACAATGAGCTGCTCACAACAGCAAAAGCTGATCTAAAGGTCTGCAAGCACAGCCCGGGCAGAGCCCAGTTCCCCTTTCTTTGTGTGACTCCAGCCATTTTTATTTGACCTTTTATTTGAGAGGGTAGTAGGGACTGCGAATGCTTACTGCCATCAAAATACCCTCAGTGCTTCACGGTACATCACAACTTTGAAACAAAATCAAGATGCTTTTTCAAAATTAGAGCTCTATAAATTTTACAAAAAAAACCCCAAACAAACAAACAAACAAAAAAACCCCCACAAAAACTGTATTACAATTAGGACACTCAGTAACAAGGCAGTCTTTCACCTATGTCACAGATTCAAACAGCCTGGCTGGCACACAATGTTTATCAAGGGGGAAAAGAAGGACAAATATATTAAAGAAGTGCATAGCCAAGAATCTTGTAACAGGCTTTATAAGGACTTTGTAGGGTTGGAATAAATAAGCAAATGTGACCTCAGCATCTGACCTAACAGATTTATGAAACTGGAAAGCAAGACTTAAAAACAAGTACTGGGTAAATACAACTGGGTATTTGCAAAGCATGCAGTGCTGGTTTTGGCTGGGAGAGAGTTAATTTTTTTCACAGCAGCAAGTATGGGGCTATGCTTTGGATTTGTGTTGGACATAGTGTTCTAATGGAGATGTTTTTGCTATCGGTGAGCGGGGCTAACAAGGAGTCAAGGCTTTTCTGCTTCTGACACTGCCCCACCAGTGAGGAAGCTGGGGGTGCACAAGGAGTTAGGAGGGGACACAGCTGGGACAGCTGACCCCAGGTGGCCCAGGGATACCCCAGACCATATGGTGTCAAGTTCAGCATATAGAGCTGGGGAAAAGAGGAGGAGGAGGATGTCCGGAGTGATGGTGTTTGTCTTCCCAAGTTACTGTCACTGTTACTGTCATGGAGTCCTGCTTTCTTGGGGATGGCTGAACACTTGCCTGCCCATGGGAAGGAGTTGATGAATTCCTTGTTCTGCTTTGCTGTTCAGCTATCTTTATCTCAACCAATGAGCTTCATCACTGTTGCCCTTCCAATCCTCTCCTCCATCCCACTAGGGGATAGTGACTGGCTGTGTGGGGCTGAGCTGCCAGCTGGGGTTAAACCACAGCATATTCATAATACAGCAGTCAAGCATGAGAAAAATGGAAGTTCAATACACTGGTGAAAACAGGAAACCTATTCCTGTCCTTCTGCACACAGCAATAAAAAGGGAATTTCCTTCTTCACCTTAGTGTGCAAAATGGAAAAGAAATTTTTCTAGCTCTTCTACTCACAATAGCCTGCTGGTGGGGCCACCACTGTTAGCCAAGATAAATACATATTTGCACAACCAAGAATTAAATCTGCCTGAAACAGTCAGTTTATAAAATGATCTCCTCATGGAAGGTAATCTTGTTACAGACAAGTCCATTTACTGAATAGCTTTTCTGTGAGGCCAGTCTTACCAGTAAGGAACAATGTTCTCCCTCCCCTACAGGGTCTGAAATCTCACCCAGCTGTCACACCTCACCTTCCTCATCTCAAACCACAAGCTCTTTGCAATTGTACAAACTGTGCTATATGTTACAAGAGGCTTCTCAAAAAGTTTTTGTGACCTGAGAGATTCCCTTGCTAACAATTCAGGAGATTACCTGTATTAAAAAAAAAAAAGAAAAAAACAAAACAAAACACCACAAACCCAACACTATGAAGTTTGTATTTTCATGGAATATTAGGATAAAGGTCCTTCAGAACATGTTTTTTATGTGGCTGACAAGTGTTTCTAGCAGCAATGTCAGCATCCCTGAACACTGTAAATTTACAAGCATTAAAACTCATTCCTAAACCTGCCTATACAGACAAGTAACTTGACTGTAAAGGGTTTTAGGACACTAGTTCCTCTGCGTAGCAAAGAACATTATCAAACTGAAGTCAGTTAAACTAAATTTCAACAAAATGTCCCAAAACACATTTCCTTCAAGGTGGAGTAGCTCCTTCCCCAGCTCCATGCCTGTTGTCCACCTTGAACCTCTCAACCCCTGCTGCACAGGCTGAGCAGCTCCACAACTGCTCAAGACCGACCTGATCCAAGCCCAGCAAGGACAGCATCAGAAAGAAGCACTGGATCTATGATGTGCCACCCTGCTCTAGGCCCCTGCAAGCTGGGGTGGTTCCCTTTTGGCTGCACTGTTCATCCTCATCACCACCCCATAAAGCAGCAAAGACCTTCCTTGGCCACCCTCAACTGCTCCCTGTTGGCTGCACAGTCCCTTCTTCACCCCACGGCTTTCTCCCGGAGCTGCTCCACATCCACCAGCTCCCTCTGCATTCCCCACTGACCTCCACTGTACAGGGAAGCTGCCTACTAACCCAAATTGTTTATAAGTTACTGAACTAGGCTTGACAGCCACATTTCACTCTTGATTAGCACCTGCTAGTAGCACACACACATATCATTAAGGCCACTTTCCCTGTCCTAGTTTCCACGTTGTTTTAGCAGCACAGAAAACACACAAGAGTACCAGGTTGGAGTTGGACACAGTATAAGGTGTTGTTTGTCCACCCAGAACAGTTCAGACAGAATCATACTTGGACTCTACAACACTCTGTATTGGCAACTGAGTATTGCTGGGCTTTGAGAATCATTTGCTCTTTAAACAAACACAGCAAAGCAAATAAAAATTCTTTTTAATAAGATCTAAACCATGGAAAACCAGAGGAGTTTTTCCCTTCAATTTAGTGAGTTTTAGACAGAACCGTAGGGCATACATTTGATAAATCTGAGTTTTCTCATTTTATTTTATTCATATAAATCTTGGTGTATTTTCTTTCCCAAACTCATCAAACCATAAGTGGGGGGAGGTTGGTGAGTTGTACATAATGTAACAAAAATCTAATTGCACAAAATACAGGAAGTGACACAATGCAGTGCCTCTTGCAAATGCTTTTCACACTGGCACTGTGGCAAAACACACTGCTTGAGATTCCAAGGCTTTCAAAGGTTGTTTAAATGTACCAAAGAAAACAAGCTGTTACTAGACAAGATGTAATGATTTAAAGTTGAACAATTTATACCATAGATATTTATCATCATTTTAATCAAAATTAAATCCATTGAGTTACAATCCCAGTTACATTCAAGCAACTGATTCCTCATTTGTGTACCTTGCTAAATTTCTCTGCTGCTGTAGATGAAACAACGTATTTGTGCACCACTGAAAAGTTTTTTGGTACATCTTTAATTTCATTCCATTCATCTTCAGCTATGTGCAAATTTGACATAAATCACAAACTGAGTATACAAAAGTACCACTTTTAAATTGCTTCTAACAGTTCAAGTATTTAAATACTTTACATAGCTGAAGATTACCTGCAGATGTTTTAATTGCAAAATTTGTTTTGACAGAGATTTAAACTAAAAGTTTCTGTTCACCTAGCCCAAAAAGATTTTATCTTGTAGCTCTCTCCTGTCTCATTCCTATTTGCATATTTGCAAGTGAAAATAAAATCCTCTGACTCCTACTTAGAATTTTTTTGAGGCTGAGTCAGTGAACTGCACATTGAAGAAAATGAGAACAAGCATTTTAAACATCTGCAGTACAAAATGCTGATAATAAAAAATACTTTGATCCAAACAATGAACCAGACACTTCTAAAAGTTCAGTGTTGCAGCTTCTTTAAAGCCTAAGCAAGAAGTTAAGAAGATAAATAAAGCAAATAACTGTGATGTGATATTGTGTTTTAAAATCTGAAGAATACTTCTAATTTAATTAAAACAGTTCCTCACCTCCTTCCACACTTTTATTATTTAATATTGCACTTGTATAACATATATAGCTACATGCACATTTTATTTAATCAGTCATTAAAACCAGTGCAACACCACATAAATTAGGGGAAAATGAAATTAAGGACCTTGCATGGTTTTAAACTCAGATGAAAATCAAAGAAGTGTTTCACCTAGTAGATTTGAACATAAAAGGGATGCTGCCTAAGATGTAAACCAGAGGATTTTCACTTTGGCTTCTTCACACTCATCAGGTGAATTTGGCAAAGTGACTTTGCCACTCCTTACCTGTTCAAGAGGGAAAACACCACATTACAAATTTGCTAATCAGTTTCCGTATGATTTCATCACTGTTACAGAAGTTACAGATGAGGGAATACAGTATTTACTAGCAATGGCAAGGTGTGGTACAAAGCTGACAATCTGAACGTACATGGGGGAAAAAGGCAACAAACAGGACAGAGGAGCAAGTAGGACCGTCCTTTGTTAGAGATTCTCTGGCTTTATGAAAAGAAAAAAGCAAGTTTTTGGCCAATAAAGCACAACCTCTATATCCTGTAAAGCTTATCAGAAAAGCAGGAAGATAACTTGGAGCAATTCTTTGTTCAGTTAATAACTGCTTATTCACTGACCCTGCTCCCTGCACTTTCATGCTACTCTCACATTTGTGACAGCCTTAAGAGATAAAAGAGAGGCAAAAAAACACTTGAGAAATTCCATATACATATATATAGAAAATGCAGAGCCATGGATGTGGGCTGCTCCTGAACTGCATAGAAAGATTTCTATTTTGTATTCCATCATACGCAATAGATCAAAGGGAAGGAGGGAGAAAAGAGGAGAAAAAAGCATGGCTGGTTAGATCTGCCAGTCCCTGCTCCCAATTGGCGGCTCTGAAGGAAGCAGAGCTCTGGCGTCATCACCTCCTTTTAAAGAAGTAAAGCAAGTCATTACTCCAGGTTATATAACACTCAGACTATGCCAGACTTTGTGCCACCCTCTCAAAAAGGAAGCCGCTGTCAGAGAGCCTGGGAGGCGGGCAGGGGAGTCACCGACGTTTTCGCTCGGAGCTTCCCCCCGCTCGGGACAAGCCGAGAACACCGAGGAGTCGGGGCGTTCGGACAGAGCAGGCGGCTGGCGAAAGGCCCAGCGACTGACCCGCAACATCGGCAGTCCGTAACCTCCTGCGCAGGGGGCTGGGGGACAGCACGCCTCAGGATCTCATCCTTCCTTCCCACAGCAGCCCTCAGGCCACACCTCACCCTGCTGAGAATAACCTAGTTCACAGGGTGAGTCAGAATGCTGGAATCAGTCAATAAAGCCCCCGAACCTCAGGCGCCACTCCTCGCACACTCCTCCCCATTCCTCCCTGATTTACTGGCACACAGGCTGTAGGCAAGGGACCTCTACTGTCCTCCCACCACCGAAACTGCCCCAACACAACAGAATGCCCAGTCAGGCAACCTGCAGCTTCAGAACCGGCAGCAGGGGAGATAACAAAGCATCCAGCGCTGGCTGTTCCCAGCAAAGCACCCAAGAGGATTTTTCTTTAACCATTTAGTGAGTCCAGTAAATCCAGTTCAAGCAAGGGGTGCCACAGGGTCTGGTCTGCAAGACGTGCTGGGGAAGGGGACTCTGGCTGGCTGGGCAGGGCCAAGCCCCTCAGACCGCACACACAAACATCATTTTGCTCTGACACACACTCTGTGCTCCCGGGAAACTGCCCCGATAAAAACAATGGGTAAAATCTGCAGCCTTCTGTAATGAAGCAAAGTTCCCAGAGATATCAGCGGGCTTTTGCCTAAATAAGAGGCAAACCTCCTCTGCAATTTCAATGTAACCCTTCAGTATTACTCAGTAACCACGTCAGCTAAAACTGGGAATGCTACCATCCCATTCCTTTCTACCTTTGATACTACCCGCATCTTTTGTGTTTTATTCAGTTGGATTGTGGAAACATACATCCTAATTTTTTGGGTCTTAGAACATAAGGTGTGTGGACACAGAGAGTGAGTGTATGGTGAACAGACACCCAGTTCTTATCGCTTTCAGGAACTGAGACCAACAAAACCCCTCAACTGCTTACTTATAGTACATCACCTGAGAAATGCATCCACTATCTGCAACTGGATGCACATTTACTGAGTTACCCACAACCATCTGAGGCTGACATTCTGCACCTATATGATAAAGTACATTTAAACACTCGGATCCATAAGGATCATTTTCTAATGTAATGCAGTTTCCTACGACAATTTGATTAAGTTTAAACACGTGTCAATAGGCAGGATATTAGTTGACAAGTTAATTCTTTTACAGGTAGTGATTGCCTTTGCACCTCTTATGCTACCACACAAGCCATCCTCTTTACAGGTAGTTACTGCTTTGGAGGACAGTCTACATAAAGTTACTACAAGCATGAAAACATATCTGGCTTGTAAAGAACATCCAAGTGCACAGTGGTACATGAAAGTTCAGATCTGGCTCTTTACTAAGACCAGAGCCATTGCATAGGCAACAAACCTAGACTTGAGCAAAGGTTTGTTTCCCCAGGATATGCCCTTCCAGCTTCCCTGGAAATAGTACTGATGGGCCCTAGAGGGAGCTGCATCCAGCCACAAGAAACCAAAATAAAAGAATCTACATAGGGAAGTCCATCAACAAGGAAAAAGCGAGATTATGTCAATCATCACTCTTCCCCTTCCCCAAGAAACCCACCTTGTGCACTGCAAACATCCACTTGTAGATTAAACTGCAGGATAATGATTTATGGGGACTCAGCACTCTGGCATAGGTACATACAGAACACAGAGGAGTTTACAGTTAAAGCCTCCCTCATGATTGTCTTCAGTGCTTTTCTAGATAGGAAAGTCCTGACTTCTGTTTCTTTCCATACCTTTTGCTCCAACTAATCCACTTTCAAACAATAAGAAGAGCCTGCCCTCCACTCTCCACTCCAAGCTCACTCTGATGGGCTTGTGCCTTTCCTTAGCCCCAGCACCTGCTTCCAGCTAAACAAGGACAGGAGATCAAAGCATACCTCACCACTCTGAGACAGGAAGCACACAGCAACCAAGGCCACTGTGCCACACACTGCAGCAGATGGAAGCAGGGTTCCTCAAAGAGCAGTTCTGTTCTCTGAGGCTGCCTCGACCTTGGGATAGCCATCTGCCCTTGGTGCCACCTGGAGACACAGCTGTGAAAGGCTGCTTTCTAAAATGAGTGGATAAATTAAAGCGGTACCTAATTGCTCCTCCTCTTCTTAAAGAATAAATTTAATTTTCTAGCAGATATATGAAGGACATACTTAAAACCAGTGTTTCCTAAAAGAAAACACTGCGCAGTCTGGTCAAAAGTAGAAGGCAAAAGGTTTCAAATTGTTGGAACAAATCTTCATTTACCAACACAAGCAGGATCATTCATTTCAGGTAAAAAGTGCAGGGAAATTACTTTCTAGCAGCAGTTTCTTTTTTCTTCTCCTTTTTATCTCCAGCAGGATGGGCCTTTCTGAATCTGGATATAAAATGATATAGAATATGATACCATTTAGCAAGATAGGAGACTGTCTCCATACTCTTCCTCTGCCTCTCAGTTTCATACAGGTAAGTATAACATGACCTAATTTATAAGAATAACTACAGTCAAAAAGCAAAATCTCATGTATTTGAGGAGTAGGAGCCTGCAAAATGAAGGGATTTATACCAAAGACTTTACTCTCTTCCCCTGTAAGGACAGAAAGTTGCTCTGTTCCCAACCACACACACCCAGCTGGGGACTCCCACACACCCCAGTTTTGTTTTGTTCCAGCACTTTGCTGGGAGAAGAAAAGATAGAATGCTTTGTGGTGGGAAGCACATGAATAACACCATCTCCAAAACGAGCAGCAGATCTCTGTGCCTCAAGGATGCATTAATGTATCATTCAAAGAAATACTAACCCACACTTCCACATGACTTTAAAAACAGATTTCCAAAATAATTTCAGCTTAAATAACCCCAGGTGTTAATGAACCTTTTAGAAAGTATGGTATTAAGTACTCATTTTTTTCCATCAGATTAGACAAAGAAATTGCATGGGCAGCTACAAACTGATCTTCCTTTCAATGTAATTGCATCCCACAATGATGACCCACAAAGAACACCATATTAAACAAAATCCATACTTGCTATAATTTCATGCCAACATTTTTTTTCCCCTCAAAAACCAAGTGAAAATTGTAGGAAAAGCTGATCAAGCAGGACCCATTTAAATGAACAGGTTTTCCTCTAGTGAAGGTTCAAGGGAGGCAAAGGTCTTTTCAAGGTTGCATCAGCAGGGGTTGCCATCTGAAGTCAAGAATTCTTGCCTTGGTATCAAGGGGGGAAGCTCAAAACTGTGAGCACCAATTGGCAGCTCAAGTTCAAGCAGAAAGCAGCTACTGAAATACACTGTGGATCGTGCTGCAGAAAGGAAAGGTAGCTCTGTTTGAGCTATCAAATGTTATAAGCAGGATGAGCAGTTTTAAGAGGCTAGAGTGAGGAAAAGGGTCTCTCTTCCCCCTCACTCACCTCATGTGCCAGTCTCTCAGATGTTCTGAAGTTTCCTGATGCCCTCACCCTGCCAAGGAGCTGCAGTTTGAAACATCACTACACCCATGTGCCCTCCTCTCCTGGACTTGCTATTCTGTACCACCAACCAACTGTGCTTCTCATTCACTCCTCTCTAAGAGTCTGTATGTCCATAAAACCCCCCACAAACCAGTCTTGTCTTGCTCCAGCACTTTGTCAAGTAGTAGGAGGAACAGAATGAGTCTGAGCTGGGAAGAGGGAGCTCCTCAGTTCTCCAGTAGTCAAACAGAGATGCCACAGAGCTTGCGCGTTCCCAGCCCTGGGAAAGAAAGTGGGGAAAGGAAAGGAGAAGTGCACAACACAGGGCAAGAGACAAGGCCAATTCCACAGAGTCTGTCTTACCACAACAGTATAGTCTAGTATGTTATTATTTGGCATTGCCTGGTATCTCTGTACAGTAAAAATTGCAGCACTACTGTAGTACTGGAAAATCATTCACTAGTGTATTCTAAAAGCACTGATTCCAACCCCTGTGCCATGCTGTACCATGCATCCTGTAATGCAAACACAACTAGGAGCTTTTGAGGACAGTGTCTGAATGCTTGTACTCATTAAGACATCTTAAAGAGATGTCTTACTTTTACCCTGAACTGCACTTTAAAAAAGTGTTTAATCCATATACTCAGAGGTAAGAAAACAAGTAACTTGCCATCACTATTAATAGCAGAATTACAGCAATATGTATGAATAAGAGATAATGAATTCCAGAGACATCAGTCAGAATAATCCAGACCAACTCCCAAAGTGGAAAATCAGAACAATTCAGTGGGATTCATTCAAACACTCAACAGCTTTCCTTGGGAAAGCTCTGAAGTATAAACAGTCCATGCATTTGAAATTATCTGTAAAATCCATATTGGAGGTTTGTTTCCTCTTTGCTCAAATTAGCTTTTATTCCTATGGAGTCCTACACAGCCCTGAGCAACAACCAGGATCAGAGGAAAAGTGCAGGACTTGAAACAGCCCTTTATCTCTACAGTCATCAGTACATCACATTTCTACTGAAAATGATTTAGGGAGTTAACAAAAAAAGTTCCTAGCAGTCACGCATTGCTATCACAAAATCAAACATGATAAAACAGGTGCTGCAACCCACAAGTGATGAGAAAACAGATGAAGTGGGCAGGGATGACAAGGCTGGAAAAGCAGTGGCAGCCTCTGGCTAGGACTGAAGTGTGCTGCCAGGACGGGTGTGCAGTCTGGCAGCGGGGAAGGGGCTGTAAGTGTCAGAATAGGTATGTTCTGGAAGGAGCATTTTAGGAAAAAAAAAAAAAGACTAAAGCTGTAAAAGCTCCTACACATGATGTTCAGGTTCATTAACTGGTCACCAGTGAAGAAATGGATAAAGGATGTAAGCCATGTGGTTATTAGCTTTCACTTACTCAGAAATATTCAGAAAACTAGCTTTCCATGCTCTTTTGTTTCCCTGGGGACAGGGACAAAGGTTGTGTTCTTCAACACTGAAAGCCTGTACCATACAAGTACAAACTAAACTCTAGACAACCTATAGGACAGCCTATACTAAATGCAAATAAAACTCAGCAGAAATGAGAAAAATGTACCAAAACTGAAGATAGCACTCAAGTTGCAGGATGTAAAAAGAACTCCTGGAAGACTATGAAACTGAAACTACACACAAGGCTTAACTCCACACACAACATGTATCAGGTTAAAAACACAAAACACAAGTCACTGCTAAGTCTGAGATGATAGTATTGACCACCACCAAGCGTGGATAACACTACATTAATGGAAAAGTTCTTAAGTTATTTGAGCCACCATCAATACATGGAAATCCTAAACAAAGCCAATAGTCTCCAAGCTAATGGTAAAAATGTTACTTTTGTAATTGATATACTCACTATTATTTAAAACAAGTAATCAGTTTCAGTTTGGAGAAAATGCAGCCTGTCACCCTTCCAAGGAAATAGCTGTGGAAAGATTAATAATCATCTAAAGCTTGTAGTGCTAGAAATATGTATGAGCCCACCCACAAGGGAAAGATCCCCCCAGGATCCCCAGTGGGATCAGAACAACCACAATACCAGGAAGGGAGGAGAACAGCACAGCTGGGAATAGGGAGAGCAAAGTTTTAACATAAATTACTAAAATCAAGCTTTTTAAAAGCTTCATAATATAAACATTAGAGCACTGCATCCCTTCTTATGAATAAAACTGTCTGCTCCAAATATGATACTTATGAATGAAGTTAGTCTACAAAGCAACACAACTAGAAACATCAGAGGGGCAAAATAAAATGAACCTGTTAATTCTGCAGTTGGTTATATTTCATAGGCTAAAGAGCAGGAGACTGGCTTATATTAGATCTAAGGTGATAAAGATGCCAAATGACATTTTGGAGGCAGTGTGTAGCTGTAAGGAGATATCAGGAAAAGCAGACTGGACACCTCCACAGAAGATAATTATACATCTAAGCACCCAGAAAGCATTCTGATATTGTGGCAGACAGAATTAAAGCTGAAGAATATGAAACCTCAGAGGCAATCTAACTGTGCTCAGCCCAACAAAGGGAGTTTTCCCTTGTACCTAATGAACAGCCACAAAAATATTTCATATTAGTTTTAGGTAAATTTTTTTTACTGTTCCTCGTTATTTTCTACATTTGTTAAAATTTATTTTTTAATTAGTCACTCCAAAAATATAAAACACAAACATGTTTCTAGTGTTTTAACGTGAAAATAAATAGCTATCATTAGCAGTTCACAATGCTCTGTATACCTACATTGATCTTGTTTGCTTTGGAAAGAATAATCCTGACAAACAACTTGAGTATTCACTCACAATAATATAGATGATTATAAAGTATGTAAGTCTATGACAAAATAACCATTGGGAATGACCCACTTGGACGTGACATACAGTCACCCCTTCTGTTAATAAGAGTTTGGCAACCACGTCACACTCCTCCTGCTCCACTGGCTGCAGGGTCCTGTGAACAAAGTGACATCTTCATCACCAGTCTCTGAGAATAATCTGTGATCTTCTAACTCTTATCTGTGTTGATATTGGGAATTCCCTTGTTTCTTACCTGCTCTAACACTTCCATTTCTGCTACTTTCTCATTAGAAAAAGCCATCATGTGAATAAAAAAAGAGGAATACTTTTTTTGTGTAAACATTTTTATAAAAGCATTTAAAATCAAAACAGCATCTTCAAGTAGCACATGGCTGAGAGAATATAACAACAAAACAAACAACACTTGAGGACAACAATTTATTTTGAAGCCAAAAATTCTTTAGTAACTAGAAGAAGAGAGAAGTATCTGTTTTTAACACATTCTATGCTAAGTAAAAGAAGACTACTCTTAGTTGGTTTAGGTAGGTGTATTCAGATACCTGCATACCCTTTGAAGTCATTAAAAACTGCCATTTTAAAGGAAGCAGATAGAGCATCCCCTTAGGCTCTGGCTACAGTTTTGTGATACAAAGAGTCTGATGGCAAATTCAGCATGGGAAATTCCCACCTGAGCTCTGCACTCCTGTCTATGTGCCCTAGAACATCAGCCCTTCTGGACCAACAAACATTTCTAGGATCATGCAGTGACACAGAACAGTTATCTAGTAACTTGCACACACAGGCCACAAACACCTGTATCAGCCCTGACCTGAATTGTTCCTCTCCTGAAGAGGAGAGCAGGGCAGGTAGGACTAGGTGAGGATAGAAGGTGACAACTTACTTAGCACCTCCATCTTTCGTCCTGTAAAACCAACCAAGGAGAACCCAGCCTGTATGCTGGCAGAAAAGAGCATTTTCCAGCTGTTCAAGATGATTATTGTGAATAAGCAATAATTGTCCATAGCATCCATCAAAGAGTTTATGTATGGGGCAAGCCAACAACAAACACATTTCTTTTACCACATCTTTTAAATAATACAAGTAAATGTAAATTGACTTATTTACTTCTTTATATAATTGCTTCCCCAAAATTTGAAGCTATTTTAAAGATTCTATCCTCCTTACAATTTATACTTGTGGCTTGTTTTCATGATGGAGTTATTTTTTGGCCAGGAGATCATATTTAACATACATTGAACACCTACTTAAACTAAACAGCCACATAAGGACTTCCCCCTACCAAGAGCTGGACAAATCCTAGCCCTTACACAATCTCCCAAGGGGGGACAGCCAGTTTTCTATAACAATGTATATTCCCAACCCCATTCACTCACTGCTTTCATCAAGTAAGTCCTCCTCGTCATCCCCATCATTGTCCTCCTCCATCGCCTCCTCCTCATCTTCCTCCTCCTCCTCTTCCATATCCTCCTGCTCCAAGTCCGGGTCCAGGTCTGGATCACTCCCTGAGATTGACTCGTCTGACATGATTCCCAGTGGTGCTCCTTGTGCATTACCTGCTCATGTTCTACCGTGAGGCAGCCCTGGAAGGACACAGAACAGGGACGTGAGCCCAGCAAATCCCAACCTTTGAGCCTCAAGGCTCAACATCATAGCAGCATTACTGCACATAAAAAACCAAATCAGCCTTTTAAATAACAGACTTAGGTATCAGACAAAGCACAAAATCCTGTGTAGAAAATAGATGCCATAAGAAATGGATCATAATGATACAGGCCCAGCATTGAAGAAACTCCATCTCTTCATTGGTATCCTTGACATGCACACAGTGGGAAGATTATGGTATCAATGCCTCATTATTCAGAGATGCAAAAATTAATAAATTATGTGAACAATTTCAGAATGTTACCATCCAAACAGGAAGCATACAAAAAAGGATCAGTGCCAGCATCCCCTCTGGATACCTGTTACCCTGATCCCTGCAAACACCATCAGAGTGTGCAGATGTGGCTCAGAGACAGAAACCCCCTCCTGCCTCAGCTGTACCCACTGCAAAGGTCACCCAACTCCCCATCACAGCCTGGCTGAATTCTCTGATCCAGCCACACAACAAAAACAGTGTTACCTTCATAATTTGGGCAGAAGAAAACGATACAGTTGTAAAAGCTGAACTCCCTTTGTAAAACAGGGTGGGAAGAAAAGTAAACATGAAGGATGGATCGGACAACATTTGCATTTCCTTTCCATCAAGGACAAGAACTGGGGCTGGCTGTGCATAACTTCTCTATTACACCACTCCAGGGCATCACAGCAGAAACTGTGGTAGAACACAAAAATAAAGCCTGAAGAGAGGATCAGGGCAATCACAAAGTCACCGGTTTATCTGTTGAGATCATGCACTGTCACTTCTGGACAGTGATGGGTACTCCTAAGCATTCCTCTTCCATACACACAGAATGATCCTAAAGGAGCGTGTAAGATGGATGAAAAGAAACACAATCAAGAAAGAAAAATAAAGGAAGTGTCTTCACCTTAAGGAACATAAGCAAACGATATATTCAAAGATCAAGTGTCTTTTCTCAATTCTTCTGCAGAAGAATTACTATCCACACATTCTCCAGAAAGCTTTAAAGAAAGATGGAGGAAACATTTCCTCATCACCCACTTCCCACTGTCCCCTACTTATACCACATTTCCACTGTAAACTATAAAATGTTTGAGAACTAATCAGCCACTTAAAACAAAACAAAAAAATAAACCCCAAACTTGCAAGCAGATAAGGCAGTTCAAATATCTATAAACACTTAATTTCATTTAACTTAACTTAAATTTCATTTTCAGCTGTATTTCAACAGTTACCAGATTAACTCAGAAACTTGAAGGTTAAAGACAACTCCCCTGTAGCAGGGTTGAAAATCTAACTGTTGGGTATGCTGAATTATTCCAGCTGAAGTCATCAGCTCCTGCTCTGCCCCTCTTGGCTCCTCAATAACATTGAAGATTGTCAGAAAGAAAGTTAAAAAAAAAAAAAAAAAGGAAGAGAAGGCTTTGCAGAGGTTGGCTTTGGAACAGAGTCTTTTAGCACTCAGTTTCAGGAGCACTTTACCACCCGGCAGAGACAACTGAAGTCTCTCCACTATTACATGTGTCACACAAAATAAGTTGGCTTAGTCAAGCAGATGGCAGAAAAGGCCAAAACCTGAATTAGTTCAAGTGGAACTGTGCCAGTTTACACAAGCCAAATATATTAATTCAGCTTCTGTGGTCTCCTGGTAGGCAGGTACAAGCCCAGTTGCTGTCAGGATGCTGCAACAGTCACCTCCAGCATCCCTTGTTTTCTGATGTCTGGTGACTTCAGTCAAGGGCTGCATACAAAAAGTCATCTATTATCAGAAATTTCCTAACAAATGTTGTACTAAAGTCTATGTGTATTTCAAAACAGTGGTTTAGTTTTTTCTTTTACATAGAACTAACCAACCAATGAAACATAAACACTGCTAATATGGCAGGAGTGAACTCTCCTCCACAAACAGAAAAAGCCGAAGTGCTGTAATGTCACTAAACGCTCCAGGTCAAAGAATGACACATGATACAGTTTCTCCCATCAGTATCCTCCTGTGTGTCATTCCCTCATCTTCCGTCATTTGTCCCAGAACCTTAAAATAAAAAAACCGAAATCAAAACACAAAACATTCTCTGAAAATTTTTTAAAGCCAAGGATATGGGTCCTTGTATTTCTACAGATAAAATCAAACCCAGTGGAGCAGCTGTCCCTCAGACTGGAACACAAAAGGGCTCGAATCTAAGCTTTATTTTTGCTTAGCAGTAAGCACACGTTCTGTATAAGCCAACTCCTGACACCCGCTCGGCAGCCCCGGCCATATGCAGGAGAGTTAAACAGAAGCTTTTGAAAAGACTTAATTAAATCTTGCAGAGCCGGGTGAAACAAAGATGGTTAACTCCTCTGTGCCTATTGTCGTGCTGCCGTTTCTCTCTGCCCCTTCCCTCCCTCGGGCCGGGCTCGCTGCCGCTGCCCCAGCCGGGTCCCGGGAGGGCTCCCACCCTGCTGGTGCCCAGCCCAGAGCCTGCCCTCGTTTCTCACACCGATCTGACCCACTTCGGAGCCTCCCATCAAGGGGAATTACACAACAGGGCCAGATTGTGGCTGCCGCTACTGTTTTATGGCTGAGTTATTCCAACCTGCCCCATCTCCTGCCTTCGCACACGCAGGCACACTGTGCTCAATGTTTAATCGCTGGAGGAAGGGCACTTTGTGAGAGATAAACTGATTACCTGCCACGGGCTCCTCCCAGTCCCGCACTGGATCGGCCGGGAGCTGGCCCCGAGTGGGATGTGTGCCTGGAGAGGGTTACAGCTCCCAGAAATCCGAATGAAACCCTCTGCACCACCCTTACAGCAGATAGCCAGACAGCCTTCCAGCACAGCGCCTCAGCATTGGTGAGGCTGCTGAGAAACCGGGCTGAGATATTAGGGGGAAACACTTGGAAAAATTCCTCTTGCTTACTCAGGGAGGAAAAAAGAGCTGTCATGTTTATCCTACCCAGAAGTTAAACCCTGCAATCAACTGCACATCAAATTAACATCCAAGACAGCCTCTCTCATGTATTATGTCCTGTCTTTCAACAAAGATAAAAATAGTTCTGAAGTTTTTTGGGCTTTGCTTTTTTTAAGGTAGAACACTTCAGATAGTAAATGCCGTGTGCTGATGACTGCTTCCTCCTCAAGCCTGTACAGAAAGGAGGCCCGCTTCTAGATGAGGAAACCTTGAGAATTTGGACACATTTCTGTTGTCCTCACGTTTTTCTTTCACTCTGCAAAGCTTTAAAATCACTTCTCACCTATAAAGTTGAGAGAGAAATGTGAAAGCAACTTTTTCCCTCCTACATTATAGTTGTTCCCAGCAGGGAGGTGTATGCTGTGAGCTTCAACTCTTAAGTGAAACAGCAATCATCAGGGGATGTGGGGACTTAGGGCATTTCTGTACACCACTTTCATCAGAGGATCCACTAGCACTGTAAATACTAAACCATTATTTAATTAACTATTACAAATACCATCTAGTAAGAAGCAAAGATGCAGGACAAGGCAAAATGGAGTCCTTCCACACTTGAGAAGGAGCAGGTTTCCCCCATACCCACAGAAAGTCACAAAATTTGACTTTAAATGATTTTACAGAAGCTCTTTGCCCGCTACAACACAAGTGATTTAGGCACAGGACATGCTCATTCCTGAGTACACAACCATCCCACACAAATCCCTTCAGAAAGGACAGATTTAACACTAATGCTGCTCCAGTGCTGAACAGTAAAGAGGATTCCATCACCTCTCCAACCTCCAGCCAAGTCCAGTATCTGGGACTCATCTAGACTTGTCCCTTAAAGCCTGTTTTGTAACCAAGACTTCACACTGGCCATTGCTGTGCCTGGCCATAGAAACAGGATCAAGCACCCTGGCAAATCACACGAGGATCTGCACAGACAGTTTAATAAAAACATATTTCTAAGTCTGTACTGCACAGCACTCTTCAGTGTCTGTTACAGTCATGTTTTATGGCAATAATAATAATAATTTCCTTTCATGTTTTTCTTTTTTGTTTGGCAGCAAAGAAGTAAAATGATTGGCTGAGGCCATAAGATTCCTCTTAAAACACTCAGATGTGTATGAAGGTAACTGCTGGTTCCTCAGGGGAAATCTCATCTGTGTGTTAGACCACTACCAGCACCATTTTGGTACCTCATAGGCAGCCTTCACTGTCCAGTAGAACATTACTATAAAGCACACAGCTGCATGAGTAAAGGAGCTAGGAACTTAAGCTTCTCTATGACTAAAGGTCTTGTAACAGTTTGCAAAATAACAATTAATATTTCTCTGTTCCACTTAAACATCTAGTAAGAAATAAATCTGAGATCAGTTTTGAACAGTTTGATTCTAACAAACACCAAAATTTCTCTAATTTATATTATGCAACATATTAGCACCTCTATTAAATTATCATGTAAAAAATGGTGTCAGGGGGAAACACCTAAAAGGATAAATATTTTTACTATACCAGTCCAGCAGACCCCTATATGCTTTAAACAAAGCGAAGAATTGTTTACTGAAAAATCAAAAGGAACTTATTCCTCGCAAACTGCATTTAAAGCCATCCTTAATTGATTACTTTGTGATTTAAATCCCCTCTTCCTCTGCAGTCTGAGACTGTTGAGACTCTAGCTATGCAGTTTACCTGCCTTGACTCACAGCTAACTGGTGGCCACGTGCTGCTGGCTGGGAAGGAAGAAAACAATTCTCTTCCTTCATTTCATCTTGTTCAAATCACAAACAAACTAAGTGGCATTGATCCCCTCTAACTGATGTGTTCTCCACAGGAATATTAAACTGAAGGAAAAAGAAGGAGCCTGTGAAACCATAAATTGGGGAGCATCTGTTTGTCCTGCACCACTCTTCCAAAGAAGGCAAGTGTGCTTCTCCCCACTCCACATAAATATTGGACAATGGAGTCTTCACCCACACTGGATGTGAGTATTAAGGAGCCCACTGTGATTTATGGGGAACAGGAACTGAGAGAAAAAAATAACAGACTGCTTTTAGAAACACATCCATATCTCAGTTTTGAGAGAGCTGCAGGACCTGCTCTTTTATTCTATCCAGCTAACAATCTCTCTCCTAAAAGACACCACGAAACTAAAACCAGCCTGAAACTGGTTGTTCCCTGACAACATAAACAACAAAAGCTGCTGCAAGAAAGGGTGGGAGAAAAAACAAACAAACCAACAAACCCAAAACCATAAAATCAACCCATAAAGAAAGAAAAGGGAGAGCTAATCCTTCCCCTCCGCTGACATGACAGTGCTGGCACTGAGAATGTGACAATGAACATTACATAAGGCCTGGCTCCCACTGCTGTTTGGAACAAAAAGAGCCAGTGTGAGTCAATGGCAGCATCTGCAGCTCCTTACACAACCTGAGCATCCATCACCTGCTGTGGGAGCCGCCCTCCAGCCACAGGGTCCTTCTCTCCTGCAGTTTGGGAGGGACGTGGGAACACCCTACTGCCAGCAGTGGCAACCTTTGGTAACCCTCAAAGAAAACCTGAACTCTCCGTAAGATGCCAGCACTGCCTTCCCCACAGACTTTGTGAGGTTCTTCACCTCTGGACACAGCCAGCAGAAATGTTTTTGTTTGTATTTATGTACGTGTATATAGATATGTGTATAATTATTTGTATAATCACTGGTGCATTGCTTCTAAAAGCAATTTTGTTTAATCATATCAAAGCAGAAACTGACTTCCTATGAGTCAACTCTCCTTTCAAACACTCAAAATGTCCTCACCAGTGAGCCACCACAGAAGAGGAGTTTGTTTTTTACTGCATGAAAGTTCAAGCTACCTGAGGCAAGAAGATGTGATCAGTTTTGCTTCCAGTAATTACTGACATCTGGACTAACACCATCACAAAATAACAAAAGATTTCTCTTACTTCACAGAATCTACATCTATGTTTTTAGCTTTGTCAAATTCTATATAAATGCTTGCATTACCTGCTAAAGGACACTCTCCTTCCCTGATCACTGTTTCTTTTCAAAGCAAACAGCATTTCAATAGAAAAGCCACTTTTGAGTGTGTTTTCACATGTTTTGCCCATGCTGCTACAGGTATAGAAAAAACAAGCAAGACCTGTGTAAGGAGTAAAACCCTGAGAAAATATTTCAAATAGTGAGGAAAAGTCAATAGTAGGGCACAGTGTGTCAGGATTCCGAATTACATTCAATACACTTTATACAGCAGATTAATTTGGGAAAGATTTCCCTACCTTGCATTAATGACAGCCATTCTCAAATTCCAAAAGATAAGTTTGAAAAGTCAGCTCATGGGAAAGGTGTGCCAAGCCTTCTCTTCAAGAACACCCAAACTATGTCAAGATGTGAGCCAATTCCCTGTTGCAGATAGGTAGAGCTATTATAGAAGAAAGGCCTTATAAAATATGGTTAGGCCCTGCTACTCTAGCTAAGCTAGTAACTTGTAAGTTCCCATAAAGAAAAATTATAATAATGAACACAACCACCTATTCTTAGACAGAAAAATAAGTTTGTACCTGCATAAACAATGAATCTGTCCCATGAGAATCAGCAAAGAAAATATGTAAACATATCTAGAGAGAGAAAATTTGATAGACATATACAACAGCCCTTACCCACCAATGAACTGAGTTTCACTGTATTGCTAACCACTTAGGTTTAATGCAGAGCCTTCTGATGTTTCCTATAAATATGAGCTTTGTGAATAAAGAACTGGCTTTTCTACATGACAAAACTGAGTCCTGTCTGCTGTTTTATTCCAACAATTCCCAAGCAGGAAAGATAGAGGTGACTGGAAGATCCCTCTGGAATTTAAGCTCTTGTCATACATAGGTGCCAGAGAAGAAGTTAAGTAATAAATCAAGACTAAATTACATTGTCTTAGGCTGCAATGAAAGATGTAACCAGAAGCATGTATTCTATCACCATCTGTTGAAACCAGGTGGAGCAGTGGTTTTTATCTCTTCTCTGGGGGGCATATCCTCTGTTAATGGGCCAGCTGTTAAAACCAGGTGAGGCACTTTTCTTTATCTTCCACAACCCATCTTCCCTCCAGGGGATATCTGCTGCTCATGGGCCATCGTGGCTCACTGCATGACTGGTAAAATTCCATCATCCCACTGGGAGACGTTGCACCCAGGGAGAGGAGCCCAGCATTCCTACCTGGATAAAAACCTAAGATTTAGAACACCAGAGCAGCCTTTTCCACTGGATTCCCAGAGGAAGAACAGACCCATCTACACCACCACTGGACCTTCAGAGAAAACTACACCCTTCTACAAGATCTTTGCTTCAACAGAACCACATCAGTTAGTCCAGGAAGACTGCAGCTACAATTAATTGGGCTGCTACCAACACCCTGACCAACACGGTGTCACGTTGTATTCAGACTCTGTCAGTGGGGGTTTTTAGTACTACATTTTTATTTTAATTTTCCTAGTAAAGAACTGTTATTCCTATTCCCGTATCTTTGTCTGAGAGCCCCTAATTTCAAAATTATAATAATCTGGAGGAAGCGGGTTTACATTTTCCATTTCAAGGGAGGCTCCTGCCTTCCTTAGCAGACACCTGTCTGTTCAAATCAAGACACACACAAACAGAAGCAGTGGAACAGAGAGGAGTGAAAAGCCACTGAGCTACTCCCCTCTCCATGAAAGATCAGTCACTGTCACTCTTTGAAGACAAGTTGTGGTTCTGGTCATTGAGATATGCTAACATTATGGCTTACCTCCTTGAAGGGTATCCCTCAGAAACAGACTGGGATAGCTCACAAAAACAAGGTTTTCATCTTTCAGGATGAGGAAAAGTGCAAGTTTTCCAAATTGTCAAAAGGTCTGATTTTATCCTATTTTCTCACTATCACCCCATCCACACACTCTTCTGTCTTTGCCTCCCAGAGAAGCACATTTCCTTACAGGGGAATGATTCACTGCCTTCAGCTGTGTCTCTGCTCAGGAAATGAGCTTTCCCATCAGCAGCAGTCCAGGGCTGCCCACCATCCCCTGTGAGACAGATGCCAGTCACAAGGGCATCACCAGACCACAAAATAAACACAACTTAACTCTGCCTTGGGTCATAGATCTGGTACAAACAATCACAGAGATCTGGGAGCTTGGTTTTGATGTCTCATCCTTCTCACTCTTCAAAACCAGACTTAAAATCTGAGGTTCTGGTTTATGTAGTTTGTAGAAAAAGGAAGAATTCCACAAGGGTTTGTTCATCGTTATTCTTTACCCCACCTCCAGCAATGATAATTACACCAGGGACAAGGAAGTATTACTTATGCCACCTACAGTTTACCAAAGAAACTTGAACAAAAACAATAAAGAGGAAAACCAAAAAATCCTGAAGTAGAAGGAAATGGAAATAAACAGTTTTGAACTCATGTGATATGACAATTAGTATATGTTAGACTCAATTTGCTGCCAACGATCAGATATTGAACTAATTTTTATTGAATTCCAGCATAGATTAAAAAAAGCCATTAAAGCCATAAACTTCCTTCAGAAGTCAATCCCTCCCTGCAACACTGCACAGTGATGGAAAAACTTAATGTTTTAAGTGCCACTTTTCTGCTAGTTTTGAGAACAAAGTAATCAAAACCTGTTGATTTTTGCCTTTCGCACTAAGCAGGTCAAAATGAAACACACTGATCCTTATCTATCCTGCACAAATACATCTGCTTTGATAACATTGAACATTGACACTCTAGGCAGCTTACATGGAAAACAAATGGATGAAAGAGCCTCCTGTGGTTCTGTCCTTAGTAATGGAAGTGCCACTTTGGTTGTGCTTTGCTGGCTGAAAACTTCCCAATGGTTTGGACAGGCCTGAAAGGGAAAAGAATGGAGCTTACTGCCTCTCCCCACAGAGTACAAATAACCCAACACACTGCTGAGGGGATTGTTTGGATACACACAAAAATCACCCCAATGGAGATTATAAATATTATTTCACCAAAAAAAAAAAAAATAGAGCTATGAGTCTCATGATATGCATGTTACAGGTTTAGCTTATAAAACTGTGAGTATATGACTCTACATGCTGGAGTTTACTTCCAAAAGTGCTTTAAAAGCAGCACAATGCAAGCTGGGCCAAGGAGATGCACAAATATTAGCAGGAAGATAATATATCCTGAGGGACACCATACCCTTTTGGCAAACATATCCAACTGTCCTGATCCAATTTATGCTACACAGGACATTAACTACCAACCAGCACGAGCATATCCAGAGTTAAGCCAGGAAGGAGCAACTGAAAAGGGACATACTAACAAATTACAGTAAAACACTGTATGACAAATAAGCACCACCACAATAATCCAGGGAAGTAGCTGCTGGCTATCAAACATAGCTCTTTTACAGTAAAAATGTCATTACCTCCCAAGTGTTTAAATTCACTTAACTTTTGTAAATGGTAGCAATGTCTTTTGCAGTACTTGTTCTTACCAAACACACAATACTGTATATTCGGACCTACACAGAATCCAGAAGTGTTACATTTCCAAGATTCAGAAGCAGAATGACAAAGAGCACTCGGCTGTGATCTTCAAAAAACCCACAACCTTGTCAAGTGCTTTCCCCAAATGACCACTTTTTCTATCAAAGCTCATTTACAGTTTGCAAATACTGCCTGACTGGCAGCTGTGCCCAGTGAGCAAGAACAAGGAGAACAGCAGGAAAGCCACGTCTTCTCATGTCCTCTTGACTTGCTACCATCCCAAGTGAAGGCAACCAAGCTGTAAGAAGTCAACAACCCTACACTTGGGGAGATGCTGTTATCTCCCCAAATACAACAGGAATGGAATGTCTTGCCTCACCACTATTTATCTCCCCTCCTTTTCAATTATTAGTTAGATTATTGAATTATTAGTTTTGAATCATAAAAGTGTTTGAGTTGGAAAAGAGCTCTAAGATCACAGAGTCCAACCACTAACCCATGTCTCCAGGTGTCACACTGACATATCTTTTAAATCCCTCCAGGGCTGGCGACCTCACCACTTCCCTGGACAGCCTGTTCTGATGCATGACAACCCTTTCAATGAAGAAATCTTACCTAATATCCAATCTAAACTTCCCTGGCACAACCTGAGACCATTTTCTCTTATCCTGTAGCTTGTTCCTTGAGAGAAGAGACCAACCCCCACCTGGCAACAACCTCCTTTCAGGGAGCTGCCCAGGGCAATAAGGTCCCTCCTGAGCCTCCTTTTCCCCAGGCTGAGCCCCCTCTGCTCCCACAGCTGCTCCTCATCAGACTTGTGCTCCAGACCCTTCCCCAGCTCTGTTCCCTTCTCTGGAGAAGCTCCAGCATATCAATGTTTTTCCTGCTGTGAGAAGCCCAAAACTGAATCCAGGAACTGAGGTGCCTCACCAGTGCCCACCACAGTGGACAGTCACTGCCCTGGTCCTGCTGGTCACACCAGTGCTGGTACAAGCCAGGTGCCACTGTCCTCCTTGGCCACCTGGGCTCACCTTCAGCCACTGCTCCTTTCCTGCCAGGCAGCTTTCCAGGCACTCTGCCCCAGCCTGTAGTGCTGCAGGGGTTGTTGTGGCCTTCCTGCCCTCCAGGAGATCAACGCTCCTGCCCAAACTGGTGTCACCTGCAAACTTACTGAGTGCCCTCGAGCTCCCCATGCAAGTAACTGATAAAGATATTAAATAGGTGTGGGCCCAATACCAAACTCCAGGGAACCCCACTAGTGCCCAGCTGGATGTGGCACCCTTCTCCCCCACTCTGGGCTTGGCCAGTTTTTTTGCCCAGTCATTTAACTGAACTTGCTCATTTATCTAATTGTAGGAATTCTTGATTATTATTGATTTGGGCTGAAGTAAGCAATTTGTGTAGTAACTACAACTCTTATTTTTGATGGGAGATTTTGGGTACAGCTAACAGCATTCTTTAACAGAGAAAACTAATCACACTGGATTTCCAAAGGAAATTTACTGGCAATGCTGTAAAATCTCAATCAACTTCATTCATAGTTGTCCCCTTGCTAGGAACGAAGCAGGCAAATGATAAAAGTTAAACACTTTCTCATCACAATAAAGGGATATTCACAAAGAGGTTCTGCACAAGCACAGAGGCAGAGTATCTCATTCTGTTAAAATAAGCATTTCACTGACCAGAAGTATTGATTTAATTGAAATATAAGATCTCCTCTCCTGCTTTTTGTGAGTGCTATGGTAAGTACAGGAGGAAGGGAAAGGCACCTCTAAATTTTTTGTAAGGGAGGGAAAAAAAAAGCATTTTCCTACAGAGTCTGTATGACTAAGCAGATCACCCACTTCTCCAGTGTTCTCTCCTCATTATCTGGGTCTTACTTCTCTCCATCAGTTAACTATTGTCATCATAAAATAAACAAATTCAGATCACAGACCGGAACTACTCCCATTCATTGGAGAACAGGATGTAAAGTTACAGTTCACAGAAAGTTAAAAATGCTGGCTAGGGTGAATCTTACTATGCATTGTCCAGAATTAAGAGCTCCCCCCACCAAAAAAAAACCCCCAAAACAACCAACCAACCACAACAACAAAAAACCAGCTTCCCCAGGAAATTCTTCTCCAGAGATACCAGCACCACATACCAAGACTGAGGGAAAAATCAGAAAAAAAAAATCTTCTGGGATAACAGCTTCTCCCCAGATATCTGATCTCAAATGCACTCCTTCAATTCCAAATCCAAATATTCCATGCAACAATCACCTTGACACCCAGTTTTCAAGGCAACTGTTGCTCCCTATTTAGAGCCTGTGTTACACTTCATATGCTAAGCTCAAAAAGACAATGGTCTTGTAAGGTTTATTTCTTGGTCCTGTTCCCTAAATTTCTTGACACCTACGGACAAGGAACTTAAAATCCAACTGATGTCACCACTCCTACAACAAGTTCTCGATTTAAGAAAATATTCTTTGTTCCTGCTATCTCCTCCACTACAACACCCTCTACAAAAGCAAGCTGATTTTTCTTTCTTCCTATGCCCAGAAGCTTGTGTTTGGTTGCTGAGGTGCATTCCATAACCCAGGCACTTTTTTTAAGGAAGGAATATACAGCTCTTGCACTACTTTGGGAAAGGAGAAGCCACAGCCAGCTGTCTTTTCACACAAGTGTTAAGTAGCAATGCTGCAAGAGTAATAAGACCTCTGGGCAGTTACATTATACTGGGAATGCTGCTCCTTTCACTTCCATCAGTGAGTGATGCAAATAATAAATGCAAAGACTGAATAAAAGAGTGCACTAAACAGAAGATGGCAACCAAACCCTGATGCTAAACCCACCAATTAGAGAGACAGAGACATGCCTTGACACTGACAGAGAGTTTTCAGATTTCACAGGCACCAGAAGGGTAATAAACATTTGGCCTTGATTAAATTACCCATTTTCCCTCTTGCTGACTGCAGCCTCCCAGGCCTCGGACACATTTTCTGCAGCAGCTGCTCTTTTCCCAGCTCACACACTGCTACCACACCGTGCCAGCACAACCCTCTGCGTGGCTGGACACCAAACTGATCCAGCTGAAAACCTACCTGGAAGCAAAATTCAGCTCCCAAATGTGATTTACCACAAAGTTGCATGAACAGTTGTGTGGGCACAAAGGGGAAAAAAAAAAAAAAAAACAACACCAGAAAACAAAACAGTGAGAAGGTGAGAATATGCAGCCCTGGTATGAGCTGATCAAGCTGGAGTCACTGTGACCAAGGCCATGCTCTAAGAAGCCAGATACTGCTCCAGTGCAGAGGACAGACAGCCCTTCTATTTCAGAAAGTGAGATGGTCTTTCTGACAAAGCTTCCTTGCCTTCAAAACTCCAGCCCAAAGGATGATGCAAGTAGCCAAGGTAAGATAATCTCAATTATCTCTTCATTTGAATAGTCACGGCATCACTGTGTGGTTTGTGTAAACTGGTTCTGAACTTCATTTTGCTGGACTTTTTCAATTGTAAAAACCAATGCAATTGCCACTCAAAGCACAGAAGTATCATCAATTATATCATGCAGTCGGACACCCTTGCTGTGCACATCTCTCTCCCCACAGCAAATACTCTTAAACCACCGAAAGCAAAATACACTTCCTCATGTAAGTCCTTAGCATGTAGCATCTTTAGTGAGAGCCTCTGTAAACACTCCTTCCAGCTACACATGAGAACCAGAAAAGGCAGGATAAGGCTCTGTTTTAGGGAACAGGAAGATAAGCTGTCCCAACCTTGAGACACTGGGAACCTGCACTGACAGAAATTTCTCTGGGTCAGGGCATGTCCCCTCCTAAATGCACTCAGGGGGACTTGTTAAAGGAACACATCTGCAGAGTGACAAAGGGAAGTGATGCAATCTGTATCATGAAAAGAAATGGGTAATTCTTTTAACTTCATGAGAGGAATTTACTCCTCTCCTGCCCTGAGATCAAGGGCTGATTTTTAGTACTTGAATAAGAGAATCGCTTTCTTTAGCCCTCTGCCTTTCTTCATTTTCTTGTTGTATTTTATGAGGTCTGGGATACGTAAATATTCCTGAGCTGTCCTGGAATATAGACCTTTCCCCAAAATGCAACCAAGAGCCACTGAGGGGATCTGGCCATAAATACATACTGGTGTATGTAGCCTCTCATGCACATCCCCTGTGTTTGCTTTGTGTTTGTTTCACTTAACACTTGAACTTCACCCAAACTGTTCAAGGAAGCATAAACACCCTTGGCATGAGGTCCTAAAAGTCTTCTTTCACCCTTTCTTCTCACAAGAATGAAGTTGCCGCTCCAGAGACTGCTGCTCTTGGTCTGAATTTTCTGACCCAGGCCACAGGTAAGCTTTTTCACATTTTATAGCTTATACCAAATAATGTCACAGCAAAGCATAGAAAAAAGTGAGAAAAGAAGTGACAGGTCCCCTCAGTAACCATGAGAGATATCTGTAGGTATCCTGTAGGATACAGCCAGCACATTAAGACCAAATGAAATTAAAAAAACCTGAAATCCTTATCTCGAGTTCTACAGTCTCCTCCAATCCCCAAAATCTTACACTGACTCCCAGACAATTAACTCTGTTCACCTTCAGTCTTCCCTGCCATAAGGCAACTGCAAAGAGAAGGCAGCAGATCATTGTGGGGAGGGGGGGAAGGTAAAGAAACTGTTCACTTATAACCACTTCTGTCTCTCTTCACTGCCTTCCTTCTGTCTGTCAGCAAAATGGGTCAGACAAGATAACAGAAAGGAGAGCAAGAGATGCAGAGGAGACACACCCCCTCCAAGCTGCAAGGAAATTGAAAGATAAACAACTTCCCTCAAAAGAAGGATTTACCTCGAAGTCTTCCTGCCCAGGCCAGCCCAGGAGTGAAAAAAAAAAAAAAAAAAAAAAAAAAACAAGAAAATNAGACATTGCCAAAATAATAAAATAAGTCTTAGAGGGGGAAAGGTAACGCTTGGCTGGAAAATGCTCCAAAGAGGTTACATCTTTCAGCAGGACAGCCTCTTTCACTGATAAAAGAAATCACTTCTTATAGTGCTGACCCTTCCTCAAACTCAGAGGTCCAGGACAGCCAGATTACATCTGATGCTTGCTGGAACATCCTTTCTGCACAAGGGCTGTTGGTGCAGGCACACCGAGGTCGAGGGAGGACCTGGGGAAAGGCCATGCAGGACAACCTGCCACGAGCAGAGCATCCAACTCCTGCATTTCCCAGGGCCCTTCCTCTGGCACACGACTGGGCACGCACCCGTCCTGTGATGGGGGAACGATCAGGATGTCTGGAAAGGTGCCTACCAGGCATAAGCTGCTGTCACAGCCAGACTAGTTTCCATTGTACTTCCAGAAGGGTTTAGGAAAACATCCCAAACCAATTGTCCACAGAGAACCCACAGACAACCAGTAATCTCCCTAATGGCCAAGGCAGGAGAGTTTTTACATAGTTTTTCCTCTCTGCATCCTTCACTGATTGGGCAGACAGAACACAACAGAAACTATTCCTCTGGTGGACAAGGGACACACTGATTTCATATTCCCAGAGACACACAAGGCACAACATCTTTATGCATCCACACTCAGCTGCCTCTGCCAGCAAGAGCACATGTAGTTTCTTCCTCCAATGAAAAAGCAACTTCTACAGAATGTAAAGACTACTCACTACTGGAGTAAACATATTCAGAGCACATTACCAGATTTTTTTGAGGAAAAACACTAGAGAAGATATTCCAACCTCTTCAGGAAATGAAACAGTCACCCCTGTCCTTTCCCATCACCAAAAACGACAGTGCTTCCCAAGAAAAGAGATCACAAATATTTGATTTCATTTAAGTACCTGGTGCATACAAGCACATTTATTCCCCCAAGAGAAAACATACACTTAATAGATTTCAAGGAGTGCTACAAGAGAACAACTACCACCCCCAGATCCTTTGACTGACTCCAGCACGCTCAGGAAGAGTCTGAACACGACTGGGTGGGATCTCTTTAGCAAATGCCAGTGCCCCTGCACTCATATGGTGACAGGTACACTGGTACATTTACAGTGCATCTCCTCTCCCATATCTTCCAAATGATACTCCATCCTGACTTGATGACTTCAGGAGATGGAGACATCCTAATTTTCCTTAATACTTACAAGCTTCTTCTTAATGTCTTCAGAGGTTGATCCCTTTCACTGTTAACAATCTGTGCCTTTTTCCTAATTTGAAATAATCTTTTTGACTTCCAGGCACTGGCTGCTATTTTATCTTTTTCCACTAAATTAAAGAGCCCTTTGGTACACAGCCTATTCTGCCCATAGAAAATTGAGAAACTTTTAAATACCTTGTGATAAGCTAAACTGATTGAGCAGTTCAAGAAAAAGTTTTATAATGAGCAGTTCAATCCCTCAAATAACACTGAACACTACATCTTTCTTGCCTTTGAACATCTCTTTAAAAACACCAAGATTAAACCTTGTCAAAATACTCTGCAACTGATTTCACCTCTCTGTCCTTATTCAGTATTTCCTGTTATTATGAATGTACATTAGTATTAAAAAAATTAATTAGCTTATTTTAAGCTTTGAGGATTCACTGCCATATATCTGCTCTGCTCCTGCCATCCTTTCCAAGGTCACTGGTTTCTGGAAGCACAATTCTGTATTCTAAACCTACAGCCTCCAGTCTTTCCCATAACATGCATAATGTGCTCCAGCTCTGTGAAAACATTTGGCCATATTAAACCCAGTTACCCAAACAATTCAGAGGACACTGTACAGCTGCTGTTCCTTCTTCATGCTTCACCACTCAGGCACAACCTTTACATAATCCACAAATTTGGATTTGTTTTCTTCCAGGCCACTGACAAAAATACTACAAAGCTCTGGACCTACTATAAATCCCTGAAAAAAAAAACCTCCATTCATATTCTATTTTCCACATCCACTGTTTTTAATCCAGTTGTTGACTCACAGATCATACATGAAACTGTATCTGTTGAACAAGATTCACTTTTCAACAACACCCTCACTGACTGAAGCAGTCATGGGAATACAATTAGTACACAAATCCCATTTGTAAGTATGTATTTGATACAAGAGATTTAATTAGAATTTTTTGATCTTCCAGAGCACTGCTACTCCCCAGCCGTGTTAGAGAGTTCCTTTTGCTTCACTAATTTTTAGTAAATCCCACCATCAGCCTTCCTCACTCAATTCCTTTTTGAGCAACATTCCATTCTCCATGTTGACTCAGCACTCAGTTGGAGCACCTGTGCTCCACTATCCACTCCCAGGTTTTGACAGGTCCACAGATTTTGTTTTGTTTGGGGTTTGGTTGGTTGTTGTTGTATCAGCAACAAACAGCTAGAGCAATTCACATAAGATCAATACATTTTAACAACCGATTTATTATGGATTCAACAACTCCAAATGTAATAACCCACACTTCACTGATGCTGATGGGCTGAGTAAGACTTCAGAAACTGGAGAAAATCTTTGGTGAACTACCATGTCTCTCAAATGTCATTTCCACAGTTCTGTTGGGCTAGGAACTCTGCTCAAGAATTTAGGTAAAAATTTTCGTTGTGAAGAGAAGAAAGTCAAGCCAAAGTTATGTTACTTCCACCATGTTTCAATTACTTCCCACCCTGTGTTTGCCCTACAAACTCTTTGTACCCAACCAGGCAGGTTCTGCACTTTCTGTTGGTCAATTCTGCCCTTGAATAGCTCCACTTCTTTGTTAATTAGATCAAGCTGGTTTGCCACAGAGAACACCAGATTCTGCCAAATCACTACAAACCCCCTTTAATTGCTATTATAAGCGTGGTGCCTCTCTTACATAAAGCATGTTGTTTTGCACTTACTGGACCAAAGTCCTGTGGTTCAGTTACAATGTATTTGTAACTAAGAAAGCATGTGGGCATGTTGAGCTTTTCCACCTTTGGTTTTCTACCTATCGGCCATCAAAGGTCCGCCAGCACAGAGACAGAATTACAATGGCAGAAGAGAAACTTCGTTAATAACACAAATTCTCGGCCAGCTCCTACCTGTACCATTGTGTGTGCACATGTGGAGGAGAAGGAGGAGAGAGTAACTCAAGTCATACCAGCAAGAAGCTGGTTCATCTCATCAGCTCTCCTCTGTTTCAAATAGGTGCCCAAGAAGCAAATAGTAACTGTACTTGCAGCTCAGAAATTCCTCTTAGGATTTAGGGCAGTAGTAGAGAGCACTGTTTGTATGGTTTGAATGCTGCACTCCATGTTTATGCCACAAGCTGCACTGATTGCATCTAAGATTTCTTCAGCCTGATTTCAAAACAACTGGCTAACAGTGTTCCCCTAAAGACGTCTGCATCTTTGAATGAGAGCCTCAGTCATGAAGTTATTCAGCACTTTTCCCAGCACAGGATCAATACTTCCTCCAGACAAGTGCCTACCAGCCCTTACATCTTTCCCCATGCTCGAATGACTGACTGTCACTAATACAAAACTTGGATCATTCTTCCTTTCTTTGTTTGTGCATTTCAACTTGCAGATACACTCTCAGAACAGCAGCTTTGGGACAAGCTGACAGGCCACCCAGAGGGCTTCAAATCACTGCTCCTACTTGCAGGCTTTAGAGCATGCTGAAAGTGCTGCTATGAGGTCTAAGTGATGGATGTAACACTTCAAGTGAGTCACAGACACCTTTGAAATGCCACAAGATTTCTGGAGATATCAGAGTGACCCCAACTCCAGCATTAGCACTGAGTAAGAGCAAGATTTCAATTACTACAGCTGCTCTGAGATTGCAATAGCCACTGAATCAGCCTTGCTCACAGGACTGCACAGAAATTCTGCTATGACATCAGGCATAAACTGAGTCAATGGTATATGTGACCTTTAAGAATTTCTGAAAGGTTATTTTCTATATCTTGAGATAGTTTTCAAAGTAACAAATCTTACTGATATTCTTATGTAGTTTTATATCTGCATGAATGAAAGCAATGTACACGTTTTCACCTTTTTTCCCCCCCTCAAAACTTGTTAAACTTGTTTCAACTTCGGATATACAAATTTTATCAGGAAATGTGCAGTTGGCATTTGCTGGTTATCACATACAAAATACTGATCAATAATTCACTCTTATTTAGAATGTCATGCCACCAGCAAGCTGGTTTAAAAAAATGATAAATTAAAAAAAACAAAAACAACAACCAAAAACAACAAAGCAATACCACCATATTCTCAGAAACTCAACCAGCTTCTAAAGGTGCCTGTTCAACAAATTTTACCTTCTCATGGCTACCTGTAATTCCACCTTCTTTCTTCTCCCAGTATATGACACTTGATTTCATCAGCTAATTCTGTTCCTTTCTCAAACAACAAATGGTTGTTTCTTATTTCATCATTCCCCTTCACCTTTAAAATTGTTTTTTAATAAGCATAAAGCCCTAAAAATTAAATGTGAGGTTTCTAAAAGTTAACAATAAAATTTTCATTCAAGTCACCTCAATAGCAGATTCTACACAAATCATCTTCTGTGCTGGCAAGAGTACTCAATAAGCACTGATTGGGGGGCAGAGGAAACCCCAGCTCTCTGTAAATTATTTTTATCCAGTTAAAATGTTGCTTAAACACTACAAGTTCCTATCTTGAGATGAGCATTTTCTGAAACAAGTTCAGCTGTAATTGACTCAACAATCAGATAAATATAATGCAGAAATTATTTTGTGTAAGCAGAAAACATATCTCAAAACTATATCTGTACCAAGGATTTAGGAATAGCAAACAGTGCTTAACCTCTGCAGGAACTAAATTCTGGAGAATTAGGATTAAAACAAGAGACTTTGTTAGCAGAGAATATTTATTCCACAGGGTGGTGCCTCCCAAAAACTTCTAAGCACCTGATGGAAAGAAGCTCAGAGACATTACAGGAACATCACTGCAGGGTAACTAACAGCATTCTTAACAACCTTGTACCCAACTGTTTCATTCAGCTCCCAACCATAAAACCACCATATTTGAAAGCACACTTTCTAGACTGTTACATTCTGGATTTGATCAAATGGGATTCAACTCCACCCCCATGGGAAAAGCCTGCCACTCCCTTCCTAGCAGAGCAACTTGATAGATCTCAAAGAAGTGTTTGAAACAATTTTGAGAAACAAAGTGAAGGCAACAACAGGAAGGCCTGTCAGCTGGAAAGTCAGGACAGCTGGGACAGAAGATTTAGGGAGTCAGGGAGCCAAGAGTCACACTAGTGCCAACTGGAATATGTGGAAAAGGATGGAACAGCTACTGCTCAGTGCTGCAGGTGGTGTGACTTGAGACGTGTGTGCACCTGCACAGGTGTGTGTGCACGTGAATGAGGCTCTCTGCAGAGCTGTGCGAGGAGAGTGAGAGACATTGGTGCTGAGCACGAGTGAATAAAAATACATCCCTGCACGCCAGAAATGCAACACGTGGTGACAGCACTGGGCTGTACCAGCAGGAGCACAGACACCCTGATCCTGGGAAACCACGGCTCCCTGGCACTCAGCACTTTTCAGAGCCACTGGAAACACCACCGGGAGTTCTGGGCACCCCCAGAACATGACAGGCTCTGATAAACCAGAGTGGGTTTGGTGGAAGGCTACCAAGATGCTCAGAGGGACAGAGCTGTGTGAAGAGAGGCTGTGGGAGATGGGGAGCTCCAGACCGGAGAAGAAAAGGCTTTGGGGAGCTGACAGCAGATCCTGCTGGATCTACATGGGGGTCTGTGCACAGGGGCACACAGCAGGACATCAGACACAAACTGCAATGGTGCAGGCGTGACCTGACCCAGAGGAAACGTCTTTCCTGGTGAGGACAGTCAAACACCAGAACAAGGACACAGGAATTGACAAACCTTTGTCTTTGGAGGGTTTGAGACCTGAATGAACAAAGTTCTGGTCTGACCCTGGTGTACATCCCACTTTGAGCAGCAGGTTGGACTAGACACCTCTTGAGGCCCTTTCCAGCCTGAATTGTTCCACAATGTCAACCTGGATACCAGAGAACACCACAATGCCCTGTTATAAATATACTGTGTCAGGTTATACCTTTCAAATCTTCACTACAGTGCAACCACTGTTGAGAGGAGACAAAACCCATGCTGTTTGGTTCATCTCCTCACAAGAGCACAGGTTCCCACGCAGGATCTGAACTAGCCTTGGGTATCAAATCTGGAATTCCAAGAGATTTTAGAGGTGTAGAAGTTACCAGTTACCTGCGTGCAGTACAAGTGGAATCCAGTGCCTAAACATGCAGAGCTTTTCTGGGAGAAGGATGCATTTACTCCAAAGCAGAAAATGTCACACATCCACAACAGCTCTTCCCTAAAGTAGTAACTGTATATTCCTTGAAAATTTCATGTTCAGCACCTACCCTCAAGGAACAACCCCTACATTCAGACACTGTAAAGGCACAGGGTAAGAAGCTGCATTGTTCTCTCTGTACATTCAGGATGTACAGCTCCACACCTGGGAAAAGAAGCCTCACTTAGCAAACCAAAACCATGCCAGCTCCCACTAGGAGCACCTGCAGTAGTCTAAGCAGACTGGTTTGGTTTTTATTCTTCTGCTGGGTGCTGCTGCCCCTAGAGCAGAGTTACTTAAAGGCTGTTAATTCTAGATTAATTGATTCTGCATTGAAGCACACAGAGACCACTCACAAGGCCCATTACTCTAAGTCAGGAAGGAGAGCTACCACCTTCAACCAGGCAGCAGAACATCTTGAACCAACACAGAAGTTTCTGCAGTGATTTCCTATAGTCTAAGTGATTACTCACCAAGCATGATGCTTGCATAACCACACAAAGGATATCCAATGTTAACAAAGTTATAAAGACAAGCAAATGTAACCATCTTATTAGCATTAAAAAAACCCAAAA
>VYXD01000740.1:5718-55626 GCA_013397195.1 Hylia prasina
GTCAGACTGTTTTAAAGGTACAGAACTCAATATACATCACAAGCAGGACAGATGATTGGGGATACAGGCATCATAAAGTCACCCTAGGACACTGCCTTTGGCACAAAAACCACAGCTCTGCGTGGATTGTTTGGCTCTAGAGAGCACAGCCACACTGCACTGGTGAGGGTGAGGCTGGCAGCTGGCATTGTGGATAAGAATAATTCAAACGTGCGAACATCTTCAGTGTTTCATCCCGCTCCAGAGCTGGATTTGAACATTTATTGGACGTGGGGCGTCCTCCAACTCCCTGCCCTGCACTTCCCTGTTCCCTTTCCCCATCATCTTCTAGCACAGAGTGTTCTGCGCTGTCCATCCTTGCAGGGCTGGGTGGGCTCGTGGCTGGTGCTGCCCGGTGGTTGTTACCAGAAAGCAAACAGAAATCTGCCAAAATAACAGCTAGGTCATCACTCTTAATTAAATACCCACATGTTATTCCCCAGAGCCTCCTCCTTCACTCCATAAATGTTCCTTGAGTTTATCTTTGAGATGTTTTAAACAGCCTTTCGAAAAGTACAGGATCTAATGCTGATTTCAAGGTACCAGAAATGAATTACATCAAGGGATTCGTTCCACAGGACCGGTTTGAGAGGAGGCTGGGAAATATTCCCCCAAAATTTTTTAAAGTTTAATTTGAGGCAGGAGAAACAGCCCCAAATTTTGATTCAATAAGTAATGGCTTGCTTACTTTTCTTTAGACTAAACAATATTAAAAAAATATACAAGAAGAAGAACAAGAGCACGGAAGCTTTAAAGGGTAAGGAGAGTCTTTGTAATCCTTTTATTCATTTTTCACCAGATAAGAGCCCAAAGTGTTTTGAAATGTACTGGCTGTACTGAATTCTGCCTCTGGGCCTGTTAAATTATATTGTGCAATGGTTATTTCTGCTGGGGTAAGATACTGGCGAATTTCTACCAGGGCCTTATCTCCCTGTTCCCTCCAGGAAAATCACTGTTTATTTTTATTTTTTTTTTGCAACAGCAGAAATCTCCTTAAAAGCTGTGGTTTTGCAGTGATGAACCACTCCAGAAATCCCCTCTCAAACCTCCTTTTCAAAATGTAAACTGTTTTTGGGCAAACTTGGGATTTTATAGCCAAATCTGCTGTCCCTGCCCGATCTGTGTTCTCCAAGCATTTGCCAATGCAAATATTTGACACAGTCATGGGAAGTCATGAGGTATTTGTTAAATGCCTTTGTTTAACAAGAACTCCAAGTGAAAATATCAAAAATTAAAAATACAAAAATGTTATAAAATCAATATGGCCTCCAAGGTCTATATTGAGTAGGAAAAAAACCAAACACAACTTGAACAACCCACAGAAAGACAAAGTATTTTTTAAAAAAATAAAATGAGGTAGCAAAGTCTGGCTTTGAAATAAGTCCTGAAATCTCACGTTGGAAAAGCTCTGGTCTCTTCTCCTCTTCTCCTCTTCTCCTCTTCTCCTCTTCTCCTCTCTTCTCTTTGGACTCCTCCTGAGTCAGACTAAAATAAAATGTTATGAACCTTGTAGAAAACTGGAGTCAAAAATTCTTTAAATATATTTAAATTCAATCAAGACATGCTTCCTTACTAAGCTTAGGCCCAACTCCTGAAGAACCAACCTGTGCTGTTGGATCTGGTTTTGCCTCTCAGCTTCTAAAGAAATGTCACTTCTGTCACTTGTGGCAACAGCTACAGGTCCAACCCCACTTCTCACACACTTCCATCTTACTGTTGTCCTATTTTTATTCCAGGTTTGTCCTTAAATATATATGAAGGCCAGATCACTGCACTGCTGGGTCACAGTGGATCTGGGAAAACTGCTCTGTTAAATGTGCTCAGTGGGTTTTCCAAGCCTTCAGAAGGTAAGATAATGGGCCTGGAGGCTGAAGAGGAGGAGCTGTTGGTTTTTTTCAAATGTAAGGGGGACATGTGCAAAAAACCTCCAAGTTTTCCCTCAGTCGTTCTTGCTGAGTTGTTGTCAGTGCAGATTTCTCCTTCAACACAAGCTCCAGGGATAATGGATCCCTCCCGTGTCCATCTGGATGACCTGGTGCTTTCCATGAGCTGCACACCTATAGGAAATATGTTTTAATTTTGAAGGGAGGGTTTTGGTGCTCTGAAATATTTTTGAAAGCTGTTAAGTCTTCAGGCTATTCAGTTATTTTGCTTTTTTGTTTTTTGAATTTTTAATTCAGCACTTGAGAAACATCCATGGTGCTGGAATTAATGTCAAATGTTTCATTCACACCCCCGTGCAGGTTCTGCCATGATCTACAACTACAATGCTTCTGAAATGTGGAATACGGAAGGAATGCAGGAAAGGGTTGGGATTTGCCCCCAGATTAATTTGCATTTTGAAGCCTTAACGGTGAAGGAAAACCTGAGAATTTTTGCTCACATCAAGGGGATTCAGTGGAAGGAAGTGGATGAAGAGGTTGGTATGTGCTTCTCAGCCACTGACTTGTCTTTTGTGGAATCTTGGGCACTTTGTGCTTTATTTATAAAAGATGATCACCTGCATCATGTTCCGTGGAAATGAGAACAAACCTAATTAAGTGGCAAAGTGGGTTTCCAATTCTTTCTCACCCTCATTTCATGAGGTAGAACTCAGATTTGTCTTATTTGTCTCCAAGCAAAGCTGTTAAGGGTAGGTAAGTTTTAAATCTTGAAGTTTTAATGTTTGCAGCCATTTAGGAATTCAAACGTGCCCAGTGCTCTGGAAAAGTGACTCTTGTCTTCGTGTGTCCTCAAGGTGCAGAAAGTTCTCGTCATGCTGGACCTCACTGATGCCCAGAATGTTTGTGCTGATGCCCTGAGTGGGGGAGAAAAACGAAAACTGTCTCTTGGAATTGCAATTTTAGGCAATCCCCAGGTAGGCACCGGGCGTGTTTATGCACACACAACGTGTGTTGTGTCGGGACATAGCTTTGCATTTTGACTTGCCACAGAGACTGTTGTGATTTTCCCCTGCCGTTCCAGGCTACTAATTCTCTCATTGGAAAGAATGGGGAATCTGGTTCAATCAGAGCCATATTTTTAATTAGAAGGGCGGTAATGTTGCAACAGGAGGAAGAGCAGTAAAAATGGGCGACACTTCAGGATGCACTCTCTTCTCTGAGTGAGATCACCAAAAAGCACAAAACGAAGGGAGCTGAGCCCCCTGAACGGGCCTGGGGGGCTCTGATGTGGCTGTCCTTTGCAGGTGTTGCTGCTGGACGAGCCCACGGCGGGGCTGGATCCCTGCTCCAGGCACCACGTGTGGAGCGTGCTGCGGGAGCGCCGCGCCGGGCGCGTGACGCTCTTCACCACCCAGTCCATGGAGGAGGCCGACGCTCAGGCTGGTGAGCCCGGGCTGGCACCTTGGGGGGTGCAAACGAGGGGTTCCCGGGGCACAGCCCCACTGTGGGACTCACTGTGGCACTGCTGGTGCTCGCTGGACATGTTCTGTCTGAGAGTTTGAGCTGGGTGAAGGCTAAAACTGGGCTGATGTGTCCCTCCATACTCCTCTCCAGGATAAAGCAGTTTTCTTCAGGATAAAGCTCTTCCACATTATCTGGATTTGTCTCTATGTCAGTAAAGCTTGGTGTGTTTTCCTGGATTCCCACTTGCCACTATTCCCGTTGCTGTATTATTCCTGTGCTGCGTGGGAAATTCCCCACAAGCCCACAAGAATGTAGAACTAAAAGAATTAACCATGATGCTCAGGAGAAAAGCATCGATTTAAAAATAATAGAAAAAAACCCCCTTCAGGACTGGCCTGTTTTTACTCCTCTCAATTTATTATTAACATGTCTGCTGAGTTCAGAAGGAGCAGACTGAGGTCAGTCTGCTGCACTCTTGTAAATCCCCCTAAATCCTTTGTGTTCTCTCCTCCTTAGACCGGAAAGCTTTCCTCTCCTGTGGAAGATTACAGACTGTTGGCTCATCTCTCTACTTGAAGAGAAAGTGGGGAATTGGATATCACTTAAGGTAAAACCTTTTGTATTGTGAAAAGCTTCCCGTTCTCATGAGTATTTTCCTGTAGAATCTGTGTTTTTGTAGAGTTTATACAGACAGTGATAGAAATCCTGACAATTCATTTCAGAAGACCTTTAAGGCTGCCAAAATTTCCCTGCTTTGGAACCCAACCCTGAAAGCTCTGAACTCAGCTAAAATGACTTTGCAGCCTCCTTTGCAGCTGAGAGGGGACCAGAGTGAGGTGATCTCTGGTGCCAGAGTGATGTGCAATGGCTTTGATGCAGAGCTGTTTTCCTTAGGAGTTTGATTCCTGAGTCCTTGGTTTAGCAGCATCGTCCAGGATCATAATCCTTAACCCCAACCCTTTTGTGCATGCATGGCAAGAACAGGGGTGCTGCAGATGGCTGTAAAAATTCCTGCTGAAGTTCTGCCCAGTTTTGGAGGTTTCCCTATGGAAGCATCACCACTGGCTCTGTGCTCCAACCAGATGATGCACACACTTTTTTTTCCCCTTATTTGCCATTATAACAAGGGGTTTTTTTTAACAGGATGCACATCAATGACCTGTGTGACCCAGAGCTCGTGTCATCCGTGGTCAGGCAGTACGTCCCTGATGCTGTGCTCAAGGGACAGAAAAGGAATGAGCTGAGTTTTAGGCTGCCTCTGGAAAACACTGACAGCTTCCCAGGTAAGAAACCTGTCCCTGTGCCAGGGTTTTAAAGGGAAACACACTGGTGGGAAAAGCAGAAATCAAAGTTACTGTGAAGGGAATAATTATATTCCTTGGTCTATAATGTGTGGTATTAGGAAGCTGCATAAATATCAGTTTTACAGAAAGCCTTCAGTGCACATGCAAATATTAACAATGAAGTTGAAAAAAAAAAGAAAACCCACCAACTT
This sequence comes from Hylia prasina, assembly GCA_013397195.1. NCBI lineage: Eukaryota > Metazoa > Chordata > Aves > Passeriformes > Sylviidae > Hylia > Hylia prasina. Next base: position 10,600 of record VYXD01000740.1, read on the forward strand.
ATCTACAAACTAAAATCCACTGACCCTGTTCTGTTTTCAGGATGGTCCATGAAAACCAAAACCACCGAATTTTCCACTAGTTACCGCTAAAAAAAACCCCACAATAAATCTGTGACTTTCAAAAATAAATCTCTCAATAGATTTTGACTTTTGGGTTATGGGTATTAATGATGTGAATGCTGGAACACCCAGTGTTAACTGGCCGAGCCTGTGCTCAGCACCAGCCGTGGAGCCTGGGCTGAGCCTGGCTGTTCCTCCCCTGCAGATCTGTTCAGCCACCTGGAGAGCAGCCTCTTGCAGGGGGTTGTTAATCACGAGGTGACCAGGACAACCCTGGAAGATGTTTTCCTGAAGCTGCAGGGTGAGGAAGCCATCGATCCAGAAGGTGAAGCACTGACTCCCTTTTGCAAGCGTGGTATCCCTAAACTTCCATCTAAACATGTGTGTCAATTGAATATCTAATAAATTTCTGCTAAATGTGGATATTGATAGGCCTAGAGTAGCACTTGTATCCCACTTGCCTTCAGTGAGGAATATCATCTTGGAGAAGCCCAAATGATTTTGTCTTGGCTTCCCAAGGACTTTCAAGCACAAGAATTAAGGTTGTGTTGGAAAGATATTTACCTTTGAAGGGTTGTGCAGCCCAGACCAGGAGGTAGGAAGGGATAAAGCTTGCAGGAGGCATTTCCCAAGGCCAGTGAAGATCTTGGATGTGTTGCCAGTCTGAATTCACCAATATAAATTCTTTTCTGGGTGGATTATGGCCCTTTTTCTCTGCCCTTCTTACTTTTCTCTCAAAAAAAACCACAGAAAGAAAAAATCAAAGTGTCCCTCTGTTCAGACCAGAAGGTCCTTGATGATTGTTTGGGATTAAAAGGTGTCCTTTGAGTTTGTGGGTAATGTCATTTCTCTTGGTGAACACGCAGGAGAAAGAGACCTCAAGGAGAGGGACCAGAACCTCCCGGGGTTCTCCAAGCAGGGGATCCTGGCCATGAGTGGGATGATGCTCTGGAGGCAGCAAGTGGGTGCTGTGCTGAGAATTCGCCTGCTGAGGCTGAAGCACGAGGGAAAATTCCTCAGGGGAGTGTAAGTACAGAAGCTCCCACCTACCCTGCAGCCCTGGAGTGCCTGAGGGAAGGCTTAAATACTGCTGGAGATGTTTGGAAGCAGAGAATTAGGTGGGAAATCCTTCCAAGCTGCAAAAATAGGATCAGTCTGAACTCCGTGAGAGAACCCTGGCTTGCTTAAGTTTTAAATTTCCCCATAAATCACGCAATTACTTATTGGTGGATTTCCCCTGGCCTCACTTATGCTTTGTTTTTCCATCTAGATTGCTGTTGTTTGGAACATATATCCTTCCACCCCTGATGGTTTTAATGCTGTTTCATCTGTGGCACAACTCCAGCAGGTGGGAAATCACATCTAGCCAGTATTTTCTTCCCACAAAAGAGAAAATTCAAAATAGGTCTACAAACCTCCTCATCTTCAATGACACAGGTGAGGGAAAACATGTGAGGCTGACTCATTTTCTGCATCAATGTGAATTTTATTATAATTGGCAGAGCAACCTTGCAAATGCCACAAAAATACAAAGGAATGTACATTGAGAGATGTTTTCCTTTGAGCAAAAGCAAATGCAGTTCTAGTGATGATATAGATGATATGTAAAAGAGTAATGAACCAGGCAAGTTTTTTTTTTTAAAAAAGGCAATAAATTAAGTTTGAAACATATATTTTGTTTAACCAGTTTAAGTAAATAGAAAAGATATGGGAAATATGTGTTTGCTTAGAATCTCAATATTTGGGGTCTTTAACATACCTCTGCTTTGCAAATTGGAACTTGTTTATATGAAACTGTTTCTATTTAAAAAAAAAACCCGTCTGATGACTCCAATTTCTGTCCTTGACTTGATTTCAGGATCAGAAATCGAGGATTTCATTGCTGCTTTGAAGGCTCAAAACATAACCCCAGAAATAACCCCAGAGAAAAACATCACAAGCCTTCCAGATTACAATGGAGCTATAAAAATATCCCTGGAAGGCAAGGTGAGGGATATCTTTTCTCCTCCTTTCATCCTGTACATCAACAGGATTTTCTGAGAAGCATTTAAGTGAGAGAAATAAACACGCCAGAAAAAGGAGAATTATTTCTTTATAACAATAAACAGCTTCAGTAGCGCTGCTCACACCTCTCAGGGACATGAAGGCCTTTTGTTTTGCCATCTTCAGAGCCACCAGTTCACGGTCATGTGCAGCCCAGAGCCCATCAACTGCTTCCCTGTGCTGGTGAACATCCTCAGCAACACCTTCCTGAAGCTCCTCAACTCCACCGCGCGCCTCCGCGTCTGGAGCGAGCTCTTCTACATGGTGAGAATTCCCTGGGATGGCTGCAGGGGTGAGGGGCTGCACGGCTTGGAAACCTCAGCAGAGCAGGTTCCAAGGGTTGAGGGCAGTGGTCCCACTGCTGGTGGCTCCTGCGTGCGTTCAGTGATGATTTTTCCTGCAGTGTCCGAGGGTTCCTGTGGGGTTTCGGCAGCGTAAGGTATTTCAGTTTGTGCTGTTTGGAGAGAATGGGGGTTGTTCTTGGAAAAGAGGAGTTTCAGGGTGACCTTATTGTGGCCTTCCAGTCCTGTCACCCTGGTTTTGAGGATTTTTCTAGGCATTCTGATTTGTCTTTCATATTGGAGTCAGAATTTTTACTTTCCCACACTTTACTATAAACAACAGCTTGGTTTTCCTGACTGTCCTTCATTAGTTACATATTTTTAGATAGGGGGAGAAAGTTGATTGACAGNTGGGAATACAACAGTGACCTCTGCAAACCCTGCCTTTCCTCAGCAACAAAAAGTTGGTCTCCATCCTCAACAATTTACAGGAATCCTACTTCTTTCTGCAAATTCTAGGATGCTAAATGTCATTATTTTGTTCTTTTTGCCTTGTTTCCTGTTCTGAAACACAACTGACTTACCATTAGTGCTCTTGCTCTACTTGTATGTTCAACCACCTCATGAGCCTCGAGGCAGCCAGATTTTTCCCTGGGCAGCATCCATTGTGGCTGACTGAATTTCTCCCCACAGGGAGAAAACGCAGAGCTGAAGAACTACATTTTTTTTGGCTTATTCACCTACCTGCTGGTTTTGGCTGCTGGGTTGCCTCCTCTCTTTGCCATGAGCAACGTGGAGGATTACAAGGTAAAGAGCATGAGCTGCAGGCGGTCGCACGCAAGGAGTGAATGAGATGCAAAATGTCTGCAGAGCACCAGTGGGGAGGTTCTGGCACAGGGTGCCCAGAGCAGCTGTGGCTGTCCCTGGATGTCCCCTGTGGCAGTGTCCAAGGTCAGGTTGGACCCTGGGACAGTGGGAGGGGTCCCGGGCCATGGCAGGGATGATCTTTAAGGTCCCTTCCCACCCAAATCATTCCATCATTCTCTGATTTCTAGGTAGGATGACAGAAGAAAATCAGTCAGATTAACACCAACGTGCACTTCTCTGCATCCCAGGGAACCAGCTGGGGCTCACAGTAATTGGGATGTTAATAAAACTTTTGAGATCTGAATGATTTAATATTTTTTCCTTTTAGGAATGACATGGTTTTAAACAATGGTTGAGCTAAGAATTGGAAGTGCTCAGAAAGGAGGGGAAGGGAGGAGCAAGGGAACAGAGGAGGAGCAGGAATGATGTTTTAGACTTTCTCTTTTCTCGTTTTTGTCGCTTTTGCAGCTCCAGGCTCGCTCCCAGCTGCGGCTGGCAGGGCTCTTCCCCTCGGCGTACTGGTGTGGGCAGGCTCTGGTGGACGTCCCACTCTTCTGGGGCCTGATGTGCCTCATGTTTGGGCTCCTGGTGCTCTTCACCCGCATCTGCCCCTTGGAGGCCAGCGCTGCACTGACCCTGGTGAGCTCTGGGTCATTTCCTAGCAGGGTTTGGCTTTAAAGAGTTTATTTGCAATGGGCTGCTCTGGGCAGGTTTTCAGCTGTCCACAGGCACCTCCTTGTCACTGATGTTTGTCTCTCTCTCCAGCTCATTTGCATCTTTGGTTATGGAATATCTCTTGTCCTCTTCGTTTATTTAATTGCCTTCGTGTTTCGCATGGGGCGCAGCAATCGTTACATTTGGTCTTTAACCTTCATTTTGGTAAGTGAGGAGAATCAGGTTTGATTTACACACCTTCCCACTTGGGGCTTTATTTCAAATTTACATCAACAAATTTCAGTTTGTATCAATATTCAGCAGAGTACCCGAATCACTGACAAATATCCTGGTCTTTTAACAACAATACGTTAATACTGGAAATAGTTTTTCTGCTTCGTTCCAGGTGAATTATGCTGCTTTTATGCACAGTGACCATCATGAAGCACTTTACTACATCTGTATTCTGATTCCTGTGTTTCCACCTGTGGGCTGGATCATGTTCTCTGGACTAGTAAGCAAAACACATCCTACTAAATTCAATAATTATCCTCGTGGTGCAAATTGGCAGAGCAAGAGGCACTTCCCAAATTCTCAGTCAAAAAGAGAGAGTGGGAAAAGAAAAGAGGAAAAGAGAAGTTCCAGGCTGTTGCGTGAGTGAAGAGGCCAAGATTTGCCCTGTTAATCCTTTGTTTGGTTGGGATATTTTTGGTGGGTTTAGTCACTGAGAGCTGATACAGTGGCTGTATTTTGGCAGCAAGGGTGGCAGGGGAGGTGGTGGAGTGGGAAAAGCAGGAAGGAGGAGGTGAGCTGGGAGAAGGCCAAAGAACTGGGAAGAGAGAAGCAATGATAGGAAAGATCTACTTAACCTGACTGATTTGTGAGGCCTCTGAATTACTGTAGCCAAGGAAGCCACAACCCCTTGAGGCAGTGAGAACCGAAGGAAAAATGCAGATCAAAACTCCTTTATCCCACCCTGAAGAGAAGCTGGACATCCCCACGTGCCACACTTGCTCTGACCTGCCCTGAGATGCACCATGCTGAGGAATTTTCTAATTGACTGATCTCCTTTTCTTCCAGAATTTCCTCCTGTATAACGATTACACAATTTTCGAGACGTGGAATTACATCTACCTGCCTGTCTTTGCAGTAAGGAGGGACTTGGAGATGGTTGCTTGGGCAGGGATGACTGTCACTGATGCACTGGGCTTGCACTGGGCTTGTAAACTCTCCCCACAAGGAAAGGATGGGTTTTGTAGTCAAAATTTCCCATTAAGTGTTGGCAGGGGAGGCAGATTCCAAGTGATCCTGGGCTCATGCCTCATGTGGCCCTTGGATGCTGCAAAAATGGGGCAGGGATTACATGGAGCTCATGTGGAAGGCAGAGATATTATTAATAAACTGATCACCCCAGTGCTGCCTCCACAAAAGGGTGAGATGATCTCCCATCCCACAGGATGTCTGTTGGGGTGCAGGTGGATTATCTGGGCTAGAGCTGCTGTAAGAAATCAAGGCTTTTGCAAATAATCTGCATATCAGAGAGGAATGTCTGCAAAGCATCAGTTCACCTCCTTCCCCTTGTAGACCTTTTCAACAGCTGAAATTAATGAGATAGGGTATTGCATCCCTTTATAATTAAAATTAACAGTGTGTTGTTGCCTTGTCTCCATACAAACATAATTAGTGTCTGGTTTTCAGCCCTACGTCCACTGTGTGATTTTGGCTTTCCTCCTGCGCTGTTTGGAGGTGAGATATGGAGAAGCAGTCCCTGGATTTGATCCTGTCTTCAGGTTTGTCCCAGGGATTCCTTGTGATACTCCCAATAATCCCAGTCTGCAGGGTGGGCTTGGAGCTGCACAGCCAGGCAGGACCCTGATAACAGGAGGGAAAAACATCATATGTCAAAAATGTTTCTCAACATGTGGATAAAGCTGGTATTTTTAATTTTTTCTATGTCCTTGAGAGGATAAAAATTGTGATATAAGCTTTTTTTTTTAAGGTTTGTAGCTGAGATTTCAGGACATTTCCCTACAGGGGGCTAAATTATAGTTCCAAATTGAAACAGAAAAATTTTAACTCCTTTTCAAAGGTGTCAGTATTGCTCCAAATAGGATGGAGACTTTCTCTGAATCTTCATCAAGTCAAGGCTAAGTGCTCTCTGCTTAACTGTCACCAACAACAAGTGACCAACCACTTCAGTCACGTGGGAGAAGGCTTATCAAAAGTATTTAATTATCAAACATTACCAAGACTTATAAAAAGTATTTAATTATCAAACACTGGGAGTTAAATGCCCAAACTGGTTTGCAAACCTGCCACTTTTATTTTAATTCTCCTTGAACAGATGATTGGCATGTGTGGAGCAGGGAACCAGTCAATAATTAAAGATGAAGGAAAAGCTAAAACTGGCCTTCGTTTTCTCAGCCATGCCAGTGAAGTTGAGCTTTTCCTCCCCAGGAATAAATACTTGAGCAAACACTGTCTGTGGAACAGCTCAGTGATCCTTGCGTGTCCCTTCCAGCTCTCTGAGCTCCCCGAGGGCAAATAAATTTTGGGTTTCTTTGGCGCCGCCCTGGGAAAAAAAAACTTACAAACCTTTCTGGAAGTGATTCCCAGTGAAAGCACCTCTCCTCCTCCACTGGCAGGATCCAGCAAGGAAGAGTGGTCCCCCAGCAGAACAAGGAGCACCCTGGAGAGGAACCCCCCGAGGTGCAGGCGGAGAGGGACAGGGTGCGGAGCGCCGTGGCCTCGCTGCAGCACCAGGAGGTGAACCCAGCCCCAGCCCTCTGCACTGCTTGGCTTTTCATTCCCCATCATTCTCCTTCTCTCATCTGCCTCTGCTTTCTTAGCTCATGCACTCAGATCTCCTGATGTGATCTCACCGTCCAGCCCATGGCCACCGTGGCACCACTAAGACTTTAGCTGGCACCATTATTTTTATTCCCATTCTGCATATTTTCCTTTTTTATTTTCCTCTGTTTCGTGGCTTTTTAATTTAGAATTTTTCTCTTTTTCAAAGAGAAGAATTAATGGTAAGAACAGACCAGCTGTCTCATGGAGTGGGAGGAGAATTTTTATTTCCCTCTCTGTCTCTTCACAGGACTTGGTTGTTGTCAGCAGTTTGCGCAAGGAATACGAAGTCAAGACAGCCACTTCCACCTTTAAGAAAAAGAAGAAACTTGCTGTCAAAAACCTCTCTTTTGGTGTTAAAAAAGGTTCAAGTACTTTGCTGCACTCCCTATAATATAAATGACTAAAATCTAAAGGGAAGGTCTCATTTGAAGGCAGTATTTTTGTTAACATTTTCTTGTGGGCATTGAGACCAGGTCCTCTGGGCTCCTGCATTCAAAATTTTAATTTATGGGGATGAAACAACCCTTTCTCCTACTGTGCTTTTAAATATTACATAGAATACAGGGGAGAAGTCATATTGCCAATAAACATTCTTAACAGTTGTTGCATATTTGTTCCAGGAGAAGTCTTAGGTCTGTTAGGACCCAACGGAGCTGGGAAAAGCACAACTCTAAACATGATTTCTGGAGGTGTAGCAGTGACTGCTGGGGAGGTAGGTGGCTCCTTGGGGCAGCTGCAGAGATGACCTTGATGCCTTTAAAAATTAAGGGTGTGATAAGGCAAGCCAGCAACATCTCCCTACAATCAGGGGATTTATGGATGTTTATGTACAATTTATGTGTCCTGGATATTTATAGAGCTGAGAAAAAGCATTGATTTATGCCAAACATAAATTCTAGTGTTCATCAAAGTCAGTGTTACAGATTTAAGAGTTTGAGCAACAGGAAATCTTCAGCTGGCATTGGAAATTCATTGTGAAATGTCACAGGCCCTGTAAGAATTGTTGACATCTAAAAAAACCCAAAAATAACATTCTCCATAAACAGCCTTGCAAAACCAGGAAATTGAAAACGAATGTGAGCAGTGTTGGGCCAGTTACAATCCATCATTAATTACATGCAGAATGATTAATGGCATGTGCTGAGGGAGGGGAAATGCCATTGCTCTTACAGATTTGGGACTGAAGGTTGGAAATACAAAAGCATTACTAGGAAAAGACAGGCTGATGTTGGTAATATTACCCAGAGTGGAAAGGCAGATGGAGCAGGATCGCCCTGCTGGTGGAGTGAGCACTCACAAGTGGCTGCTGACCACACAACTGCTGGGCTTGGCCAGCTGGACAGGGCTTGGGGCAACCTGGGCTGGTGGAAAATGTGTCACCCTGGTTTTGAGGATTTTTCTAGGCCTTCTGATTTGTCTTTCACACTGGAGTCAGAATTTTTATTTTCCCACACTGTTACTATAAACTACAGCTTTGTTTTCCTGACTGTCCTTCGTTGTTTACATATTTTTAGGCAGGAGGAGAAAGTTGATTGACAGTTGTCCTGACCAATGTGGTTTGGGAGGTGGGATTTCATCATCCAACCCACAGGCACCTTTGGAAATGCATAAAATTGAGTTTTGTAAACAAACTGGACTCTTCTGCTCACTCATCACCCTGCCCTCGTGAGGTTCTTTTGTGTCGTGTCGCGGCAAAGATGTCCCTGCCCGTGGCAGGGGTGGGATGAGCTCCCAAACCAGGGTGATTGTGTGGCCCCACAACCAGGGGCTGTGTCTGTGTGCTTGTGCAGGTGCTGCTCGGGGGCCGGGGTGAAGCCCCCCCGTGCCTGGGCTGGTGCCCACAGCTGGACCCACTCTGGCCACACCTGACGGTGCTGCAGCACCTGGAGGCCTTCGCTGCCGTCAGGGGGATGAGGGAAGAAGATGCTGCACTTGCCATCAGCTGGTAGGAAGCCAAATGCTCTCATCTCTTGGTTCTCCCTCCCTCCAGAGATAGGGAGCCCTCCAGCCCAGTCACTCTGTGGTTTTGTAAGGTGGGGAAAGGTTTCTCAGTTAACAAAACTGGCTTGTGTGGTTGAGACAACATATTCAGTGCCTTTCACCTTAGAGAGGTGGCTTCTCCTGATGAGGTCTGCTATTTTACACTGGTCTCAGTCCCTTGCCAGTGAAGATTGCAGCCCAAGTTTATCTGGGAAAATTCAGGGGAAAAAAAAAATCAAACTTGTCCCATTTCACAGCCAGTTACATGAGTAACTCACTTCTCTCATTAGCTGCACTTCCTGCCTTGAGTTTCTGCAAAAATCCCTCAATTTACCATCCAAGTTAGGAGCAGAATCACCAAGTAACCCAAGGTGATGGATGTGAACCAAAACATGTCAGTATCTGGTTCCTCAGCACCTCTGACCACAGAGGTTGCACACCAAGATGGTCATCTGGGGCTTTTCCCTTTCCCTTCCCTACAGCATAGGACGGGCCTTGGATCTCCTGAAGCATTTCAAGACCCCAGCAAGGAGTTTATCTGCTGGAGAAGCCAGAAAGGTAAGTTTTGGATTTGTCTTTGCTACCTAACCAAAACCTGCTCGCTTTTTCTTGGACATGGTGCAGAGGAAACCTTCATCTAAGTGGATTCCTGGCATCATTCATTTTCATCAATACCCTTTGAATCCATCCTGGCAGGATTCCCTCCCTCCTGCTCACCCTCTTTTCCCACTCTCCTGAACTGTGTGTTTAATAAGTGCTAACCACAAATTGGATTTACAATCACCTCTTCATGCCCCACCACCTACATCTGCCAGTAAATGGGATGGAAAACCACTTTCACAAATTTGGCAGGCTCAGGAGTTCTGGGGAAATCTGATTTTGAGAGATTAAAACGTTAACTGAGAACACCTGAAGTGAGGTGTTTTTTTTTTAAATCCCTGCTCCCCTTGTACTTTGGAATCAAGAGCTTCAGCTTTGAAAAATTCACAGGGATTAAGGTGCACCAGCTTTGCAGGTAAATAAAGGAGCCCTGACCTCATGTTGTTCCCATTCCAGCTGTCATTTGCTGTGAGCATCCTGGGAGACCCAGCAGTGATGCTTTGGGATGAGCCCTCTGTGAGCGTGGACCCCAAAGGGCAGCGCCGCATGTGGTGAGCAGCCCTGGCCTGGCAGGGGTGGGAATCTGGGATTTAACAGGATGGGCCTCACCCTGCCCACTGCAGGAACCCCTGGGCAGGCAGAGGTTCTGCCAGGGTGACAGAGTGGATCTGTCCTTCCCCTTTTTCCCAGTGCCCAGGGGATGGGGAGAGCTTGCTGAGCTCCTCACTCAGCTGGCAGCAAGCCCAGTAATACAATGGTCATTAATGCACCCCAAAAATCTCAGTAGACAGCAGCTGAACCCATGCATTGGTACAAAAGACACAAATTTCTGTTTTCTTCAGAGCAAGAGAAAAAACTGCAGGAAGTCCTCCCTTTAGTCATCCAGCACTGGTGTTTGCTTTAGCTTTTCATCACCAGTTTACACCATCAGTGCAAAAATTTGGAGGGATACTGACATGACAAATTACAACATAGCAGTGGCATTCAGATCATCTTTAAACAAGGAAACTGAGATCTTTCAAAGAATTGTCCACTTTTTATTAACTTTAAAAAGTTGTTTCTAGGGAGGGAGATGTTGGAACCCTGGGCAGTGAGAATTTCAGACCTTCTGTGCTCACAGGCACTGACCCCCAAGCAAAAACTGCATTGACCTGAGGCCTTGGAAAAGGCTTCCAAAATTGAGTGACAGCCCTGGGATTGTGGGTGTGGAGTTTGGATAGAAGTGTGTGATAGCACAGGGTGCAAAACTCAGAGTTTAAGGGTTTAGAATACAGTAATATATATACAAAGCAAGATGGAGGGTTTAGGGCTGAGGCCAGTCTTTCTTTTTCACCTTCTTCTTCATGGTCTGGGTGGGATTTTGTAATTGGGTAGAAAAGTCCACATTGCGGGCAAGGGGTGGTTGGTTATTGGGTTAAAAGTAAAAACAATTGAGGTGTCTTTTCTTAATTGGACAGTTTATCCTTAAAAGGATAAACTTTTTTCTTGTAGAGAAAGAGGGGCCATTTTTTACCTTGTTAGCTTGAAGTGCTGTAGCATTCACAGCTTGTGAGACTGTAATAGAGATCAGAATTAATAAACATCTGAGTCCAAACAAGAAATAGGGACTGGTGCATTTAATCCCGACCCTGGCAGGAAAAAGAAGATAAAAGCTACAGGGACACATAGGCAGGAGATTTTCTGTGGCTGTTCCCAGGAAGTGACTGTGATCCCTGTGTTCCAGGAAGGTGATTCAGGCCTCCATGGAGAGCAAGGAGAGGGCAGCCATCCTCTGCACGCAGTCCCTGGAGGAGGCGGCGGCGATGTGTGACCGCGTGGCCATCCTGGTGTCCGGCCGGCTCCGGTGGGCACCCGCAGCAGGGGGTTTGCCCTGGGGGGCTGTTGGGCTTAGCTTGGGGTTTTTTACTTCTTAATCTAATGGAAAATACTGGTTTGGGTGTGTCTGGTTTGGTTTTGTGTGTGTTGCAGTCAGTTCTGTGAGGAGGTAGCACAGTATAAAGAGCTGATGGATAAGAGGAGGTGCAGCTTCCTCAGCTTCCTCAAGCCATTGATTTCTTTGCTGGTTATGGTGGTTTGAGCCATGTTTTCCCTCCTCTGCAGGTACATCGGTTCCCTTGAGGATCTCAAAAGTAAGTTTGGCTCAAGTTACCACCTAGAACTCAAAATGACAGACGTGGGGCAAAGCGATGCTGTCCACAGCGAAATCCTGAACCTGTTCCCCCACGCAGCTCGGCAGGAAAGGTCAGTGTCCATGGGCTGCCCACAGCCTGGACCTGGGCTGGGATGCTCTTTTCCTCCTACTGACCTTGCTCAGGGATTTACCCGGAGCACAGTTATCCTTCAAAACCCCCTCAAACTGCAGTGCTGAGTCATAAGATGAATTCAATTTTTTTATTACTTTTTCAGGACTTCTTCCTTGCTCACCTACAAGATTCCAGTGGCAGATGCACTACCGCTGTCCAGGTCTTTCTCCAAGCTAGAAGCAGGTAAAAGGAAACAATCAGTTAAATGAGGAAATCACTTTCAAATTGTTTATGTAGATTTAGTTTTTCAGGGTGCTTTCTCCATCCCTCCACAGCTAAAAGGAACTTCAAGCTGGAGGAGTACAGCTTGTCACTGAGCACTTTGCACCAGGTAGGCTGAGGCAGGAGCTCCAGGTTGGGAACTGCCTGTAGAAAAGGAGGAAATCACCTGTGACCAGCTCAAATGCAGCCAGTCCATGGCAATGATGGGGTGGTTTCCACTGTGTCCCGTTGCAGGTGTTTGTAGATCTCACCAGGGATGCAGAGGAGCACGACCTGGACGTGGCATCCAATGGGGCTGTGGAGCAGAGACCCCTTCAGCCCTGAGCCTTGGAGCCACAGTGGGAAATATTCCATGTGTCTCATCAGTGTCACTGAATTTCATCAGTCACTGATAGCTGTGATCAGCTGCAGCCCCAGCACTCAGTTACCCACGTCACAACACACACAACCCGGCAGGTGTTCTGCCTCACAGAGGAAAAAAGAGTTATTATTTTGATAAATAAAGCCTTTATCCTTTGACAAATTGGTGCCTGACGCTCATCTGTGCCCCTGCTCGGACTTGCTAGTGGAGATTTGAATTCGTGGTCCTGAGGCTGTGAGGGAGGCTGTGGCTGGGAAAGGGGGCTCAGCCCCTGGAGGGAATCAGGAGCAAGCCCAGGGAAGGCTCTGACCCCTCATCCACGGCAGGAGGACACCAGCTCTCTGCCTTCTCATCCCTCTGCCTGCTGGAACATGGCCAGCAAAGGTGCTGATTCCCAGGAGAGAGGGGTACAGGGCTGTATTTTGACACAAAAATTGCTCTTGCTGTGAGTTCCAGCTCAGGAGAACTTGGCCCATCTCATCCCCACTACTGGGGCCAGGGACAGAGGAAAGCACTCAGCAGTGGCTGGATAAATATAACAAAAACTGGCAGCTCTTATATCATCATCTGTAAAACCCAGTTATTATTTAGAGTCAAAATAAGACGTACTTTGACCCCAAATAGTGCTGAAAAAGTGCTGAGCCTTGCTTTGGTCATTGGGAAGAAAAGGAGGGCTCCTCACCAGCACCCACCCCTGTGGGAGAGATGGGGCAACTGATGGGGAGCTGGGGGCAAGCAGCAGCACCCTGACCCTGCCTGAGCCGAGCAGCATCTCCTCTTGGATATCTGCCTGCCGGGGCTAGAGTTAAAAAGTAAATTTAAATAAATAAATTAATTAATTAATTAATTAATTAATTAATTAATGAAATAACACAGGTACTTCCTGCATTCAGGTGTTNTCCCATGGACACAGCAGCACGACCCTCGGCCGTGCCCTGAGCTGCCCTGGTTGGTGTGTGCGATGCTGGGGGTGCGGGCAGGGATGGGCTGGGCTGGGACACGGGCAGGGAGAGCCCCGCAGGTGCTTTGGGCAGGCAGGGAGGCGTGTCTGGGCAGTGCAGGCAGGGATGTGGGCGAGCAGGTGCCAGCAGGTGGCTGCCGTGGCTCACGGATGGGCTGCTCCGGACAGGAGAAGCCCCCAGAGCAGCCGCCCACACCCCGGGGTGCTGCTTTCCACGTGGATCTCCGACATCAGCGCTCTGCCAAGGAGGTGGGCAGGCAGGAGACTCTGAGAATTCACTGGCTGGCACCTGGCATCTCCACCTCTTCACGTTAGGGTTGGGGTTTTTTTTTCCTTTTGCAAGGAGGAGAGGAGAAGTTTTGGACACCCAGGAGATGCTCTGGGGACAGGTTTTAACTTCATCCTGTGCCCTGACTCACTGCACCTCTGCTCTCTGCCTCGCTCTGAAACATCTGAATGGGATTTAAATCTTAGGGGTGTTTTTTTCCTGCTAGGCAGAGCAGAAAGCAAATCCAGCTGCTCCACTTTTCCAAGCCCAGCCTCTGTCCCAGCTGCTCATGCTCCCTCCCACCCTTGGTCCCTCAGCCGTGATGAGCCCGGGATGCTGCTGTGGGCGATCGAGGGGCAGCCACGCTCCACAGCCTGGGATGAAACCAAACCCATCCCATTTAGAAGGGCAGAGTTAGTCAGGAGAAGTTTATCTCAGCCTTCCCAAGATGTTTTTTTGGCTGGAAGAGCTGTTGCTATCCAGGAGGCAGCGCTTCTCTGCTGCCCCTGCTCTGTGGCTGATGCCACGGGAAGGGTTTGCCACCTTCTGTCCTGCCCTGCCTGTGCTGTGACATCGCTGTTGACCTCAGCCCCTCTTGCTGCACTGAGAAACACAGCGGGGCTTGCCAGAGAAAGGATTTTTGTGTGGTTTATTGTGGGGCTTGTTTTTCTTCTCTTGGCCACGACTCAAGAATGTCCTGAGTTAACTTTTGGGACAATGCAGTCCGGCGCCTCAACAGTGATGTGCTCTGTTTGCTTTTTCTGACACAAATAAAGCTGAAGCTCTGCCAGGGAGGAAGGGGAAGGAAGCCAGGGATAAAAAGAAGCCGTGGTGTGAGGAATGTCTTTTGCAGAAGTGCCTGAGGGAACAAAACGACAAAGGAGAGCTGAGAGTCTCCGGGACAGTCGGCCAGTCCCTCCCAGGGAGTCTCAGCATCTCTGCTGCTCCAGGATAAGTTCTGGATTCCTCTCAAACCTTCCTGTTGAGGTAAGGCTCAAGCATTCTTCCTAAGCCTAAATAAAAAATGTTATTCTGAAGGTATGGAAACCTCCAGTAAACTATAACGCTGTTAATAACACTGGGTGAGGCTACAAATGTGTGGGTGTGGCACAGGGCAGTTTTCTAATAGATTGAATTTGAGTCAAGCTTGTGATTAACCTTGGGGGTGTTTAAAGGCAATAGAGTCTTTTGAAACTGACTTTGACATGAAATAGCACACAAATGGAGCTCAGCTTATGGCAGAGGTTTATTTCCAGTGTTTCTCAGCACTACAAGGAAGCAGCAGCTTCAGCTCAGTATTTTAAGTGATCCAGGACGTAAGAGGAGCAGATTTCTTTCCCCACCTCCAGTGTAAGCTAAAGTTTGAATTTAACAGTTCTGTCCATCTTATGCTCTAAAAAATTTCCACCTGAAATGCCACAGGAGCAAAGACATCAGTTGTTCAGACCACATTTCCCTAGCTGCCCAAACCCTGCAGCACCACGGCCAGGGTCGGTCAGCACTGGGGGGTGACCACACCAGGGGCATGTGGGATGTCCGGGGTGAGCTCCTGGTGTCCCACCTCTCCACCCCAGCCAGGATCTCCTGGGGGTGCCCAGGACACTCCCCAGGACTCTTAGAACAACTTGGCAAACTGCTCTAGTGTGACACAAACCCCATGTCAGAGGCGGAGATGTGACGCACCATGTCCTAATCCTCACCTCTGTGGGGTGAAAAAGCAACCAAATAACAGCACGTTTAAACCCACAGTTTATTCAGGGAAGTCTAGAGGTCATTACACAGGCTAAATTCAAATTTTTATACCCCTGGGTTTGGTGAGGTCATCAGTGAGGAAAAAATCTGTTTAGAGGTGATGGCAGAAGCCAGGGCAAGTGTTTGCAGTGAGCACCCCGGGCAGCCCATTTGTTGCAGCTGCTTTTCCAGCATTCCAGTGCCTGCTGTCTCATCACACGGAAATTCAAACCCTGAGGGCTGAACAGAAATATTTGGAGGAACAAAACTCTGCCTTGCCTGTCAGCACCATGAGGCATTGTCCCCCAGGGGAACAGGACAACGTAAATCTTCCTTCCCTGTGACAGGAAGACTTGAAGAGATTAGGTCTGTAAAAGCTCTGTTATTTCTACCTGAGAATCACTTAGAGGAGATCAGGATTTTGTTCCAAAGCAGATTTCAGCCCCTGATGTGACAACAGAGCAGTTTGGCCACGTGAGCAGAGCTCTTTCATACAGAGGCGCTGAACCTTTTGCTCATTAAAGGTCCTCATGGATATTTTATGGTTGGTTAACAAACATATATCTCATCTGCAAAAATCCAACAGGCAGCTTTATGCTTTGCTTCTTTCAGTTCCCACCACCAGCATTAACCAGTCAAAAAAACCCTTGTTTTGCTTTGACCATGTCATTTTGAGGCTTCTGCCCTGTCTGCTGGGGTAACACATCAGTGAACACTCGTGGCCACTCAGTTTTCTCTCACTTTTCATCAATAACCCACCATTGATATCTCTCCCACGCATTTCCAAGAATTTGTTCTCTCATGGCTCCGAGCTTCCTTCAGCAGATGTTATTTACCACAAGAGCTCAGCTCACACCACAGCCAGGAGTTGCTCAACACTTCTTGGTGTTGAGCCTACAGCACATTAAAATTACAAGTGAAAGGATTTTAGGGATTTTAATTGACTATATTGTTGTTGTTTCTTGGGTATGAAGCCCACCCAAGCCGATTAGGTCATGTAATGTGATAGTCCCTTTTTTATTTCATCAATAACTCCTCCCAAACTCCCCATGCTGCAGCATGGAAGCCTGAAATTCTGATTTTTATCAGTTTTTGCTGCTGAGCTGTGCGGGTTGGAGTGTGTTGAGGGTGCTGAGGTCTCTTGGACCCTGTGCTGCGGGGGTGGTTGTGCTCAGCACACAGCATCTGAGTTTCTTCAGCTCATTCTGGCTGCAAAAAGGGAGAAAAAGTTTCACTGCATCTGCAAGGACTGTGCAAATAAAACCAGTTGCTGCTGGTTTGCCTTTTGTTGTATTTGAAAGCAATTTTCAAAAAGAAATTGTCTCTAGATTCAAAGATGAAGACACTCCAGAGGAATATAAGTGTATTCCAGCAAACTAAAATTCTCTTGTGGAAAAATGTCCTGATCAAGTGGAGGATGAGGATGCAGAGCTTTCAGGTAAGAAAAAAATTAAAAATTAAAAATAAAACCAAAATAGTAGCTAACTACTGAGAGTGGCCAATCTCTGCCTGCCCCTAGACACCAACTTCTTTGGGTAAAATTAGAACTTAAAGTACTTTTGAGAAGTCTGAGTGGCAATGAACACATGGAGACCTGAATTTGTTTTAAATGGTGATATTTATGTCTGGTTTCTGACAAATGAGGGCACAGATGGGCTCTTGGAGCAGGTGATGGACACAATGCAGGGAGTGTCTTCATCCACACCTAAGAAATAGGTGTGACCAAGTTCCTCTTTTTAATATTTTAATCCCACAAAGGCCGAATTCCTCTTGTTTATATTTTAGTCCCACAAAGAACATGTTTTTATACTGCCATGAAATTCTCCTTCCTGCTCTCCCTGGCGTAGGAGTGGATTCTGTCCCTGCTCTTCCTGCCCCTGGTGCTCTTCATGTCCTCCTTCATATCACAAATCCACTACCCCAAAGTGCCCTTCAGCCACCTGGGCCACCTGGATGACCCTGCCTTCAATGCCACCAATGTCACCGTCACTTTCACCCCCGTCACTGCCACCACCAGGCACGTCATGGGCAAAGTGGCCTCCACCTCTGTCATGACAGGTGGGTTTTGCTTTTTAAAGACTGAATTTTGTTCTGATTTAACCTTGTTGGAGCCCTGGGCACTGAGAATTTCTGTGCTGACAGGCACTAACCCCCCAAGCAAAAACTGCATTGACCTGAGGCCATGGAAGAGGCTCCCAAAATTGAGTGACAGCCCTGGGATTGTGGGTGTGGGGTTTGGATAGAAGTGTGTGATAGCACAGGGTGCAAAACTCAGAGTTTAAGGGTTTAGAATATAGTAATATATATAAAGCAAGATAGAGGATTTAGGGCAGAGGCCAGTCCTTCTTTTTCACCTCTTTTTCTCCATGGTCTGGGTGGGATTTTTTAATTGGGTAGAACAATACAGATTGCGGTGGTTGGTTATTGGGTTAAAAGTAAAAATCATTTAGGTCTTGTCTCATAATTGGTTCATTTGTGCCTAAAGGATCTTGGAAAGAGTTAGAGACAGAGCCATTTTTCACTTTGTTAGTCAGAACTCACAACTGGGACTGTAACACAGATAAAAATTAATAAACGTCTGAGTCCAAGCATGAAAACTGCATCACCTGAGCATTTAATCTTGGCTCTAACAACAGAAAAGAAGACAAAAAGCCCACATAACCTCTTGTGCTGTGTTGTAGCAGTTCTCCAACATCTTGGATCAGGAGAGAAAATTCATCCTAAATCCTCCATTTTCACAAATGTTTCTTCTCTAGGATTTAAACTTCCTGTGAGGCATGGGTGCCCTTCTGAGCTGGAAAGCTCTGCCTTACCTAATATCCCCTCATACTTTTAAAACACCTTAAAAACATTATTTTGAGGTGCATTTCTTCTCAACTGGTAAAGTCTGAAGTGTTTTGAGCTGCCTCCCTGGCCAGTGAGAACTGGGAAAGGAGAAGTTGCAGTGCTAAGGAAGCAGAACCCTCCCTCGATGCCTGTGGACACATTTCCAGACTCCCAAAATCTCATGGCAATGTTTTTCTGACACTCCACAGGTATAAAACTAAAGGAGGTGAATGATGAGAGAGCCATGGAGAAAGCCTGGATTTCAAATAAGGAAACTATAGGAGTTGTATTTAAGGACAACTTCTCCTACTACCTCAGGTTTCCTATCTCCCATGTGCTTGTTCCCAATGAAGTCGTTGGATACATAGGTAACACAAAATGAGGATTTCAGGGTGGGAATAACCCGTGTTTGTTAAGTGATGGAATAAATTGTGGGTTTGGGTGTTTTGGGGTTTTTCTCCTTGTCACTATCCATTTGAAGAGTTTCCCACAGTGCCATTGTGCTTTTGTCATTACATTTAATAGTGAAAATTAATTACTTTTCATTGGTGTGATGCCTTTTGCCTTGCAGACAGCTGCGACGAGTTCTCGTGGCGCTGCAACAGCCCAAAGTACTGGTACAAAGGCTTCCTGTCCCTGCAGTCCAGCATTGATGCTGCCATCATAGAGGTAAATCCAATTTAGGAACTGATGGAGGCATCCTTTTATTTTAAATATAATATAGGAAAGGCAAACTCTGCTGTGGGAATAGCAAGGGATGGGTCTGTCAGAAAATAAAGCTGCTTTAAAAAGTTAATCCAGGGAGGATGAAGAAGGATATTCCTTGTATAAATGCATCTCAATGCAGAAAATAAGCAAAACACGTATCTGTTGACACTGCATTCCTTTAGATGGTGACAAATCACTCTGTTTGGGAAGAAATGAAATCCATTGCTGGCATCCGAACGGAGTCCCGGAGCATCCTCTTCTCCATCAGCCTGGAGTACAGCTACGTCATGATCGTCACCGTCATGTGCTTCTTCCCCTTCATGTACTTCTTATCAAAGAATGTCACACGGGAAAAGAAGCAGCTCAAAGTGTTGATGAAGACCATGGGGCTGCAGGACATTGCATTTTGGTGAGTTCTTTGTAAAATGGAATACGTTCGCCAAAAGTCAGTCCGTTCCTGGGCACTTAATTGAGAAGCCAATTAATGAGTCCAATGGGTTCATAACTTTTCTCCAGCACTCAAAGCTGTGAGATTGATTCCTGGTGAAGAGAAGGGAACACCGCTGTGCAAACATTTCTGTTAGTCAGTGAAAAAACCACTTGTATTGCTTGAAAATTTATGTCAAATATTAATTGATGTGACTGATCACTGGTTTTGTTCAGTTTGTCAGCCAGAGGGTTGAGCATGGCAGTGGTGTCCTCTGCTCCCTGAGGTATTTCCTGCTAAGCTGGATCACCCGTCTGTTCTGGGGACGTGAAACAGAAATTATTAATTACCAATATAATTAATAATTATAAAAATAATTAATATTTAAATGCAAATGCTCCCGACGTGCAGATGAAGCTGTAAGCAGAGCTGTTGGTTACCCACAAGGCTGATTGATGGCACCTTTCCCTGCCCAGGCTCTCCTGGAGTTTGCTGTACTTTCTTTATGTGCTGATCTTCTCCTGCCTGCTGACGGCCCTGGTGCTGCGGGGACCCTTCTACACCAGCAGCTTCCCTGCAGTCTCACTCCTGTTTTTCCTCTATGGCCTGGCGTGTGTAAGTCAGGCTTCAAAGCCAGATTTCCTCCCCATATGATTTATTACCTCTTGAGTTTTATCTTCTCTTTGCCAAGGTCGGGATTAAATGCGCCTGACAGTGTTCTTGTTTGGAGTCAGATGTTTATTAATTCTTATCTCTATTACAGTCTCACAAGCTGTAAGTGCTACAGCACTTCAAGCTAACAAACTAAAAATGGAGCCCCCCTATATCACCCTACAAGGCCTTTTAAGGATCAACTGTCAATTAAGGAATGACATTTAAATTATTTGTACTTTTAACCCAATGCCCAACCACCCCTAGCCCGCAATGCGGATTTTTCTACCCAATTACAAAATCCCACCCAGACCATGAAGAAGAAGGTGAAAAAGAAAGACTGGCCTCAGCCCTAAACCCTCCATCTTGCTTTGTATATATTACTGTATTCTAAACCCTTAAACTGTGAGTTTTGCACCCTGTGCTATCACACACTTCTATCCAAACCCCACACCCACAGTCCCAGGGCTGTCACTCAATTTTGGGAGCCTGTTCCATGACCTCAGGTCAGTGCAGGGTTTGCTGGGAGTCAGTTCCTGTCAGCACAGAGAGTCTGGAATTCTCAGTGCCCAGGGTTCCAACAATTACTGTGCTGATGTTCCTGAGCATTTCTCCAGAGCCTTTTGCACAGTGCTCAGAACCTTTGTGGGCCATGCTGGCTGAAACATCTGAGTGGCTTTTCTATGCCAGCAGCAGAGATTTCATTTGCAGCCTGAAGAGCTGACAGGCTCTTGTTTGGCTACAAAAGTCCCAGTTTGAAACTCAGATCAACCCACTCAGAAGGGCTTTGGTGGGTTTTATTATATAGACTCAGCTCAGCAGAGATCTGGTGCCTGGCAAATGGAAGTGCTACTGTTAAGGATATTTATTTCCTTCAGTGGTTAAAGGAAACTTCTGTTCTTGCAGATCCACCTGGTTTTCATGCTCTGCTCCCTCTTAAGGACCTCCAAGCTTGTCAGCTCCGTGGGCTTCCTCATCATCTTTATCTTCGGGTTCCTGAGCCTGGCGGTGCTGATAGAAGATGTCCCCGAGCCACTGAAGTGGTTTCTTGGTCTCATGTGTCCTTTTGCATTCAACACTGGCATTGCCAAGGTACAGGGGCACCACCCCAGCAGCTGAACCTTCCCCTGCTGGCAGAGAAAGGTGCAGGGATTCCTTCCCTTAGCTCAAAAACTCAGCTGTGATTCCTGCCCTTAGCTCAAAAATCCAGCTGTAATTCCTGCCCTTAGCTCAAAAACTCAGCTGTGATTCCTGCCCATAGCTCAAAAATCCAGCTGTGATCCCTGCCCATAGCTCAAAAACCCAGGTAAGGGATTTTGAAACATTCAGGCNACTGTGCTGATGATCCTGAGCATTTCTCCAGAGCCTTTTGCACAGTGCTCAGAACCTTTGTGGGCCATGCTGGCTGAAACATCTGAGTGGCTTTTCTATGCCAGCAGCAGAGATTTCATTTGCAGCCTGAAGAGCTGACAGGCTCTTGTTTGGCTACAAAAGTCCCAGTTTGAAACTCAGATCAACCCACTCAGAAGGGCTTTAGTGGGTTTTATTATATCGACTCAGCTCAGCAGAGATCTGATGCCTGGCAAATGGAAGTGCTACTGTTAAGGATATTTATTTCCTTCAGTGGTTAAAGGAAACTTCTGTTCTTGCAGATCCACCTGGTTTTCATGCTCTGCTCCCTCTTAAGGACCTCCAAGCTTGTCAGCTCCGTGGGCTTCCTCATCATCTTTATCTTCGGGTTCCTGAGCCTGGCGGTGCTGATAGAAGATGTCCCCGAGCCACTGAAGTGGTTTCTTGGTCTCATGTGTCCTTTTGCATTCAACACTGGCATTGCCAAGGTACAGGGGCACCACCCCAGCAGCTGAACCTTCCCCTGCTGGCAGAGAAAGGTGCAGGGATTCCTTCCCTTAGCTCAAAAACTCAGCTGTGATTCCTGCCCTTAGCTCAAAAATCCAGCTGTGATTCCTGCCCTTAGCTCAAAAATCCAGCTGTGATTCCTGCCCTCAGCTCAAAAATCCAGCTGTGATTCCTGCCCTTAGCTCAAAAACTCAGCTGTGATTCCTTCCCTTAGCTCAAAAATCCAGCTGTAATTCCTGCCCTTAGCTCAAAAACTCAGCTGTGATTCCTGCCCTCAGCTCAAAAATCCAGCTGTGATTCCTGCCCATACCTCAAAAATCCAGCTGTGATTCCTGCCCTTAGCTCAAAAACCCAGCTAAGGGATTTTGAAACATTCAGGCATTTTCCCTTCCTCTCCACAGCCTGTTTGAAAGCCCCAGGTGAGCTGAGCTGTGCTGGGCAGCACAGAGGGGCTCCAACGCCCCCATCCCTTTCCCCTGCTTCAAAAGCAGATGAATGCAGAGACAAGCAGTGCCCTTGGCACAAAAAATATATATAAAAATCTGCTGTTTTGCACGCCTGCATCTTCCACATGACCCCGAGGGAGCCCCATCCCTGCAGAGAACAGCCCCATTATCCTCAGGAACATCAGGGATGGCATCCTGGGCTGCCCAGTCACTCCCTTGCTGCTGGCAGCAGGGGCTGTGCAAATGCAGCTCTGGATTCCTGCTGCTGCTGCCCTTCCTCCATAGGATAAATCCCTGCAGTTTCCTGGTTTGCCATCTGTCATATCTCCACAGCTCTTTCTAGCTCTGGTAATCTAATGCTTCATTTCTTGATATATATATATATATAAACAAATCTGCCTGGGAGAGGAGATTTCTGCAGCAGCAGAAAAAGGGACTGACTTTGTTAATTCTCCATATGGTTAAATCCATCATTATGTAAACGATAACATTTTTGTCGTGACTCTGTCACATCAAGAGTGCCAATATCAGGTTTTTTGAATTGATCTCCTCTAAAACTGTGATCTTTTCTTCTGTTTCTGGACTGTTCTGGAAAATTCTGGATTAAAGCACGAAGATCCCTGCATGGAGTAAATTCATTCCCCTTCCACTTTAGAAAGAAAATAAGAATAGTTGGTCAATACTGCAGGTGATTTCTGGGTTATCAAACAGAATTGTGTCCATGGTTTGGTGGCATGTGCATGTTTTTCCAGCCTGAAATTTATTCTTCTTTCTCATTTATTTCAGATTTTCCATTTAGAGAAATATGGAATAGGTTTCTCCTTTTCCAACCTTCTGGAGGAAGCACACTTTTTATTTTCAACATACATACTGCTGGTGTTTGACTCAGTCTTGTACATGCTGCTGGCTCTGTATTTTGACAAAATTCTGCCAGGTAGGAAGGATTTGGTTTTATTTACCTGGATTGCATGGGCAATATCAAGGAAATGATGGGCTGCTCCTTTCCTGGACTCAACGAAAATAAAGTTTGGATGAAAAGAAACTTATAATGTCACTGAGTGACTTTTCTGTTTCTGGCACATGCCAGATTCAGGGAATCAATGACAACAAAGTATTTAATATTTTTTTATTTAATATTTTTTCTTTCTAATTATGAGATTATAGTGTAATAATGTGCAGGACAATAATTCATTACAAGAAGCACTGAATTCATGACCTAAATCCCTGAATCCAACCTTCTTGTCTCCTTTGCCTCTGCCCCAAACCTGGGGGCTTTTGACTAGAAAAAGCAGCAATTTGTACTTATTTGAAACTCCTAAAAAGTTTAGCCAAGGATGGTGTCCTGGCTGTGCCTTTGGTTAATGTCAGAACATCTTTTTGCTCTCCTGGCAGGCAAATATGGGATCCCAGACCCTCCTTTGTTCTGCCTGAAGGCCTCGTACTGGATGAGGAGCAGGAGAGACTCCAGCAGGGACGTGCCCAGAGCCACAGCAAACCCTGAGGAGCTCCTTGGGGATGATGTAGAACCTGTGCCCCCCGAGTTCCTGGGGAAAGAGGCCATCAGGTTAAGAGAGAAGGAACTGCTTGTGCCTGGTTTAGTGCTCCCCACTCTTTCCATCAGCTTGGGCTGGACTTTGCCAGGCAGTTTTCGTGTTCGTGTGGCTCTTGCAAAACATGTTGTTTCACAGAGAAAAATTAGAGATAAAAATGTTTCGCAGTGAAAAAGTAGAGATAAAAAGATTGTTCAGACTGGTCACTAAAGATGAAATTTAGAGAAATTTAGATTAAAAAATAACGGGGTTTTGTTTGTTGTGGTCTTTCAATGTCCTTTAGGGACAAAAGGGAGAATGAAGAGGGCAACCCATTGTAAAAGTGTTGCAATGGGTTTGGCCTTGTCTTTGCCAGCCTTGCTGCCCCATTTTTGGTGCCAGGTTGTGATGGTCACACCTGGGCACAGAGCCTGTCAAACCTGTGAATCTCAGCTTTTTTTCTCAACACCTTTTATTTTCTTTATGCCATTTCTGTCATTGTAACTTGCCCATAAAAATGTAAAAGGGCAGCAGGGTAAAGCACTTACAGAAATCACCAAATAATAACCTCCTTGCCTTCCTTTTAGGCTCCACAATATTAAAAAAACCTATAAGAAGAAGGACAAGAGGACAGAAGCTTTAAGAGGTGTGAAAGCTGTGAGACTGATTCCTGTTAAAGACAAGGAAACACTGTTGTGCAAACAGTCAATGAAAGAAAAACACTTGCATTGCTTGAAAATTTATGTCAAATATTAATTGACGTGACTGATCACTATTTTGTTCAGTTTTTATTGATTTTCTGGTTTTGATAAGACTAAAGAGAAGAAAGATTTTAGGGTTTTTTTTAAATTGTTTTATTTCTGTCTTTTCTGCTAAATACAGACCACCTCCTTACGCCTTTAGTTAAAGGGTTGCAGAGCTTTGCCCCACTCAGTGCTCTTTTGGCTAATTACTGCCACTTAATTCTTGTACTTCTTAATTTCTCTTGCCTTTAACAGTGAGTGGGGGCAGTTCAAACCTCGCTTCTCCCCAGGCTTGATGTTATTTTTGTTCTAGGTCTGTCTTTAAACATTTATGAGGGTCAGATCACCGCCTTGCTGGGCCACAGTGGGGCTGGAAAGACAACGCTGCTGAACGTGCTCAGCGGGCTCAGCTTCCCCTCGGAAGGTGGGAGAAGGCTGGGATGGGGTGGCCTTGATCCAAAAGCTCTAAAGATCAATCCATTCCCCCTCATCCCATTTGTCCCTGTGAACAGGCTCTGCCACCATTTACAACTACAGACTCTCTGACATGGGAGACAGGGAGGAGATCAGGGGGACGATCGGGATCTGCCCGCAGTTCAACACGCAGTTTGAGGTCTTGACAGTGAAAGAAAACCTGAGAACTTTTGCAGAAATCAAGGGCATCAAGTCCAAAGAGGTGAAGGGAGAGGTGAGTGTGTGCTCCCCACTGCTCCACAGAGGCTCCTTTTGTGCTGGGAAGCTCAAAGAATCCACCTGGATCTTCTGAGAATTGAAGCTCCAAGCCCTGTCCAACCTGTCCTTGGGCACTCCCAGGGATCCAGGGGCAGCCACAGCTTCCCTGGGCACCCTGTGCCAGGGCCTCACCTCTCTCGCAGGGAACAATTTCCTTCTGATGTCTAATTTAAACCTAAATCTACCCTGATAAAGGACAGAAGGACAATGGCTGCTGAGAATGGACATACTTGTGCTGTTCTAGGTGCAAAACATTCTGGAACTGCTGGATATCAGCAACATTCAAGACACTCAAGCTGAAAAACTGAGTGGTGGACAGAAAAGGAAGTTATCTATTGGAATAGCCTTGCTTGGAAACCCCAAGGTAAAGCAGCAGGCATGGCTCTGTGATGTAGGAAATACTCAGGTCCAGCATAATTAAAACCTTGGGCATATACTTGTCTCTAGGATTTCAGACTCCTTTAAAGTTCTTATAATTAGAATGAATAAATTTCGTTATTTCTTCTTCTTTCTCTTAATTCATAACCCACTTTGCCAGGTGAGTTTTGACACAGACAGAGCTCCCTGAGCTCTCACAGCCCCCAGAAGAGCTTCCCTTGTCTAAAAGATGCTCTGGTCTCTTGGCTTCAGAGCACCAAACCCCAGAGACGCGCAGCTGCTCCGGCAGTGAGGAATGTGTGATTCCATCCCTCCTGCAGGTTTTGTTCCTGGATGAGCCAACGGCAGGGCTGGATCCTCTCTCCAGGCACCAGGTGTGGAGCCTCCTGCGGGAGCAGCGGGCGGGGCGGGTGATCCTGTTCAGCACCCAGTTCATGGACGAGGCCGATATCCTGGCAGGTGAGCACGGGCTCTGTCTGGGGCATCCCTGTGGGATAACCCCGGGGCACAAAGCCCCAGAATATGGCAATGTGTAGTCCTAGTTCTAGTGCTCTGCACTGGAAATTCCTTTGGCTTTTCCTTTCCCCAGACCGCAAGGCTTTTATCTCGCACGGGATGCTGAAGTGTGTTGGCTCTTCTCTGTTCCTGAAGAAAAAATGGGGGATTTGCTATCACTTAAGGTAACTCCTCAAGCCCCAGCAATACCTGGCAACGTGAAAGTACAAGGGGACACCAGAATTAATGAGAGCAGATGTCATCAAAGCAAATTACCTGCATTAAAATCCAGCTCCATTAACTCAAACAGCAGTAAGATTTAGGGTTGGGGTTAGTTAATCCAGAGTAGAGAATGAATGAAGAATATTGAAGTTTTCTTTTTATGCATCCATAAAATGATGCATGTTGTTTGTCTGGGTGGGTTTGGGTGGTTTTTATTCCAAACCTAAACATCTGTGGTTTTTTCCACACAACAGGATCCATGTCAGTGAGGGTTGTGACCTGGAGAATCTGACAGCTCTGGTGAAAGGGTACATCCCCAATGCCACATTCTCAGGACACACCCAATATGAACTGAGATATAAACTGCCTTTAGAAGACGTGAATAAATTCCCAGGTAACGTATATGAAAATAATTGAGCATTATCTCCCCCCCAAAAAATAATGACAGATGTGGGGAACGAGAAATGCAAAGGAAGATTTTTTTATAGCAGTCACATCAGGACTTCAAAACCATAGCAGTTTGTGTTTTCCCCACAATTTTATCAATTTAAGATCAAATTGTGCAACAAATGCTTTTCTACTGTTTGAAGTGACAAACCCTGCAGGTGTAACTGGGCCATGTGTGTTACAGAGAGTTCAGTTCTCTTTCTGTTAAATGAAAAGACAGAGATAAGAGAAAACCCCACACAACCTGTGCTTTGTGCCCATTTCTCACCCACTGTGCCCATCACATCAGCCTGAGCATCCCACAGAGGATGAAAACAGTCTGAAATGTTGGTGCTGAGCAGAAAAACACCTTCCATGTGGGATGGCTCTGGCAGTTTTGTGTTCCTCCACACTTTTGTGTCCTGGCAGTCCATTGCTTTGTTGCATTCTCTGTCACTGGAGACGCTCCAGTCAGGCTGGCTCAGCTGAACCAGGGTGGTCTGGACATCTGTGCTTCTGCCTTGATTTTATCTCTGTCCTGCAGATCTGTTCAGTGGCCTCGACAGCTGCTCTGAGCAG
Source organism: Hylia prasina (assembly GCA_013397195.1). NCBI lineage: Eukaryota > Metazoa > Chordata > Aves > Passeriformes > Sylviidae > Hylia > Hylia prasina. The sequence goes on from VYXD01000740.1 coordinate 37,803, forward strand.
GGAATTATCAACTATGGAGTCAGCATGACGACCCTGGAGGACGTGTTCCTGAGGCTGGAGGGAGAAGCCATGGCCAATCAAGAAGGTACAATTTACAATCCACAGCCAAAGAGATCAGCACCCATGCAGTGACCTGCTGTCTTGGTTTGGAAAGACAGGTGTCTGGCAGGAAAAGCTGGAGCTTCCCTTGGCATGGAGAATGTAAACCCCCTCCCTCTGAATTACTGTAGTTTTGACATTAAGGGGCTTTCAGGCAAAGATAGGGGAATAGGAATAACAGTTCTTTACTAGGAATATTAAAAATAAAAATGCAGTAGTACAAAAAAAGCAAACATACAAAAAAATAAATCACTGACAGAGTCAGTGACAGACAGCCTGACACACTGTTGGTCTGGGTGTTGGTGTCAGCCCAGTCCAGCCCTCCTGCAGTGCCAGGTGTGGTTCTGTTGGAGCAATGATCCTGNTTGATCCAGGTGGGAATGCTGGGCTCCTCCCCTGGGTGGAGCCTCTCCCAGTGGGATGATGGGATTGTCTCAGCCCTGCAGTGAGCCTGGATGGCCCATGAACAGCAGATATCCCGTGGATGGAGGGTGGGTCCTGGAAGGGATAAAGAACACTGCCACACCTGGTTTAACAGCTGGCCCATTAACAGAGGCTCCCCTCCATGGAGTTATGAGGAATGGGTCCTGGAAGGGATAAAGAACACTGCCCCAGCTGGTTTCAACAGATGGGAATAGAATACATACTTTTTGTTACATCTTGCATTTCAACCCAGGACACCTCCAAAGGTGGCTCTTAAAATTTCATGAACCCCAGCCTAGAAGCTGGTCCTAGCTGTAAACGTGGGAACTCTCTGCAGATGAGCACGTCCCTGGGGAGGAGTGGGGAGGAGCAGCACCGGGATGCCCTGAGGAGGCAAGGCCGTGCTCCCTGCTGCCCTCGGACACCGGGAAGGCGTCGGAGCAGGGCCTGGCGCTCTGGAGGCAGCAGGTCTCTGCCATGGCACTGGTGCACTTCTTGAAGCTCAAGAGCTCGGTGAAGAACCTGCAGTCGATGTAAGTACCAAGGGGATTCTCTCCTGGGATGGACACGGTCACACCACAGGGGACAATTTCCACAGCCCTGCTTTGATGAGTTTGGATTCATTGATGTGAGGTCTTGGCTAGGAATGGTCTTGGTCATCTGCACGCAGGGGAAAGTCTTTTTCCTTTCCAGTGCCAGTAATACAAAATCTCCCTTTTGTGCATTTTCATTTCTATGCTGAATAATTTATGCAAGAGAAACCCATTTTCTTCCCAAAGAAAAGAATCATTTAGAAATGCTTTTATATCAAATGGAGGAAGTTTTAAAATAAAGTCAGCATGTACAGAGAGTACTTTCAGGCTTCCTCTGCCTTTTTTTTTTTTTTTTTTTTTTTATTTTAATTTTCTCATGTTGCCAGTGTTTGAACTCACTTGGCCCCACTGGTGTTCAAGCTGCAGTTTCCTGGTGGGGCACAAGGAACTAAAGGAAGATGCTGATTTATGGGAAACTTGTATCCAAAGGAAGTCTGAAAGGCATTTCTTGGCTCTAAAATGTTTAGAAGATGCTGATTTATGAAAACCTTGTATCTAAAGGAAGTCTGAAAAGCATTTCATGGCCCTAAAATGTTGAGACGTCAGGACCTGAGGTTCCCTCCCTGCTACATTTTGAAACATTTGGTGAATGATCAAGGTTTGAGACTTCTGGAAATAAAATTCTCTCTGCTCATCCATGTCAGGGCCTGAAGGAATGGCTGGAGCTGTGCCAGGGGGGGGTTAGGTTGGATATCAGGGAAAGGTTCTTCCCCCAGGGGTAGCTGGCACTGCCCAGGGAATGGGCACAGCCCCGAGGCTGCCGGAGCTCCAGGAGCTCCCAGGGGTGCACAGGGGTGGGGTTGTTGAGGTGTCAAGGCCATGAGTTGGATCCATGATCGTTGTGGGTCCCTTCCAAATCAGGATATTCCGTGACTCTGTGAAAATTGCCAGAAGTTTTCAACAGAGCACCATTTCCAACACACAAATGCATTCTGAACGCATTTCTGCTGAGTATCTCTTTTCAGAGTGTTTATTCATCTCTTTCTTGATGCAGTTTGCTGCTCTATGTGGTTTTCCTGCTTCCTGTGGTGTTGCAAGTGTGTGTGGTGGCAGGCTGGCAGAGTGTGAGTGCCTGGCAGCTCTCTCCTGCACGGTACTTCTTGCCCCTGGGGAGGAGATCCTACGCAGAGACCACTGCCCTCCTGGTCTACAACCACACAGGTGAGGGCAACGAGCCTTCCCTCATCCTTCCCACTTCTGGGCTTCCTGCTGCTCCAAAGGGAAACACAGCACAGAGCAGATGGGTGTAGATGTAGAGGATCCAAAGGGGGATGAAGGTTTTAATGAGGGAAGAGAGTAGGGATTGTCTTTAAAGGGTTGTGAGGGAAACCTGCTGTGGATTCAGCAGCTGGTGAGACCCTGATGAGAGATGTGCAAAAGGATATCAGAGCAGGTGAGGTAGGATGGAGACAGGGTTCTGTCCCTGCCACAAATCCAGGTCTCTATCCAAGCAATTTCAGAGTGTGGGATTTTCAAAGCAGGCACCACACTCCAGGCTCACTCATAATGAGTCAAATTAATGGGCTGCTTCCAGAGTTTCACCTTCAACATTCCCATGGGTAGATGATATTTCATGTTAATTAGCCAGAGAATGACACTGGCTAATCGTCATCAGATGGCCCCAAAGGAAAATGCGTTTTGTAGCACTTCAGAAAAGACTGGGGGAGAAAACAAAGACAGTGCAAAACTTCAGACTGAAATCCATTAACTTCCCAAAAAGTAACGTGCAGTGATCCAGGACACATGTGCTGGCTGATGCCCACAGTTATTAGATTTCCTCTGTTTTTGTTTGATGGTCATGGATTTAAAAATAAAAATAAAAGTCAAATCGTCAAAGACTCCTTTGTTTTCCAGTGTTTTAATTCCTCTGGTTTTGGTCCTCACACCAGGCACAGGCATTGACGACTTCATCCATGTGCTCCAGAGCCAGGATCTTACAGTGGAGATAGCAAAGGAGGAAAATATCACGGAGAAACTACAACACAACGGGGCTATAGAAGTGTCCTGCAAAGGTCAGGTGAGGATCTTTCTCCTCTCCCTCCAGTTTCCTCACAACAACTGAATAATTAAGCAAGGTGCTTCCATCAGCTCTCCCTGTGGGATGGCCCTGTTGACTTTTTGTACAACAGGCATGAAAATAAAGAAGTGTTTTGAGCAGTAAAGTCCATGCTAGAGGAGACCTTATCTCCCTGAACTTCCACCTCAAAATGTACATTTTTAACACATCAATGCAGACTTCCAATACTTCATAATTTGTGGTTTTTCAGTAATAAGGCATAAGCAAAGCTATTTCAGGCCTGGATTTTCCTGGTGTGCTCCTTTCCTACTGCTTCCCTCTGTAGATGAGAAAAGCCAGGAGTTCTCACCTTGTTTTCCTGCTCTTTGAAGAGCTACAGGTTCACTGTGCTGTGCCACATGGAGGCTGTCAACTGCTACCCAGTGCTGGTGAACATCATCAGCAACTCCCTGCTGAGAACCCTCAACTCCACCAGGCACATCCAGATCTGGAGCCACCCCTTCTTCTCTGTAAGTGAAGCCAGAAGGTGTCAGAAAACCATTTAAGGTCTCACTAATTCATCATATTTTAATGGGAAGCCTTGTAGGGCTGTCTGAACATGTAAACCCACCTTCCTTCACGGTGCCTCTGGAACAAGCCATGTTTGACTTCAGCAAAATCAGATCTGATTTTTCCCATGTGGGTTCTCCATCAAGGGCTGCTGGATGGAGAGGGTGGCTGGGAGGGTTTCTCCAGGAGGTTCCTTATTCTCTCCAGCACATTATTTAAGCTTTGGCCCATCAGTTGATGCTGCAGAGATACATCAGAGAGCTCCCCAAAAATCTGGGATGGAGGAGTAGGACCTGCACCACCCATGTCTCCTCACTAGAAAGCACTTTACATGGCTCTGGTTTGGGAAAACCTTCCAAATTTTGGTTTCAAATCCCTCTTTTTTGTTCATACTGCCCTGTAATCCATGAGAAATGCAGTAAGATGAATGATAAAATGAATCGTGGGCATTTTCCAGAAACACTTTGTTCTTCTGTTTTCAGCTGTTCAATTCACACTACTGGAATCTTTTTTCATCCATTTACCTCATTTATATTCTGCTGTTATTCCCTGGTTTTCCTCCTCACTTTGCAATGGGCTACACGCAGGATTGCAAGGTAAATTCCTTGAAATGGAGCAGGTTTGGGGTGGGCAGAAGGGATTATAACTGCACTGCCAGAAGGATGTTTGAGTACAAAATCATGGAATCATTTAGGTTGGAAAACACCTCTGAGGTGACTGAGTCCAGCCCTATGATTGGCAGCTTGGGGTGTTTTGATCCATGCGAAGTTTTGCAGCCAAGCACAAAATATTAAAAGACAAAAAGAGGTTGAATTTTACCCCAAAATCACAATGGTGGGGGATTTTATTCCCTTTTCATTTCCTGGGGCCATTCCCATGGGTGCAGTTGGCCAACCAGGCACAGACAATAAACCACCCTTTAAAACTGTGCCTTCCCAGGCGGGAGCTCGTGCCCAGCTGCGGATCTCAGGGCTCTTCCCCTCGGCCTACTGGTGTGGCCAGGCACTGGTGGACATCCCACTCTGCTGGATCCTGCTCTTCTCCATGTTTGGGATCCAGTTTGCCATGAGCAACAGGATTTTTGGCAACGCCATCACCTTCTTCTTGCTGGTACACCCCATTCTGGTTTTTGCCGGTTTGCTTGGAAGGGATTGAGGGAAAATATTTTGTGTGGGTGCAGAGAGTGCTGGAACACTCTTGGTCCTCTTACTGACCCTCTTGTTTCACCTCCTATCCTTTGGGTTGCTCCAGCTAGAAATAAAAGGCAATAAATCTTGCTTTAATATTTTCCTTTACACCTCAGAGTAAAATTGTGATAATTTCTAAATGCTCTGATCTTACTGTGTGATCATTTCCACTGCTCCCCCTTGCTATAGATGGGTTTCTGGTGGTTTACCTCACTCCATTTTCTCCAACAAAAGCCTTTTTTCTCTGTAGGTCATGGGGATGTTGGGTTATGGAATTTCCCTCGTTCTCTTAGTCTACCTGATCTCCTTCAACTCTCGCAAAGGATGGAGCTGTGATCTTTGGTCTTTTATCCTGATAGTGGTGAGCACGTGGCTGGATAATGCACTGCTGGGTTTACAGACATTCTGAGATCTTAAGGATGAGCTAGATGTCAGAACACCAAGCAGAGATGTGGGGCATAATTCTGGGTGTGTTTCATAGCAGCCAATTCTGTATTAAATTTGTGTCACCATGTTCTGTTGCCACAATCCTGCTGTGACATGGGGAAATACCTGGATCCAACCTGAACTGGTGCAGGAATGGAGGCAAAAAGTGAATTTATCACTCTCTTTGCCACCCCACATCCAAGAGCCAGGAGACATCAGGCTAGACTGATCATTCAAGCCTGACCTGGAAGGAGGTGGATTATTGGCATGGATTGGGTTGGGAATGAACAGGACAGGATCCCATGTTTGATTCTTCTGCATGAAGCAGCCCTGTCCCTGGGAAGTCTCCCCAGCTGGCCCAAAGCAATAGCCAACCCTCAGACAGAGAGAGCTGAAGATTTCCTGAGCTCTCTCTGTCCCTCATCTTTCTCTCTCTTTTTTTTTTTTTTGGTCTATTTTTATAAATTCAACAGCATTTATAAAATTGCAGAGCTAGACTCACAGTTTCAACAAGCAGTGAGTAACCCTTCCCATCAGCTGAGTTACCCTCTTGTTTTTTTTTCAGGTGTGCCTTATTACTTTTTTCATCAGCAGAATCATCGCAGCAGTAGGCCACAGCAATCTCTCCCTCTACGCTCTGTCCCTCTTGGTTCCCGTGTACCCCGTGATGGGTTTTGTGGTTGACACTGAGTTCGACTTCTCACGGGTGAGTGGTGGTTCTGGGCAAGGAGAGGCCTAGAACACAACCCTGGGTCCTTGTGAACAAAGCCTGGGGGTAGCGGTCCCAGAATCTGGGGGTCACTGCACCAAAATCTGGGGGTAACTGTCCCAAAATCTGGGGGTCACTGCACCACAATCTGGGGGTCACTGCACCAAAATCAGGAGATAACTGCACCAAAATGTGGTGGTTACTGCCCCAAAGTCTGGTGGCAACTGCACCAAAGTCTGGGGGTAACTGCACACTGCAGTCTGGGAAGGCCCATCCTGGGTGGGAATTTCCAGAGTGCATCATGAGGTGACCACTTCAGCTCGGGTCTCATTTTTCCAGCTGTTCTTTAGGGCTGGGGGTGACTTCTTGTGCAGCTGGGACTGCGGATTTGGTAAAAACTCTTCATTCTTCCCAGAGTCATAGAATGGAATCATGGAACGTTTTGGTTTGGAAGGGACCTTAAAGCTCATCTTGTTCCACTCCCTTCCATGTGAGGGGACACCTTCCACTAGACCAGGTTGCTCCAAGCCACATCTAAGCTGGCCTTGGACAAAGCCAAGGATGGAACAGCCACAAAGTCAGTCAACTTTGGCTTGACCAATCCTAAGAGAAAACTTGAAGCCACGGATCTGTCTTTGCATGGAGAAAAACCTGAGTGAGAATGTAGAATACTCACAAGGGGCTTTACTCCATGTCAGCTGAGGGGGTGGTAGAAAGTCAGTTGAGAATTTAACAAAACCCCCCAGCTACGTGCAACACTGTTGGTAAATGATAAATTACTGAGGGGTGAAGTCCAAGGAGGAGAAACTCCTCCTCTGTCCTGTCCCACTCACTTCTTCTCCACTGGGACCCAAAGCAGAGGTGTTTTCCTGGGACAGAACATCTGGAAGGAGAGTCTGGTCCATGCACTGAGAGCTGTGACATGTTGTGGTGGAGGGTTCCCAAAGCCAAACATCTGTATCTGTTCATCTGTATGCTGAATGTTTAGGGAAAATCAGAAGTCTTGCAGATTTTCAAAGCATTTCTGAATGTTACTGCATTAACCAGAATGATACTAAAGAATTGCACACCTTCATTGAATTTTTTTTTTTTTATTCTTACAGGTGTTTATAGAAGAAACTGAGACATTTAGTGTGGTTTCAAATATTCATGTACTGATCGCTGTCTTTGCAGTAAGAAAACATTTAAAATTGCTTTTATTGAGGAATGTGGGGCTCCTGAAGCCCCTCCTCAGGAATGAGGAAGCAGAAGGAGGATCTGGGTGGGTCTGGATGACATTTTAGCCGCTGTGCTAAAATAATTTCACACCTTTAAAACAGGGAAAGCAAAATGAAAAAAGCCCAGATCACCTCATGTTGTCCTGTTACTTTATGAATTGGGATTTTTCTGCCCTTAGTGCTTTCTGCAGTGTTGATTACCCTGAGTTTCAAAGTTAATGGGCTCCATTTTCACATGTTCTGTTTCCCCCACGTATTTTACAGCACTGCCACCACCTCAGTGCCAGCTATGGTGGGAGACAAGGCAAGGCTGTTAATGTGGCAACCTCTGTTTTTCAGCCTTACATCCATTCTGTGATGTTCATTCTTCTTCTCCGCTTCTTGGAGTTAAAATATGGAAAAGCAGTGCTGAGACAGGACCCAGTATTTAGGTTTGTATAAACACACATGCACATGTGAGATCTAAACTCCTACCCCACTGCTTCTCCTTGAAAACATCATTGCATTTGTGCCCCTATTTTAAAATCTTTTTTTTTTAATACTGGTGATTTTTTATGGCTTAAATAGCCCCTTAAATACTGCAGTGGTGCGGTAATATAAAACATCTTTTAAGTTATTTAGTGCCTCCACAGGATGTTGCCTGTGCTGTGGGATGTACCAGCTTCTTTTTTAGTACAAAACAAAGATTATAAAGGTCATCATCATCATCCCCAACAAAAACAATAATGATGATGATATTAATTGTAATGATTATAATAGAGTATAAATTCGATCCCAGGGAAATAATTCACTCTTGGTCTATCCAAAATCTTGGTCTTTCCAAAATGGAGAACAAAGGTAAAGAACAAAATCCTAAGCTAAAGCTGGTGGCTTTTCAGGATTTCCCCAAGAAAAGAAAGAAGCCAGCAGCAGCCCAAGGAGCTCGAGGAGGAAGATGAAGATGTCAGAGCTGAAAGGGAAGCAGTGAGAAATGCCGTGGCGGCTCCGAGTCAGGAGGAGGTACCCCTGACTTGTCCTTCTTGCTTTGTTTGATTTTCTACCTGGGAAAACACAAACCAGTGCAGGTCAGTGCTCTGGCTGTGTTGTTCTCACTGGGAGAATCAAAACTCCAAAAGTGTGGGTTCCATCAGAAGAAAGCTCTTAAGGGGAACCGGTGTCCTGTTGCACCTCCAATTCCTGGTGAACAATAAAAGAAAGATCCTCAGAAAGTTTTCTGCCTTTTTAATGGAAAAATATAACTGAAGGATTAATGCTGTCCAAGATAATAAATTAATCTTGCTTCTTCCTCCTCACTTTCAGAGATCAGTCATTATAGTCAGCAATCTGTGCAAGGATTATAATGTAAAGCAAGCTGGCTCATTTTTTAAGAAGAAGAAGAAAACAGCCACCAAAAACCTTTCTTTCTGTGTTAAAAAAGGTAAGAACTGGGACTGTTCTCCCAGACCTGTGTTGAACCCCAAGTTAATTCCCTGCACATTCTCAGTAACCTGAGCAAGGACAGAAAAGTCAAATCTTTTTGTTCTGGTTTTAAAGCACCTTCAGTCTGGGCTTGATGTGTTAATGGTGCATCCCATTAATGACCTGTGACGGTCCATTATCTAAAATAAAGATAAAATAAAGATCCTGGGGAGAGGGGACCACTTTATCAGTGGCTCCTGGGAGCAATTCAGAGCATCAATTTAAGCTGAAATCTTATGAGTTCTCTGAGTGTGTGTTTTATACAATAAAGCCTTTTATTTTATATGATCTTTGATATTAGTATGCTGCCTTTTCTGGTTTTTCTTTTGTGGGACTGTGCATGATATATTTCTTGAATGGGGAATAGTCCTAAGAAATTCTGTGTATTGATTGCAGGAGAAGTGTTGGGACTTCTGGGACCCAATGGAGCTGGGAAAAGCACAGCTATCAAAATGATCACTGGAGAGACAACCCTGACTGCTGGGCAGGTATGAGACACCTGCAGACAAGGGATGGATCCACGACAAAAATCCAAACCTTGCACCTAGGCTAAGCTGTCATTTTTATCAAGGCTGCAATTTTTGTCAGAGCATTATTAGTGATCAGAGCTTTAATCGAGTTCATCGTGCTATTAAATTAAATAATGCATTAATAAGATGATGGTGAGCCACTTCTAATTTTGATCAGCTGTTGCATCTGCCCTAATTGCCACGTTTATATTTAAGAACAGTGTGAAATCACCCCCTCACTGCGTGTTTCCTCACCTAAACCCCCTCACCTTCCCCTGAACCACCCCTTGCACTGGGCAAGGCTGTGTCAGAGGACAATGCCCAGCCTGGTTGTGCAGGTGCTGATGAAGAGGGGAGATGGAGAAGGCTCCCAGGACCAGGCTCCTGCATTCCTGGGGTACTGCCCCCAGGAGAACCCGCTCTGGCTGGACCTCACCCCACAGCAGCACCTGAGGGTCTACGCGGCCGTGAAGGGGCTGCGCAAGGAGGACACGGCTGCTGCTGTCCACAGGTACAGGTGCAGGGAGGGCTGGCATGGCCCGTGTCCCACCCCTCAGTCACAGGGACAGCACCAGAGAGTCGAAATTCACAGAGGAAACCTTGAAAGGAGCTCAGGAAACTCAGCTGCAAAACTCCTTTTGTGCTCGATGCCGTGATTTAGTGAGTTGGTTAAGAAAACCTCGAATTTTCCTGAGTGCTTTTGGTGGGGATAAATTTACCTCTAATGCCCTTTTAGGAGAATGTTATCTTTAGGCAGCTTTTCTGAAATCTCTGATGTTAGAGTTTGGCACCACAAGAAAGGGTGCTGAGATGACACTGGCAAGGGGGAATGGATTCATAATGATGTTGACACTGATGATGGGTTTAGAAAAGAGCTTGTGGCTTATTCAGTACACTCTGCTTCAAACAGTCACTTACATTTTAATAACACAATAAATGTTTAATGAAAACAAGCAAGAGTCAAGAGCAAGGGGAGAAAAGTTCCTTTTTCTTGTCATTTTGAGAACCCCTGATGAGAGTATTGATTGGGAATAATAAAAATGTTCTCTTTTCATTTTCCCCGCAGTATTGTGAATGCTCTGCAGCTTCAAGACTACTTAAACAAAAAAGTCCGAAAATTGCCTGCTGGCATAACCAGAAAGGTGTGTTTTGGGTCACTGCAATGCCCAAGCACTAATTAAACCTCTCCTTCCTGAGTGGAGGGACCAACCTGTGCCCTGGGCCCCCCGGGAGAGCCTCCTGTTGGGTGGGGTGATGGAGATGAGCCTTTCCCAAACCCTCATTTCCCGTAAGTCAGAACTGCCATGGATGAGTGCTGCCCACCGCTGTGTGTGGGCACAGTGCCAGGCTGTGCAGGAGGTTTGGCTGAGCCTTTTCTCCATGTCACAGCTGTGTGTGGCACTGTCCTTGCTGGGCAACCCCTCCGTGCTGCTGCTGGACGAGCCCTCCACCGGCATGGATCCCAACGGGCAGCGCCGTGTCTGGTGAGCACCGACCCGCGCCCGGGGCCACCACGGTGGGAAAGGGGTGGGAAGCCAAAAAGAGATGTTTAAAGTTGCATGGAAAGGGGTTTGTCCCACTTTCATGGAGTGCTGTCCCTCATGTTACAATGGTTCTGTTGGAAAATACATTTTTTGTCTCTCTCCAACACAGGGATGAGCAAGGAAACAGGAAAACTATTTTACCGTCTCCCTTCTTGCCAGATTTAGGACAGTCCTAAATGGGATTTGGGAGAATTCATGAAGACAATCGAGTCAAAAGTATTTTTTGTAATTATTTCAAAGCATAACCATGTGCTCATCAGTTAGGACAGTCCTAAATGGGATTTGGGAGAATTCATGAAGACAATCGAGTCAAAAGTATTTTTTGTAATTATTTCAAAGCATTACCATGTGCTCGTTAACCTAAAGTTGCTGCACGTGAAAATTCTATTCTTATTTTAGGGGAAAGGCATGTGCATGGACAAAGCTATAAGAGCAATGTCTGATATTTCTAGGGAGTGTTAGGGTTTTTTTTGTATTTTGTTTTTCACTCTGATCCTCAGGAAAACAATCCGGGATGCCCTGAAGCCCAAGGAGTCAGGAGCCATCCTGACCACGCACTACATGGAGGAGGCAGATGCTGTCTGTGACCGTGTGGCCATCCTGGTGTCCGGGCAGCTCCGGTGGGTGACAGCACCTGGCTGAGCTGGAACTGATCCAGGCTGCCCCTCCAGCCTCACCTGCCATGGCTTTCATGGAGTCTTTCATGGAGTGTCCCATGGTTTCCTTCTCAGGAATACTCCAGAGCTGAGGTGACAATGATTTCACTGTCATCTCTGCTCCTCCCTGCCCTGCCAGGTGCATTGGCTCCATCCAGTACCTGAAGAACAAGTTTGGCAAAGGATATCTCCTGGAAATCAAGGTCAAGGATCCAGAGAGCACTGATGTGCTGCACGCTGAGATTCTGAAGATTTTCCCGGGTGCAGCCCGCCAGGAGAGGTAACTATAAAATATGGGATGAGGAGTGGTTTCAACACTACCTCATCCCTGAAAACATGCCTGGTGTGATGGCCAGACACAGGATCTCAGCTGGAGAGGGATGAACAGCTCCCTGTGGGGGGATCTGATTTCATAATGTCACCACATCCAGCCCTCCTGTGATCCCAGCAGCAAGGCATCCATACATCCACAAAGGTTTGACCCCAGACCCTCAATACAGAGCAAGAATCACCTTTTCTTCTCTTTCCTCAAGGTTCCCCTCTTTGCTTGTCTACAAGGTCCCGATGAAAGATGCTCTGCCCCTGTCCCAGTCCTTCTCCAAGCTAGAGGAAGGTAAGAGGAAAACCAGGTGACTTTTTGAAAAGGTAGAACAGCAACTGCTCATTTTCAACCCTCTTCCCATTTCTCCACAGCCAAACGAAGCTGCGGCCTTGAGGAGTACAGCTTCTCCTTGAATACTCTGACTCAGGCAGGTGATTTTTATTTGTGCTGTAAAGGCAGGAGCAGTGACAAAAGCTGTAGCCAAACCCAGGCTGCTGCAGTGGCAAAAAGCAGCTCCACCAAAAAACTGCCTGAGGGTGGGGGGTGAGGAGTTCTCTACTGGTAAAGCAGTGGAAAATGGTTTGGGTTTTTTACTGCTGGGATTTTGCGTGGTGGGAACAAGTCTGGATGAAGTCTCAGACCCCACTTGGTTGAGAAAGGCACACAGCACACCCCAGGATGGAGCTGCCCATGCCCAGCCCCTCTGGGTGCCCTGGAAACAGCAGATTAGTTATTGCTGCTTGTACAAAGCTGGTGGCAAAGATAGGGAATGTTTAAGTCAATCCATTGGTGGTGCAAACCTGTATGGAAATGCCTACAGGCAGGTGATGCCGGTCTGGTTACTCCAGAGGGCACAGGAGGCTCGCCTCCTGCTCCCCTGCTCCCCCCACAAAGCCTCTCCATGCCTCTCCCAGGGGCTGCAGAGCTGTGCCTCCTGCAAAGGAGCCTCACAGAGAAATAACCCAAATGTTATTTTGCCCATTTCAGGTGTTTCTGGAGCTCTCCCGAGAGCAGGAAAAGGATAATTTTGATCTGACTTTGGACGGGACTTTTGACTGGAAACAGCTGCAGCAGGAGGACAGTTAAATGCTCATTTATGCATGGCTCAGTATTAACCAAACTGCAATTATTTACTGGCACTCTGTGTACCACGGAGAGGGGAGCAGGCTCCTCTCTGATGCAGAAGATGTTTCACCAGCACTCGGCAGGGCTCTCAGCCCTGCTCCAAGCTGCACTTGCAAAGGCTGGTTGATAAAATAGTGCCTGCTCTGGTGAGAGCTCTTGTCAAGCCAGGCAGGATGAAGCAGAGGGACTGAAAGCTTTGCAGAAAGAAAGGTCCTAATCCATCTCTGGGGATCAAATCTCTTTGGATCTGGGTGCATCAGGGAATCTGGACACAGTGCCTTCCTTCTGGGTTCCTCTCCCACCAATGTCTGGGACCGTGTGCCTACAACATGTTCTTTCTGGAATTTGCACTCTAATTTTGTACCCTTCCAATAAATGTCTCTATAGAAACTGCAGTTCCATCCTCGTCTGTCATCATTGCTGGGGACCCTCAGGCACAGCTCCAGCTCCCTCCCCTGGGGATGGGGATGCTGCAGTGGGCAGGGAGATGTTTACCTGGCTCAGCAAATGTTCAGCCCTGCCCTCCCTCCACTCTGGGGTGAGTAGTTGTCAGTCCTTCCCCAGGAAACCACTCAGGTGGAGAGGAGAAGGTTCCAGGGATTCCTAAGAGCCCCTTCCAGTAGCTAAAGAGAGCTGGAGAGACACTTTTTACAAGGGCATGGAGTGAGAGGACAAGGGGAATGGTTTCAAACTGACAGAGCAGGTTGAGATTGAATATTGGGAAAAAATTCTTCCCCAAGAGGGAGGTGAGACCCTGGCAACGGATGCCCAGAGAAGCTGTGGCTGCTCCATCCCTGGAAACATTCAAAGCCAGGTTGGATTTGGTTTGGAATAATCTGGTCTAGTTAAAAGTGACCCTGCTCACTGCAGAGGGGTTGATCTGGATGACCTTTAATGATTTCTTCCAAACCAAATTATTCAATGACTTCCTTCCTTTGATCCCTGTGCCCAGCTCATTTGCAAAGGTTAAAACTCCCACAGAAAATATTCAGTTCTCTGCACACAGTCCCAGTGGTGGCTGTGTTGCAATCACTCTTGTGCACATCCCACACTCAGCTCCAAAACATATTTTGGCATTTGGAGGGCACATCTTTAGGGACACCCTGGTTGTTTCCCTCCTGCTTGCACAACAGCTCCCTTCCCACTCTGCACCCCTGAGAAACGAGTGAGTGAAGTCCCCAAGCATTTGAGTCACCTGTTCACACACAGCTCCGAGATTCTGTGAAAGGGAAGAGTTTTATTTGGTGCTCGGGGGGTATCAGCAGCAGTGGGGAACTCAGACCACGAGCCTCCTGAGATAAATACCATTTATATGATGTGTTGCTGTTGGATTTTTTTTTCCCCTCAGCATTTCGTGGCTTGTGCCTCTGCAGGTGCTGCTGGTGATGGGGCTTTGAGTGGGTTTGTGAAATCCACTGGCTCCCCTCTGCTCTGCCCTCTGTGTCCTGCTCTGACACACAGAAACTCTGGGAAATCTTCCCTTTACCACCCAGCATGATGGAACCTGCTCCCTTTGCAGATCTTTGCATGATGCAAATAATCAAACAGCACTAAAATCCCCAGCAAACAAGTCCTGTCCCAGAGAGAGCATCGCTGGAGCTGGAGAGGGAAAGAGGAATTCCTTCTGACACCACTTGTGCTGTTGTTTCTTCCAAGGAATCACCACTCTTCCCTTCCACAGCTCTGACTGATTATTCCCCTGATATTTGACATTTTCCATTGCAGAGGAAGGTGGAGCAAGCAGAGTTCACTCCATCACCTCATGCACAAAGAGGAGGAGGGAAAAGACCCCCAGAGGTTCCCAGAGGGGAGCTGGCTGGGGCTGGGGCTTTGCCCCAGCCTGGAGGGAAGGGGGACAGGGCTGGTGGCAATGCCAGCACACAGGGGACAGTTCCAAGCCCTGGCCCGTGGCCATAACGGGGAGAAAGGGGTTCTGTCACCAGCACAAAGCAGAGTTTAGCTGGCAAGCGGAACAAACAAAAGTTCTCAAAAAGTTCATGAAGACTTAACTTTTCCCGGGGGGGTGGGGTGGGGGGGGTGGAAGAAAGAACAAGAGAAGGATTTCCTGGAAATGAACTGACTCCTTAAATATTCCTTTTGGAGTTTGCCTCTCCCCCTGAGCTGAAGGGCTGCGGGAGGAGGAACATCCCCAGGAGCTGTAATGGTTCTACCTGTGAGAGGAGGGGCTGACAGATCCCGCTGGGATGCTCCCTGCAGCAGCACAACAGCAGCCCCAGAAGTGCCCTAACACCGGTTATTCTATATTATTCTATTTTATTCTATTTTCCAGCACAGCACCAGCCCTCCCCAGCTGACAAACCGGGAGCAGAGCCGTGCCTGGGGGTGAATCCATCCTCCCAGCAAGGAATGTGCGAGGCTGCTCCCCGCAGGAACCCGGCAAGGACTCGGTCTAGGAGAACAGGGAGATTCTCATTCCTTACATTTAATAATGCCTTCTTTATCCAGCGAAGGGACAGAGCACACAAAGGGCCATTCAGCAGCTGCCCCCAGCGCCGACCCCCAGGCACTGTGTCCCAAATTGTCCCCCTGGAGCGACAGCGAGGAGCAGCCCAAGCCTGGCAGGTTAGGGGACAGAATCTCGCCCTGTTGGTATTTTTGGGGGGGTGTTGGGGATCAAGGGAGCCAGGCAGGTGCGTGCTCAAGGTTTGGGAGCCTGGGGACAGTGTTTCACCCTGCGAGATTAGGGGGGCAGAGGGGTGTGTGATGTCTGGGCAGGAATATTGGGGTTTTCCAGGTCTCCTCAAGGCCGTGATGGAGGTGAAGGTTCAATGCTAATTAAGTATTAACTCCCCTGAAGGGCAAGGAAGCATGCCCAACAAAAAGTGGTATTTCTGAGAACTCCAAGGAGCTTCCCAAAAAAGCAGTGATGTCAGCTCCAAAGCAGCTGAGACAGAATCCTGCGGGGTGGGAGGAGGGGGAGGCTGAGGGATGCCAAGCACAGGGCTGGTGTCCTGCAGAGAATCCCGTGGTGGGGCTGTGACACTGTGTCCTGTGACAGGTGCCTGCCACATCCGCCAGGTTTTATTAAAAAACCTAAACCAAAACAAATTAAAAGTCCTTTTCCATTAATAACGTAGGACAAAAAGTTCACTTGTGTCTCAACAAGTACAAGACCTAAGTAAGTTCCCATGAAAAAACAGATCAAATAGAAAGAAGTGCTAACCACTCCATGACCAAAAAAGCAAGCACACAAATGTGAACTACAACAAAATTTCAACCTATACCTAAAGTCTTGTGTTTTGCCTGCAAAAAAATTGTAAACTTTAGATTTAAAGATCAGCAGTTTTGTAAAATTCTTTTATTAAAATGTAGTTTAAGAAAAATATAGAGCTCAATCAAATGTTATGCTTATGATTCTTCTCTTTGCTTGTTTTTAGTAATGCAAATTTACAAGTTAAACAACCTGACAAATATCTAAGTAACTTTAACTAATGCATCAAGTTTAAGAAATTATTAAATAATTAAATATTTAATATTAATAATTTAGTATTAAGATTAATAATTTAATATTTAAAAATATTAAATACAGCGTGTATTAAATACTGTGCAGCTCCTCACAGTCCCTTCTGTAAACCTCTTGGGCAGGCACCTCCAGATCTTGGGGCTCAGCTGGACAAAAAAACACCCTTTGTTCAAAACAACCCGGGCAAAAAACCAAAAAAAACCTGGAAAAAAAACAGACAGGAGCAACGTCAAGGAGAAAGCTCTTTGTGTGTGTCCTGGGAGGAAAGGCACCATGAGCAGGGGCTGTCACCTGCTCTGGCACCTGCAGCCACTTCAGCACACAGCTCCTGTCCCTGCAGCACCTCTGGCCGTGGTGGCTGTCCCAGAGCACAGCCAGGTGTTCTCCAAGCAGCAGGAATGAGGCAAGGCAGATGCTGGCAGCTTCCACTGCTCAGGAGGCCAAGGCTCTTTTTCCATCCACTTGGGACAAAAGAGGGAATGGGGGCTGGATTCCACGTGTGGAGGGGGAGCAGGGTGGATCAGCTCCTCAGCCTGGGAGTACCAGGCTCTTGGAACGAGCACCTCTCATCTCAGCATTTAATTTTTAAAGCATTTCACCTTGAATTACTCTGCAGGTGAAGCTGAGAAGGATTTTCCTCCTGCTCTGCTGCTTCCTAATTAATCTCAGAACCTCAAAACTTTTTTGGAGACTTCCAGCCCCAAATATTCTCTTTAGCAGCAGATGGCTCAAATATCAGGCAGAAGAGGAGGTGTGGCTGTGGCAGCAGCCAAACCCAACAAAATATTTGCTTCAAAGCAGGAGGAAGGACAGCGTGTCCAGCTGGGAAAAAGAAGGAAGTGGTTTCTAAAAGAGTGAAAGAAGGGGATGGAGCAGGAGATGATTGTGTAAGACATGATGTTTCAATTAGAACGGTCCTGAATGATATCAGCACTTCATGAACCGTGTTCTAGGCAGAGTGGAGATGTTTGATTTGTTCCTGTGCATCTCCACCCTGGCACAGACACCAGGTGGTTTTATGGACAGGTAAGGGAGGACTTGGGCTGTGCATCAGCTGAGCCAGAAACACCCAGCATGAGGATGGAATCCACCCCTCCTGCAGGGCTCTGTGCTTTTCAGGATGACTTTTGGCTATCTGAAACTATCAGGAGCCATCTGGGCCAGCAGTTTCTCTGCAGAGGAGCTGGGTTGGCTCAGAGATGATGGATGGATGTCAGCAGGAGACTGGGTGCCAAAGGCAAACCATTCCCGTGGATTTGGGGCTTGCTGGAACAGGTTCTCCTGGGTTATTGTGCCTGTGAAATATCACAGGTTTGCTGTGGGAGTTGTCACTGCTGTCACATCCCTGTCTCTCCCAGGTAAATGGATGCAGCTTTAGGAAATTAAAATGTCTGTAAATAATCAGCTCTTGCAGGTGGCTACAGCAGCTTGGCCCTTGCTTTGAAACTCTCCTTCCTTCCTTCCTTCCTTCCTTCCTTCCTTCCTTCCTTCCTTCCTTCCTTCCTT